>OX419339.1:12699862-12732362 GCA_948470475.1 Galaxea fascicularis
CTTCAAAGCATACCGCCCTTATTTAAGTGATTCAGACGCCAAGCTTTTCATGAACTTAATTCAGCGTTTTGTTACAAGGATCAGAATTATCGAGAAAGTTCGCGAAGGTCAATGTCACGCAATGCGTTGTTTCAAGAATTTTCCAGAACTATGATTCATTAGTTTCAAAATAGAGTTTATTGTAATAGCTGTAAAAAGTAATAGTTACTTTTGGAAACTTCTAGATTTCTCTTCAGAAACTATTATAAGCGGCTCTCCACTCAGTTAGTTGTGGTGGTTGAGATTCGGGACTTCGTTCCCTGTTTGTGATTCCCAAGTGATATTGTGTGACAAGTGACAACTGAAGGGATTTTCCCAGTTCGTATGTGATTGTGGAGTGCGATACATGTACTGTGAAAGAAGACTTCAGGAGCTTTCGTCAAAGAGAAGTACTGAGTTTAATACTGTAGTGAGATTGTACTAAGAGTAGTCGCTAGCTCGAGTTCAGTTGTCTCCTGTTGTTTACAGTTAAATAAATTGTGTTTCGTGGAAATAGTGAGGTTATTATCTTTCTGTCCTACAATTCATCTTAAACCTGAGGCACTGATTTCCTTTCAGAGATTACTGTCAGAAACTTGCACTGGCTCTCACATCAAACCCCAAAACATCTTTGCATTCTCTGAGCTTGAGTGGTGACTCCATTGAGGACAGAGGTATGAATTAAAATTCCATCTCTTTGCATCCTGCTTGTCGGATTGTCTAATCTCTGTGATATAGCAATGTTTGATCAGAAGCAATTTGCTGAAGCATAAACATGCAAAATGAATGTAAGAGGTTGACATTTCAGGTGTCGTGATGATGCCATTATCAAGGCAAGTAACAAAATATGCAATGTACAAATACCATAAAATTCCGAAAATAACCCCCGGGGCTTTTCAAAGGCCCTTTTTGAGGGGCTTATATATGGAGGGAAATTTGCGTTACAAAATCATTTGCGATGGATTAATTTGTATTCAAGGGCAGTTTCCAAGTGTACATGTAAGCCCCCTGGGGGGCTTATATTTGGAGGGGCGATTTAACAGATGTTTTTTTGCATTACAAGTTTGGGGGGTTTACATTTGGAGGGGCTCATACATGGAGGGGCTTGTTTTTGGAATTTTATGGTATATGAGTTTGCGTGTTTTACAAGTCTCATCAAAGGGATGCTCTTCATTTGCAAGTTTCAACTTAACCCAGCTTAAACGTGAAAACTGACTCTGTCTGGGCAAAAGTGTTTCCATGTTTAGAGAATTCTTATGAGACCTTTTTGTCAGTATACAAATTTAGACAATTTTATAATATTACTTGTATATTGCATATTTTGTTACTTGTCTTGATAATGGAGTCAGGATGCCACTGAAACGTCAGGTTTTTAACATTTATTCTTGTATATAACAATGTAGAATTCTATTTTGACATTGAGATAGTTTGTTTGTGTGTTGATTTCCAGGTGTGGCTCATCTAGCTGGCATATTTAGTAAGCTTCCCCATGGCTTGGTGTCACTTTCTTTGGCTGACAGTGGAATCACATCAAAAGGCATGTGCAATTTTTGTTACAGCTCAATCCTGTTAATTGTTGTCTTGAAGGACTGTCACTCATGGCAGTGTTTCTTATAAAAGTGCCTAAAGTGAAAATCAGTTGGGGTTTTAATTTTTGGTAACAGCTTTGACAGATGATACATGTAATTGAATCTTTAAATAATTCTAAAAACTTCCTCTTCAGGAGCCAATTCACTTGGTCAGGCCTTAAAATCAAACAAGTACAATGAAAGCTCATTGCAGAGGTAAGCATTACTTGACAGTATAATTTCCAGGATATAGTTAAGATTGATAGGTAATATTATTTTGATAATTAATTAATTTTCTTTTGTTAGATTGGATCTCAGTAAAAACCCTTTCAAAGCAGATGGAGTTGCTGTAAGTTTGGTCTTGGTAGATTGATAGTTTGCTTTATGCAACGAAATAACAATTTACATGTACACAGAACTGTTACTGTGTTTTAATGTGTGATGATGTGCAGAATGTGAAAAATTGTGGTAAAGTCAATAACCTGTGTACAGTTGTAGAATTTAAGGGCAGCTGTACACAGGCTAAGTCAATTATGAGCAATGTTTTTCTATCAAAATAGCTGGATATCTGCAGGCTGTATGTACAATGCCTGAACTCCCACTCCTTAATGACATCTCTGTGTACACTTATCCAGTTATTTTCACCTTGCATTCTATTGGAAGAGAACAAACATAATTGTTTAGAAACGTATTGCAAGCAAGTAAAATAATGTGTCTTATTTTTGCAGGGTCTTTGTGATTTCTTTTCCAAGCCAAACACGTTGACCCTCCTGGATCTTTCAGCCACTGAATGCCCTCTTGATCTGGTAGCCATTTAACTGTCAGCTTTAAAGTATTCAGTTTGCATTAGTCTTGTAAACATGCTTCAGTGAAACTAGTGTTTTGTTTAATTTAATTTAATTTAATTTACACCCAATCCATTACTGGAAGTACCACTTCTTAAAAATCAGATACAGGTTAATTACTTATTCATGATCCAACATTTTCGAAGGCTTGTACAAGCTTTTGGCACCATCCTGTGATTTGTCTGTCTGTCTGTCTGTCTGTCTGTCTGTCTGTCTGTTCGTCTGTCTGTCTGTCTGTTCGTCTGTCTGTCTGTCTGTCTGTTCGTCTGTCTGTCTGTCTGTCTGTCTTTTTTAGTTGTAGCTGATGTTGTTTGTTTTTGCTTTTATAGTTATTTGGTGCTCTTATTAGAGGCTGTGTTCAACATTTGGCTTCTATTCACCTTGCTGGAAACAGCTTTACCACAAAGTAAGAGAGCCATTATTCTCATATACATGTATATATTTTTTTAATTCTGCTTATAATACATGTCAGGGTTTGTCCCTGGGCATTTTTTTTTCCAATTTGGCCATCTGTCCTTGTTACAACAACATTTTCCACCACCAAAAACCTATCCCTTGAAAGCAGATGAATTTGAAAGTGATGGCTTGGTTTTCAGTGTGGGTGACAAGAAGTGAACCTTTTGCAAGATTAACTATACTTAACTAGCAATGTTTTACCTTACATTAAATTGCACTTGAGTGTTGGTTCTGTGCTCTACCAAGCACATCTATCTGACATTTCTGGGGTGGGAGGGGCCTCAAAAGTGGATGTATAAGGAAATTGTATGTATTTGCATGTTTGGGATAAGAAAAAATGCAGCTTTGAGATGAATAATACCTACCCGGACAGGTGTTTGTGTTTCTACAGTAACTGTAACGGTGAATTTTGACCTTGTAGTTGAAGTATACATGTACATTGTATATTGGGTGATGTTTTGACAACTTAAAGGAAAGTTTTAAGTCTCCATTATGATAATTATTATTGCACTGGTATGAGCCTGTGGCATTTACATCCATTCATAACATGTATTTCTTTCTTTATTATCATGCACAGGAAAACTAAGGATGCTATTGTTCCACCATCATTCCAACAGGTGAGGTTTTGAAAAAATAATACTTTGGTGAATTTTCACCAATTAGATACTGTATGTTCCGAACATAAGCCTTGGGTTTTAATCTTTCACGAATAATGCTTACAAAATGGTTGTTTTTGGTTGGATGAAAAAGGCTATTTGTAAGTAAGAATGAATGAAGAATGAAGGTTGCATGTCATTATCAGGACATGGCAGCATGCACATAAGCAAGCACAACTGATGTAAAAATGCATTTTAAAAGTCCATGGGTGTATAGAGTGATTTTGAACTGACTGTCATGAAACCAAAACCAAAGGTATAACTCTGACCAATCACTAGAGGTGCAAACAATCATTGCAATGAGCCAATCAGAGTTCAAAGCAATATTATTATGTGTAACCTGCTTAAACAGTGGGAAAATCCATGTGTGTGAGTTGTATTATAATGGACTGTGATTGGTCAATTTTGCAGGCTGTATTCTCCTGTACGGCCCGCTAAATTTGAAAGATTCCTTTCCTGTGCGCCCGAGCAACCTCAGAGATATAATAAATATCTTACTAACCTTGTTTTCTTGGTCTGTACTGTAAGTTATGACTCGTCAGTTTTTCCTGTTGATTTATGGCCCACGCGCTTGGCGCTTGGGCCATAAACGAACAGGAAAAAATTCAGTCCGTAAGTTACAGTACAGACCTTGAACTCAGTAAGAGGTATTGGTTTTACTTTTATTTTGCGGAAAAAGAGGTGCAAGACATAATTACTTTCGACAATCATTTTGAAAACTGCCCTATTTTGTAGGAATATCTGAATACCTGAAGGAATTATAACAGGGGTCTTGCTCTAAGATATAAAACCTTTAAAATGGTCGGGCATACATTTAAGAGCATTGAATTTTTAACTTATTTTGGTTTGGTTTTGGCTTTCAGTTTTTCAGTAGTTCTCAAGCTCTAAAATTTATAGATGTATCAGACTGCAAACTACATGCTGAAGCTGTTGGGTGAGAACATTTATCAATCTTCCAATGTTAACCTTCACATACATGTTTTTGTAATTTGGCAAAAGGAAAATGAGGGCAGTAAAGGAATGACTTAGATCATTCATTTGACTTAAGAGACAGTGTAGTTGTTAATGTGCATTAATATACCATGATGTACATGTATGTGCAGATCAGGGAAGCAAGTAGTGTGCTAAAAGGTGAAATGGACAATTACTGTTCGTGGCTTACATTTCTGAAATCTTTGTGGTAAAAACTATCCCTCCCCTGACTTGGATGTCAAATGATCTCAATACTGTTTATTTATAGTGTAAACCAAGGACATTATGTAAAGATTAATTTGATATCAATGATTTTTAGAGCAATCTTCAAAGGATTGACTGAGAACAATGTACTTTGTGGTGTTGAGCTGAACATCAGCAAGAATGAGGTGAGTCGTCTTATCTTGTGCCTAGAGTGTAGTAAGCTAAACATTAAATGCTGATGTCTTTTTTGGTGCATGATTATATCCTGATGTTTCTTTATCTATTGTTTATCAGCTTAGAGCTTCTGGAGCTAAGGCCATAGCTGAAAGTATTGGCAAACTCAAAAGTGTCAGCAGGTTGGACATCAGTGATAACGGTGGGTGTCAGTCTGTTAAAGAAATAACTGAAAAGCCACATCGAGTACACCGTTGACTTATATGAACACACAGGAACTTTCAAGAACAGGAGAGAGGTGCCTAGAGAAGCAGGAGCTATACAGAGGCACTTAAGAACACTCAAGAAGTGCAGTCGCACTTCTCGAGTGTTCCACAAGCACGTACTGTATTGTGTTACTCAACAGATATCTGTTGAGGAAACATTTGATGACACAACCAAAACGTTTGCTTTTATGGTTTAAAATAATTTTAAATAATAGACTGAATCATATATTTTTTTTTTCACAGTATTTCCTTAACCCTTTCCCTTTTAAGAGTGACTTTAAAGATTTTACTCTGGCTTATGCCAGACGATTTTACTCATCAAAGGGAGACCCCTTAGGGGTTAAAGGGTTCAATATTTTTTGCATGCACACGCTCTGCCAGTCAGTGAATCAATGAAACATTTCTTTGGTAACGGTAAGTATTATCAGCTAGTTGCTGGCATAAAATTGCCCACGTGTACAGAATCCCCATTAAATAAAGGAGTGCTTTTCACTTGACTCTTTTTGACTGACGCATTTTTTTACGTGAGCACATTTCTATCAGTAGAGTAGCTCCACTTATTACGTATACAGCTGTTTCAGAAAAGGGTGCCCTAAAGAAGAGAAAATCATACGTGACAATTTCAAAGGGCATGATGGGTAGCACTGCTTCCATGATTACGAATTCGATGTGTGGATCCATTTTAAAACTACTTACATGTATTGGTCGTCCAAGATTTTCTGCCTTTACTTCACCATTGAGGCGCTGGATAGTTTTTGACAGCATGTGCAGAGTAGCTGCCACTTCATCCACACTATATTCTAAAAACTCTTTCATCTATGTTGCCCTCCATCACAGGTATTCACTGTGTGATTGCTGCATCATCGCCTCCGGGCATTTATCAAAAGAATATTCATTATGTCCCAGACTACCTTTCAGGATTGTCACTTACGCTGTTTGGCTTTCCTTAGGACAACCTTTTCCAAAATAGTTATGTGTGAAACTACACATGAACCACATATTGTTGATTCACTTTGCTGAGGGACTAATACTCAAAGTGTTGAATCACTTTACAGGGGAAGATGGAACTTGCAAGTATCAATTCATCCGATATTTTTTACAATCCACATCATAATGTGCAAGCATGTAACCAGTAAAATACTCTCTGTTTTTAATGTTAGGCTTTGAAATGGATTTAGTCAAGATACTTGAGCAGATGACTCACAACAAATCCATTGGATATTTGAACCTGGGGCAGAACACAAAGCACTCAAAGTAAGTTGTACATAATTCCGGTGGCTCGTATCATTGTTGGTGCACATATTCTATACATCTCGAAATCACCAAGAAAGTAGGGTGTTTCGTCCTGTGGAACGTTGGAGGATTTGTGCACAGTTTTAGAACTGTGACAGAAAAGTCTTGATAATTATCTTAGTGAATGTAGTGAAGGATATTCGAATCCAAGATGAAGATGAGTGGTAAAGTTCTACAAATTCTTCAGAGAAATGCAGGCTTCAATGATTATTGTTGTTCAATTGTGTAATAATCGAGCCTGGATAATTCTGTGTTTGCTGTCATTGCCAACTGATGATTTTGCTCTGTAAAATGTTCTTTCAATTGTTTGTTTCTTACAGAAGTTCAGCTGCAGTCATGGAAGCATTAGTTCAGCTAATATCAGGGGAAAACTCGGTAAGGTATCCAAGTGTTCTTGGGCTCTGTCGTTTTCGTACACTGTAAAAGCCACACCTACAGCATCAAACCACGCTGCCTATAATTTTATTATCAATGAAACACTCAAGTGTGCATTTCTTGATTTTGTCCCTGCCTTCATTCTCTCAGTCATTTCTTATTTCCTTCGTTTATTTTTTTGCTATCTGCTTATTTGTATTTCTAGCATCTTCAGTCCATCTCTTTAGCTGATTCTAAACTGAAAGATGACATCATCCCAGTCCTGGATGCACTTGGTACAAATGAAAGTTTGAAAGAACTTAATATCAGGTTAGGAAATCTTTTGCTTCACTTTCTTCACTGGTCGTATGTTGGGCGTGACTGGAATGTGTTAGCTAGGAAAAAAAATCTTTAGTCCAAGAGGAGTTCCAAATGAGTGTTGTCAAACCAAAGCTAAAGCGATTACTCGGACCAATCACAAGAGATGAAGACAGCTCAGTCAATCAATCAACCAATCAGAAACTGAAGTAATCACATGTAACGCGCGGGAAAATGCGCGTGTGCAACTAGCGTCTGGTGTTGGTTTTGCTTCTCATTGGCTGAGAAAGTGGCGCGAGTTTTGTCAACCAATCACAGAGCAAAGTAATGGAAAATCAAAGCAAACGCGAATCACTTTCGACACGTAATTGAAATCCGCTTTTGTTTGCTATAACAAAGATTTCCACATCACTTTTGCCAAGTTTGTCCTCTTTGTGAATAGTGTACTGTTTCGCTTTTCAGTGGGAATCAAATGGGTGATGAAGGAGCTCGTATACTGGCCAAAGCTCTTCAAATCAACAGCAAACTCAGGTAAAGAATAGTTGCAATGTTTATAGATGAGTGGGTATGTATGGCAGGGTGCTAATGGAGTTATGTTTCCATCCACCATTTCCGTTTTCACCTAAACTTCGTTTCCAAAGTGAAATGATTGTTAGCATTACACTATCCTCCTTGATCTGTCAGTCACTGATGGTCTCACTCAGGGCTTACATACATACTTACATACTTTCATACTTGGAAATTCTGTCCAAGGGGGAAAGGTGCAATGAGGTTATTCCTATGTGAAGCACCAACCCAAGGTCAGCACTAGGGGTGGTCACAGCCAGGGTTCGTTACGTCCCTAGTGGTTCTTTAACGTCCCACAGAATTAATTTTTGGAGAGTTGTGAGACGGGACCTCCAGTTTGTCGTCCTTATCCGAGAAGACTAGAAAGTCTAACCATTTGCAGATGACATTGTAAAGGAAGCACTTTCTCCTCAGTTATTTAAAGACCCTGAGTGTTGGTCCGGCCGGGGCTTTGAACCCACGACCTCCCGCACGGTAGTCCGGCACTCTACCAACTGAGCCAACCGGTCGGCTTGACTTGTGTCTGATACCAGGCGCATCTCAGCCTGTTTATCCGTTACTCCACGCGTCTGTTTTAACTATTTCTTTTAAGCGCTTATATCAAAATGCGTTTTCTCCTCCTTTTGTTCTGTTTTCGTGAAACGTGATTGGGAATATGTTTTTTCTCGTGAAACGTGATTTAGGTTTATTTGTTCATTCGTGATTCGTGATTGCCGATATTTGCTTTATCGTGAACGTGAACGAATTTTGGGAATTATCCGTGACGCGTGAACAATCTCAATATTTTTACGTGAATGCATTTTCCAAAGTGGTATAGGGGACCCTCTCTTATGATACAAGTTGGGAGAACTCGCATTTTCTGATCCTATCCTTTATTGTCATGAGAAGTGTATCTGATAAAGTAGCGATGTCGGTTGTGAGAACAAATTTGCCAATCCCAGGTTTGGAGGATATTCAGTGGCGTGCTTTTCCTGTAGCCTCAGGTATAAGCATAAGGTAGCAGAACGATTAAATGTCATGGGTAAATAATCTTATGATTTGGAGGTCGAAATGATCATGGTTTCTCCAAAGTAGAAGTCTGTTTTACTGTTAAGTTTAAACATTTCAGAACACTTACTTGGGATAAGAACGGGACAACATACAGGGGGTTTGCAGACATCGCTGCTGCTTTGAAGTGGTGAGTTGCTCTTAATTGAACCTTATAGTTAACAAATAGATTTTATTTGTCAGTGTGCGTGTGTTCTGATAACGCACGGAGGACGCCAAAACGGGGTAAAAACAAAGAAGTACGCAGGTGAGTACTTACCACGTCTTGAAGTCCTCTGTGCGGGTACTTACCACGTCTTGAAGTCCTCTGTGCGTTATCGGAGAACACACGCACTGACAAATGGAATGTATTAGTTTTACATCAGGGTTCGCACGCGCCTTGAAAGTGCTTGAACGTCCTTGAATTTCAAAATAAATATTCAAGGCCTTAGCCTTAGAAGTCCTTGAAAATTGCAGTCGGTGCTGGAAAGTCCTTGAAATTTGTTGCCAATTTTATGCAACAAAGCTTCACAAGTATCTGCGACGAAAATCGGTGCACTCTCTACTTTGAGCATCTGATGTGGCATTATATTGGCTTGATTCTGCCCCTCTTGGGGTCCTTCTAAAATTGAAAAATGTGTCCTTGAACGGCCTTGAAAAGTACTTGAATTTTTGGTCGAAAAAAGTATACAAACCCTGTTTTTAGTTTCTTTCACTCATGGCGTCGTTCGTGGGGCACATACTTTAATCACAAACTCGTGGAGACCAATCAGAACGCGACGTTTACACCGCCCACTGTATAAACAATCACGAACTTGTTTGGCAGCTTTTGCAGCAATACAAGGGTTGAGGTGAACAGCCACTGATACGTTGTAAGAATCGCAAACAAACACGTTTACATGTAGATTATTTCTTGATTATTGGTACGGATAGTGATGGTCTCCACTCACTGATTATGCTCTCTTTTTTTGTAGTAACCACACCCTACTCTCTATGCCAATGCCACTCTACGATGCAGCCCAATCACTCAAACCGCAAACGGAACAGCACCTGAGAAAGGTAAAAAGATCTGTGCACTCCACTGGTTGAACTTCTATATCCAACAACCACGCAACAAAAAGCGAGGTTATTTGCCGTGGGCCATTTCAGCATAGGGCACCGAGTTTTCCTTTTCAAATAAAGTTGCATGCAGCCGACTTGAGCAAAGCAGACGGGGATGAATAAATAATAACTTTTCAAAGTCTCAGTTTTTATAGCCGGGCACATGTGCCTTTCTAATCGGCGAATAGTTAATAACAACTAATTCATAAGAAATAATTATTAACAACTGATTCTTTAGCGCGCAGTTACCGGCGACTCAGCCGTTCACAGGCGCGAAAATCGCCAGTCGCCGGCCGGAAAGGAAAACCCCGAGAGCACCCTGAATTCTCACACTTCTGTTTGTTTCAGATTGAGAAGTTGTTGCTAAGGAATCAGTCTCCTCACAAAGTTGTAACGGACCAGGCCTACAGATTACAGCAGGGTCTCTTCCTTGCATCAACACAACAACAGGTGTGATCATTGAAACGAAGCTACACAGATAGTGGTACTTTTGAACTTAGGAAAGGTTGAGTTCGGCAACCTCGTTTGCCAACCGCTGGTCATGACATGTATGATTAAACATGATTGGAATGAGGTGTTTAAAAAATCTCAGGGAGTTGATTGCAGGAGGTTTTTGTCTCGCTCCTCTTTCCCCCTCCCCCTTCCCCTCACTTTCTCTTTTGAACTCGAGCTAGATTTTGCGCGGCCACTTTATCTAAACTTTCCCAAAAACGCACAAAACCCCACTCTACGCAGCTTACTTTACTGCTACTATTGGTTAACTGATATAACTTCGTTCCTTGTAGTTGGTCGTATAATAGGCCATTTCCGAATTACACAAATATTTGGTATTATCAACAGAGTTGATAGTGTAAATTGACCACCGTACAGGGATTCTAAAAGCTAAGAAGAAGCGACCCCGTCAGGATTCAAACCTAGAATCCCCTGATACTTCCCCACCGACGCAGCACCACAGTTTCTTTACAAACTACCCCCTTTATTCATTTCCGAATTACCTCTTTTTCATAGGTGCTCATCCTTTCATATGCAAATCAGTTTTCATTCACATGAAAATGAGTTTAATTTGCGTGTGATTGAAAATTGATTTGCATATGAGAGGAT
Source organism: Galaxea fascicularis (assembly GCA_948470475.1). Classification (NCBI taxonomy): domain Eukaryota; kingdom Metazoa; phylum Cnidaria; class Anthozoa; order Scleractinia; family Euphylliidae; genus Galaxea; species Galaxea fascicularis. The sequence goes on from OX419339.1 coordinate 12,710,782, forward strand.
GAGTACCTAGACTCGCTATGAAAAAGAGGCCTAAGGTAACTCGGAAATGGCCTATTGCTTTGATTTTAATTTTATGCCGAGCATTACCTTTGCTACGCTAGATGGTGGATCGGCTGGTGGTGCAGTTGCAGGACCTCATGAGTGACCTCCGACTCTCCAAGGATACTGACGTTAAGAACGAAATCAAGACAGCGAAACATTACATACAGGATGCAGACAAGCTCAAGCAGGTGTGGAAAACGTCCATCCGTAATACATCTTATACAAACAGGGTTAAGGTTAAAGCTTAACCAGCTCGTTGGGCCGTGTTGCTATGCTTATTAGATACCCAATGCTTAAATAAATAATTATAACCAGCCCTGCTTCCTTAACCTATTTTGGTTAAAATATGTCATTAAATTGCGCGTTTGTAACGCATGGTATACTAAGAATTCCCTAAAAATTCTACATCATTGAACACTGACGATTATTCGTAGACGCGAAACAATAAGCCATTTAACTTGCTGAAAATCCACTTCAGTTTCTATCTTTTATCTATCTAATGTTGTTGACGTCTCGTTCGTCATGTTTCATAAGAAATCAAACTAACTTATAACTGCTAACTTTCGTATTACGGATTTTTGGGTAATATTCTCATCAATATTGTTGATGTCTTTTTTCCATTAAAAATCGTTGAGATTTCCCACACGATAACAACATAAAAAGAAAAATTAGACAGTTTTCAGTTCTGAGAGGAACGTGCGATTTATTGCTCAGTTGCCTTGACACTGAGTTGTATGATTGTTTCAACAGTTGCTGCTTAAGTTCCATCTGTGCACAAATGACAGCGATCTCGAGGCACGTTTTGCTGAGCTTGCGACTGAGTTCCATAAAGCAGCTGAAGACAAAATGAAGGTAAAAAACATTACTGAGACATTTTAGTTAGCTTTCACAGATAATCTAGTTACGGGGCGAGGCATCCAAATTGTTTGTAAATGTCCAACATGACAGGCCCAATTACATCCTGTGGCGAGCTTCGTCATTGAATTGGAAAAATCAATTAAAGCTCATTACAGTTTGTTGCTACGAAAAATCACTTGTCACCTTTTTTGATGCACAGAGAGCTATTTCGTGCTTAAACGATTGTGCTCTTTTGAATATTTCCTTAGGTTTGTAACTGATCATAGCAAAATTGTGGCAGTGCCTCTCTGTCTTTACATTACTTTAATGACCTGACCATTTTTCATAAATTTTATTTTCAGAGTAACTTGGACAAGATGATTGACTGCGCCAAAGAAGTGTGTCCTTACATCACGTCTACAGACGTAAGCCATTACAATAGTTTAAGCACATATTGCTTGGCATATTTGTTAAGTAGTATCGTGCACCGTTTAAAACATTCCGAATGATGTCAAGCAGTTGAATCTTATGTTCCAAATCGCATTCTTTGGTGTCGTTAGGACGTGACAAGCCGTCTTGAAGCTGTTGTACAGAATAAGCCGCAGTTGAGCGAAACATTCGTTGAGGAACTCATTCTTACACAAGCTGCTGCTGGAATTGCCAACAGGTTAAGGTGAGTCGAACAGGAGATTGCTTTCCCTAGACTCCACAGGAAGACCAAGCGCAGTGTTTCATCAAGGGACGGGCACTTGGCAAATTGCCCGTGATCGATACGATTTCTCACCTATTAAACATTTAAAAATAATAATAATAATAATAATAATAATTTTTTTTTAATACAAATGAAAATTTTATTAACAATACAGCAACAAATAAATACAAATTTAGATGCAAAATTACAAGTCATAAAAAAAATCATTATGATTAAGATGGAATGTGTCCCTTTGTTTCTTGGATAATTACATACAAGATTAAGAAAGCTAAAAAGAACATTTGAATATTTACATAGTTATTACATTCAATTATTAAAATTTCACAATAAAAAAGTGTTCGATAAATAAGTGTTCGATATAAATAATAGTATTAATAATAATAATAATAATAATAATAATAATAATAATAATAATAATAATAACCTATTACCTCTATCTATTAACTCTATCGTGCATTCAACTCGATTTGTTGTCTGTTGAAAACAAAATCGCTCTATAATGCATTGCAAGACCATCTGAAATGTCTCAAATTGCGAGCATTTGTATAATTCTTTGTGGTTTGAAGGGCGTCGTTTGGGGATTCAGGATGCAGGCCTAAATGCATTTTTCCAACCATAAAATTTCAAATTTCCGGGGGAACATGCCCCCGGATCCTTTGCCCGCCTGTCAAATCCAAATGCCCTCCTGCTCAAAACCTTAATGAAACCAAGTAAAATGCAAGCGAAATTCTGTGTATTATATCTGGATTATAGATAATCATCAGTGCTCTTCCGCAAGTAATCTTATCCAATTATGTCCGTTATTATACACTGAACTCGCTATCTCTTTTCTGATTGGCCGAAAGCGTACAGTGAATTTTCGAAATCAGCGCTTGTTACATCATCTGACTCCAAATTTTATAATAGTCATGTCAAGGTCACTGGTAATCATGTCTTGTATGACCGCGGTGAATTAACAGTTATTGGATTCAGCTTTCGCATGATAGCGATAATTATCAAGGCCAAAGTTTGTGTTATCTGCCGAAGCCGAAGGCTGAGGCGGATTACACAAACTGAGGCCTTGATAATTATCGCTGTCATGCGAAAGCTGAATCCAATAATTGTTTTATTATGCATATTCCTGAGCTGCACTGGCGACTCCGCCATAAAACTGATCAAACTGCTGGTTAGTGTATTAGTTGACGTCACTTCTGCATGCATAAAACTATGGTCTGTAGGTATGACGTAAGAGAAACAGAGCTAGCAAGAATTAACTGCGTGCTTATAGCCAATCAAAATCCAGCTGGTGACACCAATGTATAATAATAAACAATTATTGGATGAGGTTTCTGTGATATCCAGGGCCGAGTTGCTCGAAGCATGGTTAGCGCTAACCACTGGTTAAGTTGCATTAAAACCTATAGGTTGTCATGGTATTTAACGTTGGTTAGCGCTAACCATGCTTCGAGCAACTCGGCCCAGAATGATCAAGGTCGAAGTAAGAGTTAATTATTATTTTATATCTAAGACTATCCTGCTATACCCAATAGCGTTTACATTTGGCATGCAATAAAATTTAACAAAAGAACGGCGCAAGGAGTCGTTCCTAACCGGTTACAGTCAAATCCTGTATTATTTTATTCTCTGCCTGCTGTCCGTTAGAATCGTAGTTGTAGACTCCGCTGACCAAGTAACACTGCACACTCCTATCTTGTTTTTGGCTGTTTATTTGTTTGTTTTTGTTTTTGTTTTTTGTTTTTTTCTTTTAGTGAAGACAAACTTACAGTGGCGTCTGTTATGGTGGATACGATCATGGATATGGTGATTCATCAACTGGAGAGCAGTGTTAATGAACTGGTGAGTTTATGTGATGTGTTGAAAGAATCTATCCCATGTCACGCTCACGTGATAATTCTGCATTAGCATCTACACCGACTGGCGAAACAGGCTTGCAATCCGCACGACTTACAAAAATGAAGTAAGTACTCCGTCTGTGGACAAGCTTTGACTTCCGGTCTCTTTGTGTGCCTGCTCGTTTCCGATGCTAGTCGCAGGATAGCATTTCCTGATTCACCAAACAACTTGACTCGCACTGTGTTATTTTAGCTCTTTCGTAGTTACTGATTCCTGCAGTTTCCTCGGCGTCAAAAACGTTGAAGTAGATGAAACCACACAGCGTGACTCTAAGCTTTACCGATGGCGTTAGCTGTCTGTAGTCAGCTACAAACGTCATCCAATGAACTGGCAAACATTTGACAGTTTGTAAAACGAAAGTATTGTCAGTATAATGACTGTATGTGATGTTAAACCGTCCTGAGTACACCGGTGATTATCAAACAGCATGGAAAATGATACGGGCAGGCAAAAGATACATCCAGGTTTGCACTGTGAAAAGAATCTGCTTTGAAAATTACTGAAGCTTGTAATGAGAGTAGACAATTTGGAGTTGAACGGGAGAATGAAAATAACGAAACTTTGGCGTAAGCGTAATTTCTGAACACGATAATAGTGAAAATTACGAAAGGTGCGAGCAGAAAGGTTATAAAAGAAGCACACAAATTATTTATTTTGATTTTCAAAGTCATAAATGATGCGGAAGGAGCATGTTACGAAGGCCCTCAACGGGAAGATATAAAAGATAGTGGCGTATAATGGAGAGGAAGGTAGCAAAAAAGGTGGAAGCAACCAACAATTAATTAACAATTAATTTCACTGTCGTTCAAGCAAAATGACCTCAGGGTTTCACTTCTGTATATATTATACTGCGTGATTATTTATTTTCATTAATCGTATTGAAAGAAATTTTCAGTCAGTAGGAAGTTAAAGGTATCTGGTTTTGCAGGATTTGCTTCTCAGAGACCATCGAAACAGGGTGGAGGAGGTGGAGAAAGAAGCTGAAAAGAGCGCCGACGAGGATGATGTGGCAGCGGTAAGATATTGGTTTTATATACGCTAATTCCTAATAGCCAAATGTTGTGATTATGGCAACGAACGTTTTCAGCCTATAGAATATTTTAAACTGCTGCAAACGTCTATACAAATTTTCCCCTATCTTCTGTTTCCGATTCATGAAAACATCAATTTATTGTCATAGTTAAGCTGTATTGTTAGAGATGACTGGTTGCCAAGGTCTCGTGAGCTAGTGCATTCTCGTCCCCAGAGCCACTCGTCTTTAGGCTTGAAATGTCGTTGACGAGTGGCTCTGGACGCACCAAAAAATTCGAATTTTTTCATTGGCTGACAAAAAATGAATGCGCAGCAGAAATAAAAATCACAAAGTACCACGCAGTCCATTTTGCTTCCGGCCCGCATTCCGGCGAGCAACCAACGTGCGGGCAAGCCCTCTTTGGCGCGCTTATCAAAAAATAAATATGAGCTTAAACATCCCGAAACATGGCTACGACGCCGAAGAAAACTTATCAGTTTCCCCGTAATCAGTGCATCACCTGCAATGATATCATTCATGACCGAAACCATCCTCTTCTGTTGCTTGGTAGCAGCCGAGAAGCTGAAAAGATACGTTTGAATTTGAGAATTTAACAGGAATCACTTTGAACGCTGACGATCCGTACCCGAAGAAGATCTGTCTCCCCTGTAAAATTAAGTTAGAGTCGGCAGTTGGTTTCAAAAATTTATCTCTGACATCAAGGGAAGCTCAAGAAGAAAACTTGAGCCATGTAAAAAGGGGCAGAAGTTATGAAGCTGAATCCAGCAGTCCTTCCTCGAAGAGAATGCCAAGTGCCGCGAGTGACGATAGTGGGAGCAAGTGTAATCCAGTAGCTTGAAAACTCGTGTCGCGTTACAGGTAAATTCTTCCTAATCCTACTGTGGAGAAGAAAACTTTGGAAGGCGGTGGGTCATAGACTCTTCCAACGCCTCTTGGAACCCATTTGACACGAAACAGGCCATCTTGACCACATTGTGTAGTTTGCCGTCTCTCCCCTCCCTAAGGATTAGTTTCTGAGCATGGGCAGATTAGTTGGTAAAAATTAAGCATGCGCTACCGGATATCCGTGATTTACGGACATCCGGTATTGGCTGCTACCAGAGCCCTTCGTTTCTCCGACCACGTGACCAAAAGAAACGAGTGGCTGTGGGGACGAGAATGGAGCTAGTGTTTAACAAAAAGTTTGAAATCGACAACGCTCGCTCTGATTGATTGATTGATCGATCGATCGATCCATTGATTGAATCATCATTGAGTGAGTGCCCTGCCATACATTTCTCTGTAAAAATTAGCAAGTTTGGTGTCTCATATTTCCACTAAGTTTGCGACGGATTCTTATGAAACCTCGCATATTTACGAAATTTGGCATTATAAATCGATATGTGGAGGTTATGCATTGTTTGTATGAAAAATATGCGTGACATCTCCAAAGTGGTCCATTAAAAACCATTCTCCTCTAGACACTTGGCTGAATTCCGCTCTATTCATCATCTCTTGCCTTCAAGGTGGCTCGTAAAGCCCGTAACCGGCTCAGCTCCTCCCAGTTGGCCGTGCCGATGAAGGAGGGGACCGATGCAGGCGTCAGGAACTACAGAAGGCGGCCCACGGTCAGTAGGCGACCAACTCATGCCAAAGTAACGGAAGAGGAAGACGAAAAAGAAAAAGAAGACAAGGAAGAAGTCAAACCCGTCAAGGAAGTTGTAGACGGAAAGCCGCCACCGTCACAGGTCAAAACAGGTTAGTTCTGATTTCACAAAGCCGGCGGTACTGTCGTTTATGGTTTGGTTGGTTTACGAAAATCGAAAGAAATTAGTGCTAAGTAGAACATATCTGTTTTGTTTAACACAGAATGCTGATCTGAAGTCATCCTCTCACAGCGTTTCTTCTTACCTCCGAATCCCTTCGATGATTTGACTCAGAAAATTCCATAAATTTCTCTGTGTTAAATAGTTTATACCAAGCCTTCGATCTCATAAAGGCCAGTAATGATGGTTGATTGGTGTCGCTAAGTGATTCCATAGAAATTATGCAGAATTATGATGTTGTTACTTGAGTCGGATTGGAGGATTCAAAAGCAAACACGCGCAACTTAACTTTGAATATTTGTCAGACTTCGCCGCTGAAGAACCCAAGGCCTCCGCACTGACGCATTTGGTAAAGGACCGTCCTCGGCCCCCACAAAAAAGGCGCCCTCCCACCCGTCCTTCTAACAGGCCACCAGTTTCTAATGGTGATACCCCCGACGACGAAGAACAGCAGGAAGACGTTGAAGTGTTTTGGAAAAAGACAGTGGACGTGTGAGTAATCGTTTTCTCGTTCCTTTTTGCGAATGTCGTTTTTTCGTCTTAAATATAGGGTAAAAATAATTAGCAAACGTTTCGTCGATTCGACATATGTCGAAGGTCACTTTTTTTCGATACAGAAACAAGCCTTTTCCCAAACCGGCTTTAGCATTTGAAATTGAAATCATTTTCGTATTTCAGACCGCCTGTGGAAGTTACACCGCCCTCTAAAAAGACATCAACATCTAAGGCTCCGCCTGCCACGACTCAAACAACTGCAGCAAGCAAGACGCCGCCACCTAAACCACCACCCAAACCCAAACCATCACCAAAAACTAAGGAGACTGAGGTGAGACTGCATGCTGTTTATTTTGGGCATGCGCATATTAACGTTAGAACTGTACCTACTAAACAGGCACTAGTTCTTTGATTTTGTATTAATGTGCTCTAGAAATCTTAGCACTAAGTTAACCTCTCAACTCCCAGGAGCGATTAACATATAGCTTCTCCTCACAATTTCAATACATCGTAAAGCAAACAGGTGATGAGCATAGACAAATTTATCATGTGGAGGATGTTACCTACTAAACAGGCACTAGTTCTTTGATTGTGTATAAATGTGGTCTAGAAATCTCAGCAATCATTTACGCTTCAGCTCTCAGGAGTGATTATCATGTAACTGCTCACAGTCAGTTCAAAACACCAAAAAGCAAACAGACGATGAGAAGAGACAAATTTATCAGTTGGAGGTTATCTTTATGTAACACCCAAGGAAATGTATGGTAGCTTGAAGGGAGAATTGCTAATCAGATCTTGGAACCATTGTATTAATTCCATTGCTACACATAATTTCTGTAGGGCATTGTCGTTTTCGTTACCGTTTTAGTAGTTCAGGAAAGTGCCCGGGCTTAGAGATAAGATAGAGATAACATAAATACTTAATTGACCACTCCCCTAGATGGGCATTTCAGGGACAATGAAACAAATAATACAAATGAAAACAACAACTGGCACGAACCCAACTGGCAACTAGCACGAATTCGGAACAACACCAGCTAGTGACTAGAGCGGGATTTGAACCCCGGTCACCGCATTGAAATCCAGCGCCCTAAACCACTGGTCATCCTACCTCCTCCTCAAATAGGCCATATTAGTATTCTCGGTATTGACCTGGATCTAGCATGAAGTGGAGGCTCTTGCGGGGGAATACATTTACATATGAAAAGATTTCCCCGCAAGAGCCTCCACTTCATGCTAGATCCAGTTCAATACCGAGAATACGAATTTGGCCTTTTGTTGTGAAGTTCTTGGACAGACTCCTTCAAATCCATCAGAGGCTCTGCTACCTCTTACGAATAAACCAAATTCAAGAGTCAGATTGTTTTGTCCTCTCTTCATTGTAACTCAGAGACCAATGCATAATAAATCGGATAAAGGGAAAATCCGAGTTGTCCCAATAGGAGTGGAGCCCATGCATTCCGATTACTTGTTCGGATGCTCCAAGATCTTTTAAAGTTATTCCGACTGATGACGTTTCGTTCTGTCTCTTAATGCAGTTGTACTCCACAGTTCATTGTTTCTTACACCTTTAAACCCTAAGATCAAACTTCAAATTCTCATTTATTGCCCCTTTCACATTTCCTGTAAAAGTAGTGGAAGAAGTTGTTAAAATATCAACTAAAATTCATCTTGTGTGATCATGTCCTTAATTCATGTGACCACTCTGTTTTATAAAGAATTGATATTACTGGGAGAAATTTGATGCTCATCATGACTTTTGTTTTCGTCTGGAACAGGAGAATAAAAAGTCTGGTTGGATGCCTAAAGGGTAAGGATACTTTTCGTTATGTTAGGTTTCATTCTTCGCTTTATCCGCTTAATTGCTATGGTTACATCTGGCTAATCACAACATGCACTGAAACCATCAGAAGTAAGAGTGAAAGTAAAGCACAGGAGTCGCAAACTGCGGGAAAACATGCAGGGTTGGCGCAGTGGTGAGAGCGCTCGCCTTCCACCATATCTGTCCCGGGTTCGATTCCCGGACTCGGCGTCATAAGTGGGCTGAGTTTGTTGGTTCTCTACTCTGCTCCGAGAGGTTTTTCTCCGGGTACTCCGGTTTTCCCCTCTCCTCAAAAACCAACCTTTTGATTAATTTACAGTCTCCCCAATTAGTAGAGCGCTCGTGTTCAGCTAGAACGATTTGAGACTTTAAGGGCGGAAAAAGCAACCAAAGCTCCAGATGGTAAACGTGAGAAATGATGCAAATGGTGTGAAACGCACTAAAAGCAGCGTCTTTGGTTCAGTGTTACTGCCCATGTATCACATTTGTGCCTCTTGTTTACCTCAAATTTTGTAACAGTCTTCAAGAAACTACTGACTAGGCCGCTGTTTTCTATCCAGGGGATTAAACATCGGTATTCCAGGATTTCTGAAAAAGAAAAACAGGGATCGCTCTTCGACGGCTCCGGACACAACAGAAGCTTCCACGGTTTTTTACACAAATAACGGTAAAAAGAACAGTCACATCCTCTTTATTCACTACAATATTTAAGGTCGGGAGATACTAGACGACAAATCGCTGCAACAAATCGCCTTGTATGACGTGGTGAATTTTTGTGAAAGTCATTGTCGCTGCGGCAGAATTTTGTCGCTGCGATCAGCTGCATGGATTTGAAGCAGTTTGAATTCGTGCGACCGATCGAAGAGACAAAAACAGCGGAAAGCAGCGTTGTCGCAACTTGTCTTCCAGACAGTACACACAGAGCGACTTGTCGCGGAGACCTATCGCAGCGACTTGTCGCCTAGTGTGTCCCGACCTTTAAGCAATACACCGCATTTTCTATGGGTTTTCCGGCGTAATTGGGAGAACAAAAGAAATGCTTGTAAATCACGAGCCGAAGGCGAGTGATACAAGCTTTCCGAGTGTCCAACCAGAGCGTTATTTTTTAATTTGCGATATTCTACAGTACTTGTTCTCACAACGCAGATTGTTAAGGTTTGGAAACTGTTAAGTGTTTCAAGATTTGAGACTTTGAAATACATGAAAGTTGTTCTTTTTGTATTTCAGGAGACGAGAGGAAGGCAAAAACCGGGTCACTCAAAGAAAGCAGGAACAGGGCTGCTTCTGAGAGGAAGCCAGAAATAAAAATAGAAAGGACGCCATCCGATAAGAAATCTGATGTGACCAAAGAGAGGGCTGCCTCAGAGAAGAAACCGGAAGTATCTAAGGAGAGGGTTCCCTCAGTAAAGAAACCGGAAGTGACTAAAGAAAAGACACCTCCCGAAGTACCCGCAGAGAAGAAACCGGAAGAACCATCAATTGAAGATATGAAGGGAGCAAAACCTACTGAAGATAAATCGGAAATATCAAGAGACAGGAAACCTTCTGATAAGAAACCCGACGTTGCACGGCCGCCCATCATGGGCACGAGGCCGTTTTCCCTTCCTCGTGATAGGGCCGCAACGGATAATGGTGTCCGTGCTACAGCCCCGCAACCACGTGACAGGGCAGCTACGGGTGACCAGACTACGAAGCCCACCCTTGAGGAACCAGCACCTGCACCGGCAACTGCCAGAAAGCCGCCCAAATTTGGAATCGGAATAGGCGGAGCAGCCGGGGGAGGGCTTTTGGCAGAGATGAAGATGAGGCAGGAGAGGGCAGCAAGCTTGGGAAGGGTGAGTAGCAGTATAGATCGCTTTCAGTCACGTGAGCAGCGGCCATATTGGTTCAATGAAACAAAAGAAAGTATCTGCATAAAAATAGAGTTCAATTCCCAGAGGGTTAGCCTTGTGCACCAACATGGCCGCCATTCCTTTGTTTTTGTGCACCAGCCTGGCCGCTGTGACGTCATGTGAAAACGATCTATCATTAGACTTCCTGACTTTTACTTACCACAGTGACATGCAACGTCTTGTGTCTGGGGTTGTCGTAAGCGGGTAAAGACAGCTCGTTGTCAAAATCCTACGGTGTGATTTAACGAAAGGAAGACATTGTAGAATTGACTTTAGCGAGCATCTCGTTATCTGAGGAATTGTTAGTGAACGATAGCAATTGAAGTGTTCAGGCGGATACCGAGTTGATCCATGTATTCCTCGTAACCTCCTCTTTAAACGCATTGAGCTGCTCGTTGCGTTACCTGAATACCCTAACTGCAGGAGTAGGATGTTGTGAAAATATCCCTCGATTTATTCTTGGAATTGAAATTCGTTTTTCGCTCTATCAAATTTAGCCTGAAAAGCCAGTTGACGCGAAACCCGCAGAGGAGCCCAGCAAAAATACTGAATCGGAAGTGACTAAGGAGAGACTTGTAAAACCGTCGTCATTAAGGAGACCCAGGCTTCCGTCTGGTACCCCGCCCAAACCCGCTCCACGGCCGCCGAGAAAAGAACAAAGGGAAGAGAAAAAAGAGGAAAAGAAAGATGAGAAAACAGTAGAAAAGAAAGAAGAGCGTCCTGAGGTAAAGACAGAAGAAAAGAAAGATAAACAACCGAAAGAGAGCATGGTGGACAAGCCGGAAGTAAAGAAACCGGAGGAGAAGCCGGCCGAAAAACCAACAGAAAAGAAAGAGGAAGAACGGGAAGAGAAGAAGGAGAAGAAATCGGGAACACCGGAAGAAAAGAAGGCGGAGGATAATGGCGATGAAGAGGATGGGAAAGAAGCAGAGAAACCAAAGGAAGAGGAAACGAAACCGGAAATTGGAGTCGTTGAAAATGAAAAGAGAGCGGGAGAGATGGTGAATCAAGAAGCTAAAGAATTGGAACAGGAAAAGCCAGAAGAAAAGAAAGAAGTAAACAGCGCAGAGGAAAAAGACAAAAAAGAAGAGACAGAGAAGAAAGAAACGCGGGAAAAACGTGACCCAGCTGTCCGAACTAAACAAGAAGGTTCGTTGGACGACTTGTGGGTGAAGCATGAGCCGGGTAAACATGCTCTCAGACCTGGTGGCCGATCCAACTCCCTTAAAGTCCAACGAACCATCTCAGCTGAGAATCCCTCGTCTGTACGGTCAGCCACCCTACCCAAACCCTGGTCTCCAGGACAGGGGCCCTCCAGCATTCTGACTAGAAAGCTGAGCTGGGAACTGCCCAAGGTTGGGCCGAGTGAAGACGCTGCGAAGGGGATAAGGAACCGAAGTGAGGGAAGAGGGGAAGATACTATTCAGGAAGATTCTGAGGAGCAAGTTAGTCAAACGTAAGTTGCTTTCTTTGTCTTTGTGTTTGTTTTTGTTTTTTTATTTACGTTTTGTGTTGTTTGTTTGGTCGTTTGCTTAGTGCGTTTATTTATTCGTGCGTTAGCTCCTTGGTTCGATTACATGTTTATTCTTCATTCATTAATTTGTTTATTCATTCATTCACTGACTCACTCTTCATTTATTCATCCATTCATTCATCCTTTCATTCGTTCGTTCGTCCGTCCGTCCGTCCGTCCGTTCGCTCGTTCGTTCGTTCGTTCGTTCATTCATTCACTCAGTCACTAACCTATTTATTCTTTCATTCATTACTCATTTACTCATGCACTCACACGCTTAGTCACTCACTCATCGATTTATTCGTTCATTCGGCCCTATTTCACGCTTGTATAATGCATTCAACGTGACTTTTTAGGAATGGAAGGGTAATTTCTAGGTATCCCGGCACTATGCCAAGTAGCGAGCAGCCTTTTTGTCGACAGACTGACCTGAGAGTGCGTGGCAAGACTATTGCTGAACCTAGAAAATACACTATTTCACCGTATGTTCTAGCTTGTGTAATGGTTTATGCTGAAAGAGGTGGTTGGGTCTTACTCTCTACACTGTATGTAACTACCAAGCCACGCGCCAATTATCATCCGTTGCAAACCTCTGCCTTGTTGCCTAACCGTTAAAGCGCCAAACCAATTACTCTAGCCAATCACAACAGACTCAAATAGCGTAATGAGCCAATCAGAACACGAAGCATCGAAATGTGGCCGACGCCCAGCGCGGGAAAATGCAGACAAGGAAGTCACGATTGGGTTTGGTTTGTTTCTTATTGGCTGAAAAATTTGCGCGAACTTTGTTAACCAATGACAGAGAAGCTATGCAAAACCAAAGCAAACGCGAACTGTATTCGACACTGAAGTAAAAACCAATCCACAGCAGTTACTATTTCAAATTCTGATTGGCTCATTTCGCTGCCTGCGTCTCTTGAAACCAGTAACCCGAACCCTGCTCTAATAACCCTGATGAAGTCGTAATCTTAACTTTAATCTTTACAGTAAATCTAACTGGAGCCCTCCAACGAGAAGAGCTAACCCTAACCGTAAAACTAACCTTAACATCTGCTGCTTTCTTACCACGAATTTGTACACAGGTTTTGAACAGGCCGTCTGTTCGTGTTTAGGGCCACTGCCGCCCCCCAAGTTAAAACGTTGGAAAAGGAAGAAAGCAAAAGCGAACCGAAAGATGAGAAAGAAAGCGCTGCGATATCGAAGATGCCTGATCAGGTGACCTTAGAAGACATTTTATCCGCCGACGGCGACACAGCATTATAGACTCTGTCAGCTCCATTGGTAGTGGAGACCTCGGTTCAGCGGCAACAAGGCGAATAGAGTGTGAACGGTCGAAACACGACAACGCGAGGCTCGGAGAGTTTTAAGGACCAGTTCGGTGATGATTCTGGACGATGTCACGCCTAAATTAGGACCAGCGGGTGAGGAGCGGCCGAAAAATTGGCTTGAAGATTACGTAGACGTTGAGGTACACATTGATGTGGAAATTAGGCCTGTTGCACCTGGTAAAAGCTTCAATTTAGCTGTTACACATTCCTATCACAACGGAGGATATCTAGAGGTTGAAATGTAGGGGAAACCGAAGGAGAGTTACTATCTTTGCGATGTTTATAGCCAATTACTGCTGGGTTAGATTATTAGGTGCTGGCTAGAAATCACCTAGAATTTTTTTACACATATAAATGAAACTATGGATAGAAGTGTAAAGTCAATTATCCTGAGCAACGAAGGGTCTGAACTTTCAGCTCATTTATCAAACTTTTTCAGTTAAATTGCTTGAAAATGCTAGCAAAAAAGGTGTACATGTCATAGTTCGTGAGTGTTGACACCATTCTACATTAAGATATTTTTTAATTGATAAAACCTTGTTTTGATACGAAATATATTCGCACCAAATTCGCTCTAGGGTCAATTGTGTTTTAAACAAGAGCTGGTTTTCTTTCCTTATTGTAATCTTGAAGCATTGGATAGATGAATTATTCCTTAAGGAAAGGTTTGATTTATCAGGTAACATTGTATTAATTAAACACCCAAAGCTACATAGGGATCATTGGATCATTTTAAATACCAAGAATGGATATGAATATGGGGCGTTAACTGTATATTAAATGCTTTTATCGACGCAGTGAAGTATATCAACTAGATAGGATTGAATATAAGTATCAGCATTAATGATAAATTTATATTTTTGTTGCTGTCGAAGATACCACAACCTTACTGTTAGGGTCCATTTTGTGGTTTTAGAATCTGTAAACATTGTTCGTTATTCCAGATGTGACCAAAACACCAAGGTGATACGATCTTATTAAATGTTCTTTCTTCTTCCATGGCGTTACGACGTATTCACAGACAGTCACGTGTGGAATACCTTTGGTTAATAGACTCAAATAAAGTTAACCTGAAGAGGCTTTGTAAATGCTTAGTTCTGGTTTTGTTCCAACAAGGCATTCACTTCGGCGTCGCTTATGTTTCAGAAAGGTACTTAATACCACTTTGTCACACCAAAGGGTATGAATGCATAGCTACGACAAAATCTTTAGGGAAAGTTCTTTTGAAAATTCGAGGGAGGGGGGTATAGTGGAGCCCACTGTTAAACGTTGCTCTGTCTGAAAAGACTTGCAAACGAGGCGAAAGGGCCGATAGAACACACAATGACCCACTATCCTCATTCGTTTGTCAACCTGTGACATCTTTGCATCCTTGAGTGTAAGTAACGAATTCGGCAATAAGACTTATACCCCAGCAAACAAGAGATTTAATAAACAACAATTATAGCGTATTCTGATTGGCTACTCAAAACGCCGTATTGCACGTGCGACTGATTTTCTATTTTCGGAAAGTAGCTGGGCAATCCAGGCTGGGTGTACACTGCTACAATGTTGGCCTCAGTGTTGGTGGATAGTGTCAGTATCACCTCCTGGCCAGCCCGGTGAACAGGTTTGTAAGCGACGTCCTTTGTTTGGAGTCATTCTTCGCTTACTATTGCAAACTTTAATTTTGTTTGAGACTTGTAGTTTCCTTTATTCCAGCTGGATTTTAGGTCACGATCCCTGCGTCAGTTGTCATCCATTATCGTGTCATTATTTTCAGTTGCCATTATTTTACCATGCGCCCTAAAAACTCTTAGAACGGGATTCTTTCAAGCGGGATTCGGGATAGTCAAGAGGATACAGTGATGACTAACGAGCAACTTCTCGAAGAGACTATTTTTGTTTCGTTGTAAAGTACGACATTCAAGACGCTGACGACACTTTTAATGCTTTTTAACTTAAATTACATCACTTATTCCTTAGACAAAAATGTCGCACACATTGCAAGTCCTCGGGCAATTATTCTGGGCAGTAAATGATTTCTCGCAGGACTCTGGAGGTAACTGCTGGCATTCCAAGGGCTTGAAATCAAAGCAGTCGGAATTCTGTCGCTCAAATCTTGCTGGAGATTCATCTGATAGAAAAATAAGGCAATTAGCAAAGCAAAAGCCTTTTCGAATTAGGCTTAGTGAATAACTAAAAGACTGAGCATCAAGCTTTCTTATTAGGGTCTTCTTCTTCTTCTTCTTCTTCTTCTTCTTCTTCTTCTTCTTCTTCTTCTTTCACCCGTTCGAGCTCTCGATCTGCGCTGGCGGAACCATTATGAGAGATTTCTCGCAATCTAATAAGAAGCCGACGATTAAATGAAGGTTCCCACTTAAAGGGACAGTGTCCCGATTCTGCGCAGGCGCGAGACGTCATCTGTTATGTCTCAAAGAAACAATAGAACTGTCAAATCGAGGCAGCAAGACTTCGAGAAACATTCTCGTCCCCAGAGCCCACGTTCCTTCTGGCCTGCGGCAGAGATCGAGATCTCTCGACTGGCTTGAAGCTCTGGCTGGTTCCAAACCACGAAGTCCGTGAATCACGGACTTCCAGCTCTTTTGCGCAAACTCAGAAGTTTGAAACAATAGTGGTTGCTAACGGCTACAAAAATACACCTTCACTGCGACTGTGCTCTCGATTTCTGCCGCAGGCCAGAAGGATCGTGAGCTCTGGGGACGAGAATGTTCGAGAAATTGACGACTTACAATGCGCAGTAGATAATAAGGAATTGTAGGCTTTTTTTTTAATAAATTAAGTTCTTCTAAAACGGAAATTCTTAAGGAAACATTTTCTCATATCAAAGGCTTTGATTGCCCATCAAGGAATGGCAAAAAAACATCTTCAAGGCAAAAATTGTAAAAAAAATTTACGCACGTTCACCGAAACTGTTCGGATATCACATTTCAACGCTAATATGCAAATTAGTCGATGTCAACACAACTTCGCTTTCCAAAGGCAACTATGAATTACCGAAGAGAAAATAATAAACAAACAGCTCTCCTAGCCAAAAATTTTATTGGAATCATCAATAATTTTGTTGTTTAATAGGAGCGAAAAACTTTCGATTTCCTTGCGAGCGTGGACACAAACACGCTGTCTTCACACATGCTTCGCCTCTGTTGAAAGCCATCAGTCCACTGTCGCAAATAACACGACTTTCTAAACCAACCGTTACACTATTTCAGCTCAAATGGTCAGTCAAGCAAGTCTCAAAAAGAAAATCGAAATTCAAAAACACGATTTACCGTCCTGTAACATCTTTCCTGGTCTCGTAAAATCACAGGCAGCCCAATCGTGGTGTGTGTCATCACAGAGGCTCTGTTAGGGGTTTTAGGGATAAGGGATAACTCGCAAAATAATTTTAGGGATACGGGATAACTAAGATAGTTTTAGGGATAACAAAAAATAGCTTTGATTTCTCAATTGTCACACGTTCGGTCACTTTTGCCAAGAATTTGCATTACTGGCGACCGGTAACGAACAGTAACGGGTCATTTATCAGTCCAAATTCAAGCAAGATGGGTCAGATGTCAAATTTCAAAGATAAGTAGTTTTGGGGATAACAGTCTCGGTAATTTTAGGGATAAGAGATGACTGCCCCCGGAATTTTAGGGATAAAGGATGACTAATCCCCCCCCCCCTAACAGGGCCTTATCACAAGTTTATCTAGAAAAATTGACCGTTAAAAACCTAGAATTCCAACGAACCAAGTAGCGGTGGAAATATTAATATTCTAGCCAGATAAAGTCTTCCTACCTTCACTCTTCCGTTTCATGTCACTTTCTAGGACGTCTAAATGCAATACCATCGCTTTTTTTTAAATCCCAGGTCACCGTCCATTACAAAGGCCCAAAACAGCGGAGTATCCGCTTCAAATCACCAGCAGCAGCTGTGTAGATAAATTTCCTTTTTTTCCTCGGGGAATCGCTCGTTTCACCGCTCAAATTTGACCAATTTGGCGAGCCCATTATGCGTGATCCGTATGGACCGTGGGCAAGATTTAAATGCGCTAGCTTAGTGACCGCGGCTGCTTACGCACGGCACTTACACTTCACTGACTGGGGGAATGCTAGGCGTTAGATTTGACAGGAAATAAAAAAAGGACGAGAAATAGCCAGTTTATGAATTCAGCAGATTCAACGGCTTTCACTGTCTTTAGCACTCCCCCAGTCTTATTTGGCTAGAATATTAATATTTCCACCGCTACTCGGTTAGTTGGAATTCTAGGTTTTCAACGGTCAATGCTTTTGATGGCACACACCACGATTTGGGCTGCTTGTGATAAAATCAATTTCAAGTCCGCGATTCGGCTTCAATCTTTTCCATGTATCGTGGATGTCTTTCTTTATTTACATTCTACTGTACTTTGAATTCCACGACTGCCTTTTCTTAGCCACGTTTTCTGAACTTTTCTGAGAGCTACCGGGAGAAAGTAGCCTTCGACCAGCGCCATAGCGCTCTCCTCCTCGCGAAGGTCCGTACAACGGCATTGAAAATAATCCCAAAAGAAAATGATTTCAAAAAAAATTCAAACTGAATCGGAACGAAATATAATCGATCTAACGATAAAATTTCAACCGTTTGAGCAAACGGAGATGTAAAATAACAGCGATGGGGACGGATTTCACGCCAGAAACACCATCGCTCGCATTATTTGATTTCGCGATAGGATGGACAAAAATCACAATTTTGAGCATGCGCAGAATCGGGATACTGTTGCTTTAAGATGTAAACCTTTGAGTTTTTGTGTTGTTGTGCGAGCTGTCTTCAGACTGGAAACGACAGAACAATGTTTGATGAATTTGTTTGTCTCAGTGTGTCTCAAACATTTTCCTTAAAATCAATTTCGTTTTAACAAGCCCAACAAGCAATTCTCTTACCTGGAAAACCTCGCCAAGCATTCCCTAATTCTGAGTCGTCTTGTTCAAACCCGTCATAGGAGTGAGATTTCTCTAGGTCATGAAAAAGGGAGGAACACTATGTTAACGGGGACTGGTTTTGAGTTTGGAGAGGGATGACAGCCTATGTATGGTTACCGTTTCGTGGTCTCCGAAACATGACTGTGTAAATTAAAGATCTCGAGCGTTGCATTCTTCTTGTTTCAGTCATGTCTTACATACAAGACGACTTTGTGGTCAATCGAAAAATGTATTATAACAAATACGGACATCATTCTGGTATAGCAAAGTCGAATTTTAACCGAAATGCAAGTATCAAGGCATATTTTTGCAATTTAGACACTGTAACTGAATGCAGTCTTTTGTTGGTAGACAATTTGAGTTGGTTTATCAGTAAGACGTTTAGTCAACAAAAGCAGCTAAAAAACTGGCAGTAGCACTGATACCTCTTTGGTGGGGTACCTTTAGATAAGAGTCCTTACCGTTTCTTTTCAAGAAATTGGGAGCGGAGTCCACTTGGAAAAGAGTCAATGAAAGGGAAAGAATCAGCAGTTTAAACATCCTGAACATTCACTTCGAAAATCGATCATCAGATGAAACAATCTTTAAACTGAACTTTTTTATGCATCATCTTTTATACATGCTTTTTAGTGCTGAAGGGCAGCTGGGAAAAACATGTGTCCTTTGATAAATAGTCTCTTCTTAGGACGTCTTAATCTTTAAATAGTCGACATGAAAACAAGGAAATACATTTTTTAATGGCATGTCTTATCAAGTTAAGTTTTGAATTCGCATACTGATTTCGCCGGCTTTCGCGTTTTTTGGCTGATGTTTATTAATGGTCAAATTACTAATGTTTTTTAGGCGAGCGCCCTTTTTGCTATTATCTATTTCCTTTTTCTTTCTTTTTCTTTTCTTTTATGCGAAACGAGCCGGGAATTTAAAAAACCAGAACTGAGAAGAGAATCAAACCAAACGTACAATAACTGAATAGCAATTTCGCTCACTTCGATCTTCCTGACCGATTCAGTTATGTCGGTAAATAAAGCATAAGCCTTAGACCACTTTGATGTTCAAGATTAAACTTAACGGTCAGTTAAGTGATTGAAAAGCAACTTTTTGCCAGGTTTATTGCATCTTGGCAATCAACCTCGTTTTAACTATTTAACAAAACTGTCAGTTTTGGCGCCTTTAAAAACGAACATACATCACACATTTTTAATTTAATACGCGGCATTGTCTCCTTCCGCGGAAGCCCCGAGTTGTAAGCACGCTACCTACCGTGAACTCCGTTTTAGCGCTCAACACAGGTCGCCCGGATATGCAGGTTTAATTTGATCATTTGAGGTGATATTGTGTGAAACTAGCTCCCCTGTGCTTTAGATCACCTTTGTTTATCCGATCAACATTCACGTGCACATTAACGACTATGTCATCCGTTTAATTGGAAAGCAAACAAAACGTAGTCCACATTACTTGTCTAAAAGCCTGAATGCAAGGATCATTTTTGAACGGTGACATTCACTTTATTAGTTGTATTTTGGTATTAGTTTTAAGCAATGGCAGGTGTCTACAAACAAGTCAACCGGAGAGAGTGTTAACCGTGTTCAATCTTGCCACATTTTCACCGCTGCAAAGATGAGGAATAAGGTCGGTATCAAACATCCTTAGAACAAGCTGCACGAAATCCGAGTTGATAGCAGGCTACCAGGTCGTTTGCTTACGAAAAACTAAACGTTTATTATTGGCAAATAAAACAAAATCATTAAAAATCATTATTATTATTATTATTATTATTATTATTATTATTATTATTGTTTTCGAAGAATAATTGTAAATAAAGTTTTGCATTAAAAAAAAAATTATTATTATTATTATTATTATTTATTGATTGATTGTTTTTAATGAAATAAGGGAAATGGTGCACCGGTCGGCCCTAAGTGTCACGTTGTCTGTTTGTTTCACCCACGCTTTGACTCCTGAGAAAGTTATATATTTTGTGATGAAGTTTTGAAATGTTACCACTTCTAAAGTTTCAGTAGTTACTTTCGCATATTAGTATCTCATTTTGTTTTGTTTGGTCTCCACCGAGGTACAATTAACGGCTGCAGGCTGTATGGCAAGATGACACTTAAATTTATAGGCTGCATTGGCTCTAATGTACACATGTATTTTTAAATTTCTTGGGCAATATTCATCGTCATTTTCATAGGGAAAGCGAGCAATACGCCCAGTGAGTAGTTCACTTTAGAATTTCCGAAGGAAATAAAAAAGCGCTCGAGATTTCGAGATAGCGGCAGTTTGGAAAAACGAGTAGCTGATTAGAGACGTGTTTTGCGCTCTCACTAGGAAATATTCGAAGTTTCTCAGCTTGAGAGGATTCAAAGTTGTTGATTGTCCGTAGATCAAGTCCAGCGAGCCTAATTTTGCCTTGAGCTGGCTAGAGAAGTACACTTCTCGTTCTTGAATTGATCATTCCAAATTTCGTCTGCAGATAAAAGCAGTGAGAAGAGCACTTTCTATTCAGCAGTCTCTAGTCAAAACACTTTAGAATTTTTTCAAATATTAATTGTCCAATTTCAGGCGCAGAAAAGGGAATACAGAAATCGTGAACAATATCCAGCTAGCTTTAATGCACTTTCCCAAAACAGTGCTTTCTTTCTTCAGTGCGCATGTATTTGTTGTGACTTAACAGGGCCCGCGCAGTATGTCAGTTTTGGGGTGCGGGGGCTGAAAGGCGAAAACGTCAGTGTGGTTCAGCGTAGATGGCCCAGGGGCAAGCGCCCCCGAAAAATTTTGAAAATCTTGAGCAGGCTGCATAGAGAAGAACCCTCGTTGCTTTAAAGTATCGAAATGCCCCTCAGTCTAGCTAGTTTAAAGTTACCTGAGTTACGCACCGAAAGCTAAATTTACACGGTAGATGCTCCCTTAACATCTTGAAGAACTGAAATTCAAAGTAAAACTCGTGACTGTCACCATACCGGCTATTTACACTCAATTTTGCAGAGCGTCGATATAGAAGGGCTGCAAAAATCACCAAAAACAAGTTACGGTACATATTCGGTTTGTTCACTGAGGCATTTAACGTTGTTCCTCAACGTATATAACAGGGCGTGAGCAATCGATGACAATCGATAACAATCGATGACAATCAACATCAATTATCGATTGATAATGATAATCGATGGTCAATCGATCGCGTAAGTTTTTGTGATTATCGATTGTCATCGGTTATCAATAACAATCGATGATCGATGAAAATTGATCAATTGTCATCGATTATC
>OX419339.1:12737362-12739862 GCA_948470475.1 Galaxea fascicularis
TGGTTAAAGTGGAAAAAAAATTAATGTCTGCTCATAAATCACAACGGTTTACCTTTCATGCCATAGTAAGTTTCTCTTTTCTCTACATTTTAAACTTGATTTCATCAAGCATCCTTTGGACTCTCACCAAATATATCACTGAGTACATCAGTTAAACATGCACTTTTTGTTCCAGTAAAAGTTCCAATGGGCACAGCCACTGAACTAAACAACATATTAAGTATATTATCATGGTGTCAAAATAATTTATTTGTTATTATCATTATAAAGATTTTCACCAACACAACACTAGATCCATCTAACAAATTGTGATATCACACTGTTCTCAATCAGTTGTAAGGTGTGACTTTTCAAAGTCTTTCTTGATTTGTCCAATCAAATCAGGATTGCACATTACATCAATAGCAGTCATGGCCATTGCCTTGCTTGCAATTAAAGTTTTCTTGTGAGCACTTTCTGTTATGGCTGCAGTTGTGAAAGCATGGGAATGATTGACAGCTTTGGTATCAATAGAATACAATATGTGAAAAGCGGGAACAACATGTGAGACATTGCCCATATCTGTTGATCCATGCCCTCCCTTTGGCAAGGAACGATCATACTTCACTCCTAAGGACTCAGCATTAACTTGGTACAGGTTTGATAGGGTGGCATTAGTATCCACATTGGAGTAATGAGCACCCCACTCCATAGACACTTTGCATCCTGTAACATGAATGAAATAAAGAACATTATTGTCACCAGAACGTGCTTCACCTTGCTGACTACCATTATCAAACTTTCTCCTGGTAATATTAACATGCATGCCACAATCCATTAAGTTCTGGACAAGAGTTCAAATTTATGTTTGATATTACCCAGCACAAAAACCTCCCACTTTCCAAATAATGCGTGTTGGTTTTGATTCGTGAAGGTGACAACCTTAGAGAGGTAATAATTTGCAAAAACATTTCTAATTATTTATTATTTTCAGTAGCTCACCAGTGGCTGTTGCTGCAGCTTGAAAGCAAGCTAACACTTTCTCCTTCAAAACTTCCAATTCTCTATCAGTTGGAGCTCTAAGATAATAAACAAGCTGAGCTCGATCTGGAATGATGTTAGGTTTCACACCCCCCTCACTGATGATACCATGCACACTCCATGTGGGCTTCATCTGCTGTCGCAACACACTTATGTTGGTATAAGCCATAACTGCTGCATCCAGGGCATTGATTCCTTCCCAGGGGAATGCAGCGGCATGGGCAGCATGTCCCTTGTAGGTGACTGTGACCTGGTTTAAAGCTTGATGATCAGGCCTCAGAACATCTAACCGAGTAGGATGAACCATCATACAGAAGTCAATGTCTTTGAAGCAGCCATTGTTTATCATCAAAATCTTGCCCCCTCCCCCTTCCTCCGCAGGAGTACCAAAAAGAACTATTTTGAACGTTGGCTTCTGATTAACTGCCTCCAAAGCAGTTTTAAGACCTGTTGTTAGACGAAACAAAAACAAAAGAGGAAGAAGAATAACAGAAAAAAAAATGGCAAATTCAAAAAATAGTCTTAACTCTTGACAACTGAAGAAACGTCCTCATTGATGCCAACTCTCCTGCATTTTCTGTCTGTCCTTGATACAAATTAAGTAAGTCATCCAGTCTCCTGTTCAGGGGAATATGGGCACAAATCAAGACATCTCTAACACCTCCACTTCCCTTTCCCATCTTACATGCACTCACTGTTCTGGATCTGTTTCCTCTGTAAAGAAAGCTACAGAGCCACAAAAATTTGTTATTTTATGCAATTCTTAATTCACTCTGTGTCAGGTAAGGGTCCACAACAGAGTGCTCAAATTCTGCCTTCATGCCTATTTTGTCTTGTGAATCCTACTATCCTTCCCTGCTTTATGTCCAAATCCTGATTTGACCAATCTTTTTTCTGCCTTTTTTTTTGGTTAAATGATAAAATGAACGTCAAACATGCCTAATCTTTATGCAATGGGTAGCTTTGATGCTCAAGGTTCTGAACCTTGCCTTTCTAACCCCAGGGGGGGCTGGGTGTTAACGGTAACATTTTGTCTGTTTTGCTTGATTTTTCATTGAAATATTAAATCCTGCTACTTTTCTATCAGGATTCATGCATCCCGACCCCATAAAAACAGGAAATCCTGCTCCTACTCATATGTGAAATTCAGTTCCTGCTTTCTGCTCCTGTTTTTAGCTCACAGGGCTGTGCTCTAGCGGCACCTGGTTGCCCTTGGTGACTTACTTTTGCCTTTGGGTGACCAGGAAATATTAGTTTTTGCACCAAACTTATATCCTGGAAGCCCTGGATTTCAACTTAGGGTTTAGAGATTTTGGTCACCCAACTACTTTTCTAATAGCACAGCCTTGGCTCGTAACCTGAATTTTGCCACAAAAATGAGCCAAATCCCTTTTTCTGCCAAACCTATTATGAACCCTCCCTCTTATGTACTGCTTTACTAGCAGTACATTGTTTTGCTGTGTGGGCAAGTTGACCTGCC
>OX419339.1:12747362-12829862 GCA_948470475.1 Galaxea fascicularis
CCCCGCCGCAAAGAACACTTTTTTTCTAATTCTACCGCGCACTTCAACAGCGCACCACGCACATTCCCGTCCTCAGAGCTTCGTCCGTTTTTTTTAGTCACGTGTTTAGAGAAACGGAGGAGCTCTGGTTTTTTTGGCGCGTCCAGAGCCACTCGTAACGACATTATACAGTGCGACGCGCCTTACCGTGGCCACCCAACAAACATTTTTACAAGTTAGCCAATCAAGGTACGCGAATTTGATTGACAGACACGCCTTCGTAGAAAGTTTCAACACGCAACAACCAAATGGAGGCGTGTCTGCCAATCAAATTTACGTACCCTGATTGGCTAACTTGTAAAATCAAAATGTATCTTGGGTGGCCACGGTAAGGCGCGTCCGAGGCGCGTCACACTGTAAGACGAGTGGCTCTGGGGACGAGTGTGCACCACGCACTGAAATGATTTGGCGGGAAATGAGACACAGAGAACTCTGCCATCTTGGCGAGGAGTCTTGTATGAACACTTACAAAATTTGAAATGCAGTCCAGCCAAGGCAACAGCGATTCTATTTAACAAGGAAAGTAAAGGTAGGTTTTCCGTATGAGTAACAGTATGATTTAAACTGCATCAGCTGAAGCCTAAGCTCACTGCAAAATTTTTAAAATGGAGTCAGAGCACGTATTAAAAGCTTTGTTTGACTTTTTAGTGTCCATGTGAAGCTAATAAACTTAAATTTCTGACTGTTTGCCTAGTAAGGCCCCACATGATAAATTTTGCTAACTCGCAACGATTACATTTGTTGAGGGTTTGCCGTTTCACTTCACTTCACTAACAGATCTCGTTTCCTTAGAACATTTTGCGAAAAACACCAATACTGTATCCTATTGTCATCAGTATTGTCATCACAATTTGCATTAACAGATGAATGACCAAGCATGAGACCTACTCCCAGTTACCTCGGCTCCCCAGGGAGTTTGAATTTGTCCTCTCCAGGAATTTGTTTTGTAGTGTTAAAAAGGATACGTCAACACAACTGATTCAACCTATGTCGTTGTTTAAAAACCAATATTTGGTTTGTTTATTTCAAATGAAGGGGGAAATACAAGGTCACAACACATGAATTCAACTGTCCTTCTGCAGTTTCTATGATTTTAAAACTTGACACAAGGTTTAATGTTATAACCACTAGTTTTTGTATTTCTAGAGTAAAATACTATTCCATTCTAATTTTTTTAAGCTATTTTTTAAATGTGGCTGTATATTTTTCAAATAGAATTAGTTTTTTGTCTCCATTTACTCTGCAATAAGCATTAAACTAAACAACATATTAAGGCATGAAAGTATATAATCAGGATTCTCATAAAGTGCCGCCTGCCGGCTTAAAATGGTTACTTTGAATTCCAAGCTGCCTACTTTCATGAAATAATGTGCCTAAGTTATTAAGAGTAGTAAAGCTTGAATTGTAGCCGTCTACTTAGTGGATGTAGCTGTCCACTCCCTGAATTATTGACAAACCTGTATCATGATGTCAATTTGTTATAATAGCTAAATCAAGAAGCCCTCTTATTTAACTAGTGATCTCAAGATTTTCACCACAGCACTAGATCCATCTGACAAATTGCGATATCACACTGTTCTCAATCAGTTGTAGGGTGTGACTTTTC
Source organism: Galaxea fascicularis (assembly GCA_948470475.1). Classification (NCBI taxonomy): domain Eukaryota; kingdom Metazoa; phylum Cnidaria; class Anthozoa; order Scleractinia; family Euphylliidae; genus Galaxea; species Galaxea fascicularis. Next base: position 12,749,008 of record OX419339.1, read on the forward strand.
AAAGTCTTTCTTGATTTGTCCCATCAAATCAGGATTGCACATTACATCAATAGCAGTCAGGGCCATTGCCTTGCTTGCAATTAGGGTTTTCTTGTGAGCACTTTCTGTTATGGCTGCAGTTGTGAATGCATGGGAATGATTGACAGCTTCGGTATCAATAGAATACAATATGTGAAAGGCAGGAACGACATGAGAGACATTTCCCATATCTGTTGATCCATGACTTCCCTTTGGCAAGGAATGATCATACTTCACTCCTAAGGACTCAGCATTAACTTGGTACAGGTTTGCTAGGGTGGCATTAGTATCCACATTGGAGTAATGTGCACCCCACTCCATAGCCACTTTGCATCCTGTGACAAGGGTAAAATAGACAATATTACTGCAGTGTTCATACAAAAAATTTGCAACAAATTTTTCTAGGACTTTTCACAGGCCAAATTTGATTTTCAAGGACCCTAAACTGTTGAATGTTGTGTCACTTGTATTTACCCCAGGTGGTGGTGGAACACTCATGGTATCTTCAGTGCTTCCAGTATCGCCTTTTTCACTACTTGGAGTTGCCAAGGAAGTGCTCATCTGACCTTAAAATCAGATCCTTTTCCCTGTCAAAACAGCTTTATAGTTTCAGTAGTGCTCCCCCCACCCCCCTTGTGCAAGTGTAATTGATGCACTCTAATCCATCCTTGTACGTAACTTTATACATGTACAGTGTACATGTAGTTTAATTGCACATGACAAAATGCCTTATGTAAATCACTTTTTTACCTGCCTGGCCCATTTATACAGTATTTCATCTTTGATAACCAATGAGTGTTAAAAAATCACCTTCCATACACCATTTGCTGAGGAATAGTCCTGATGAGAGCACAAACTTAAAAAGTACATGTGGCATGCAAAGGTGTATGAAAAGTTAATACATACACAATAACTGGTCAGTTTGGCTTAATGGCTTGCATATGAACTCATTATCTTAGCTCGTTTTGCAGTGTTTGCAAATTCCTTGATAAGAAAATAACTCCAAAAAAACTCCACCACATTCAAAGGTTCAGAAAAACTTCAAGTACTTTTCAACAACTTACAAAGAAATTCAAAGACTTTACAAGGATAATTGGAGCTCAAGGACTTTTCAAGGACTCCCCCTGAAATTCAAGGACTAGTCAAGACTGTGCAAAGCCTGCTTATTGTATTACCAGAACGTTCTTCAGTTTCCTTACTATCACTATCAAACCTTTTTATGCTTTTTTTTATGCATGAAAAAAGCCATTAAGCACTAGACAAGAGTTCAAAGTTATGCTTGATGTTATGCAGTACAAAAACCTCCAAATTTTCAAGCATTCGTCACAGGTAAAAGACAGTAATATTCCAAAAAAATGCCTCTTGGTTTTGATTCATGAAGGTACAATTTGCATAAACAAACTAATTTCATAATTTTTATTTTCAGTAGCTCACCAGTGGCTGTTGCTGCAGCTTGAAAGCAAGCTAAAACTTTCTCCTTCAAAACTTCCAATTCTTTGTCAGTTGGAGCTCTAAGATAATAAACAAGCTGAGCTCGATCTGGAATGATGTTAGGTTTCACACCCCCCTCACTAATGATACCATGCACACTCCACATGGGCTTCATCTGCTGTCGCAACACACTTATGTTGGTGTAAGCCATAACTGCTGCATCCAGGGCATTGATTCCTTCCCAGGGGAAAGCAGCAGCATGGGTAGCATGTCCCTTGTAGGTGACTGTCACCTCTTTTACAGCTAAATGATCAGGCTTCAATACATCTACTGGGGTAGGATGAACCATCATACAGAAGTCAATATCTTTGAAGCAGCCATTGTTTATCATTAGAATCTTGCCCCCTCCTCCTTCCTCTGCAGGAGTGCTGAAAACAACAATTTTGAACTTTGGCTTCTGATTAACTGCCTCCAAAGCAGTTTTAAGACCTGTTGTTAGACAAAACAAAAACAAGAGGGAGAAGAATAATAGAAAAAAAAATGCTAATTGAAAATAAACACAGTCTCAACTCATGAGAACTGAAGAAATGTCCTGGCTAATGGATACTAGGTCATGCTAAGCCCCCTACATTATCTTGGGAATATTTGATACAAAATGAGTCATCCAGTCTCCTGTACAGGCAACCAAATCTCCTGAATAAACTTGAAATTTTATTTGCAATTTCTAGCATGTTTAACCCTATCTGTTAAAAAGTACCAGTAGTATGGAAACCAAAGATCACATGTTTTATTTTTTATATTATTATAAATGACTGTACGGTAAACATTTGACTTATGAAAGCCCATGCAAAAAAAAAAATAATAATTGCTGAACTTTCTTGGAGAAAATGTGATTGTGATTCAAAATCAAATCAAATCAATTTATTTAAGCTCGGTAACGTAAGGAGTGGTTGCCCAATCTCCCGAGCCAGAGGCTCATGTATTAAACGTCCGTGATTTTGTTTGGAAACTGGCACAAATGAAGAAATATTTGGAATCTCCACTTCCCTTGCAATTGCCCACCACTTACCCATGGAAATTATTGTAATGCGTGTGTGAGCATCTCACTATGAAACATGCGCAATAGAAATAAATAAATTATTTACCCATTGTTCTGGACTTCTGTCCTCAGTGAAGGAAACCACAGAGCCATACATAAATGCTTAACTATTTCCCTATTTTCCCATAGTTAATTATGTTCATCACTTACCTATAGCTGCTGCAACACCTGATTCAGCGATCAGACTGTGTCCGCATGCATGTCCAACTTCTGGTAGAGCATCATATTCGCAAATCATACCAACAGTTAGACCTCCATCTTCACCACTTTCGGCTCGAAAACCTGTATCTAAAGTGTAATGGGGTGTAACATCGAAGTCATGCGCTGCCAAAAACTTCGTTAGTTCTGCGTGGGCATGCATCTCCTTGAAATTCAGTTCTGGATTCTCCCATATTGTTTTGCTGAGGCCATATAATTCAGCAGAATGGGCATCGATCGCTTCTTTTGCTTTCTGTTTTATAATTTCCACCTGACTGCTAGCCATTCAGTAGGTTTATGATCGCTCGGTGTATTCACTGTGATCACGCACACACTATCACGCGACCCGCGCAGGATTCGGCTGACGGCGATGCGCATGGACGATAAAAAGATCGATTCGTCTGACTTCTACCAAGAGTGATTTATATTGCATTACTTTACCGCTATATAAAGTGGACGTGTCAGCTCGGAAATGTGCTCTGTAAAAGGTCAGCAGTTTTGGATTTAATATAGCCCTCCAACAAGGCGCCAAATTTCCACCGATTATTCATTGAGAACTGGATCCGCCATATTGTTAATTCCATGAGTGCAGTGGAAAGATCAGAAACGATGGAAGCAGTTCATATCAAACAATTTCTGCATGCTGTTTTAAGATGTTATGCAGAATAAAACAGTTCACTTTGGCAAGTAACTTTTTAAATTCTGGAAGCATCAATTCGAGTTTTGGCGACTTTGACTCGTTTTTATCAGTGGCACAATCTGGCCTTGCAGCGAATGTGTATATGGTATTTTTTTGGTCAAAATTCGGGTATAAAGTATCTAGTTTTTCCAGAATTTTAGGTATTTGCATTAAGATTTGACTTGTTCATTTTCAGGTATTAAGTATTCTGTTTCAAAATAATTTTAAGTATGACACATTTTACGATTTTAAGGTATATTGGTATCTTGTGGGGAAAATATAGGGTATATTGGTATCCCACTACCCCTGGCCGGGCCTGGCGAATTGGCCAAGCGACGCTACCCCACCCTCGTCCCTTCTAGAGGGTCCCCTATACTTTTTCGTGAAACGTGATTGGGACTATTTTTTTCTCGTGAAACGTGATTTAGGTTTATTTGTCCATTCGTGATTCGTGATTGCCGATATTTGATTTTTCGTGAACGTGAACGAGTGTTGGGAAGTATCCGTGACTCGTGAACAGTCTCGATATTTTTACGTGAATGCATTTTCCAAAGTGGTATAGGGGACCTTCCTTCTAGTCTAAGGGATTTGGAAGTTTAAGGTGGCTCGACGGCGACGGCAAGGAGAACGTCTAAGATATAGTTTTAATAAACAAAAAGTCAACTCTGCACATTCATCGCAATTTTTGGTACATTTCTTCATAATTTCACGTTTTATGGAGGATGCAAACACCCTATGACATTTTTTTTCTTTTTAAACGTGCAATGGGTTCTTGGAATCTGATTGCAGGAGAATTTGCTTTTAAGGTTACTGCAAACGTTCCAGTGCTAGTTTTGGCCAAAAAAATTTTTTTTAGCCGAAAGAAAGGTCATTATTAAAGCTAACATATTCCGAAAAGATGAAAATAAAAACTCAAATCGCACCCGAGTTATTGACAAAAAGAGATTTTTTAATAAAGTTAATAAACCGTCAAGGTGTCATAATCCCCAAAAGGCGTGAACTCCCCTGCGAGTTTTTCGCGGCAACGGTCCTATTTCAACTAATTAGCATTTTCTGTTTACACTCGAGTGTTCTTGTTCTTGTGGCGATCGAAATCATTTTCGTCGATATGAAACGTTCTAGGAAAGAGAAAAGTCCTTGGGTTAAAACTAAAGCAAAAACGGGACCCAAAAAGAAGAAAAGTGGCGAATTTGGGGATGAAAAGAAGAAAATTATCGCAGACACTGACAAGGGCTCATGGTTTGATCCGCCTTCACAGATTGACGAAGAGAAATCTGGCGATGAACAGTGTAGTACTTCATCCGAAAGTGTAGTGGGAATCAGTGGAAAAAAAATAATGGGAACGAACTTGCCAGAAAAAAGAAAAGTTATGAGAGAGCCACTTCCAAGAACAAGCCAGGATTATTCTTCGTCGTCGGATTTGTTTTTGTTTACCCCCATTTCATGACTATCCTGTCTAAAGCGTGCATGCAGAAAACGTGACCAAAACTATAACTTTCCCGCGAACTCCAGCGGTTCCGTCATTTCATTGGCTGGCGGCTTTGCATGTTGACATATCTCTCTGATAAGGCGTGCCATGTTTACAAATCTTTGGAGGGCGAAAACTCGCATTCGTTTTTCGATAGAGTCCTTCCTCTTTAAACGAATTTATAGGGTATGTAGAATTGACGGATTTCCATGAAATTTGGCCAGAACTTCCACTGATGACTAAGGAACAAAAGTGTGTCGGCGAATTCTTTTATTTTAAATAGTTTTCTCGTGGCGACCTCTGACGCATTGCGTTTTGGGAATTGTTCGATGCTTGAACTTGACAGTTCCATAAAAAGATAACCAAAGAAAATACAGGAAAATGCTGACACACTTTGCGAGATTGATGCTTTGTGATTAACACTGCACAGTTATTTTGCATCAACGATCACATTTGATACCCGATAAATTCGACGGAAGGTCAGTCAGTCATTTTGGCGTTTACCGGCTTCAGTCGCCTTATAAAAGAAGTAGCCAAACAGAGCATTATTTTTTTCGAATTCTATATTTCATAACCTTTCTATTGATATATAGTTTGTGTGGGTTTTCTTGAAAACAGCGCGAGTACGAATTTTTTTCTGGAGGACACCCGCGAAGGTTTGCAGTAACCTTAAGCAAGTCACTTCGCGTTCTTTCAAACTTCACGCAATTTTTTCAAGTTGAAAAAATCGCGTGAAGCTTGAAAGAACGCGAAAATTCACTTTATAGACGATGTTTTCGCTACCGTCACTGAAGTGGTCCTATTGTCCCGCTTTAATTTTTTTGCAGGTATTAATATTATCACTGTTTGAGCTGGAAAACCAGTTTTCCATCTTAACAGAAATAAATGTTGATAGGAATACACACTACAAATACAGGCTCGAACATCATGACACAATGCGTCAGACATAACAAAGACGGACTTTTCTCTATCCTTTTATTTAGCATTAAGGTAAATGAGGGATACATTTTTGCAGGCCCGAGTTAAGGCTCATTTAATAACTAATTGTTAATCGAGAGTGAGGTCTTTATGAGAAAATATAAAACTGAGGCCTTGCCGTATTGACCGAGCGATGTAGCGCGGTCAATACGAGCAAGGCCGAAAAAGATCTCTCGAATAGGCGCCAACGCGCGCTGGCGACGCGGTGATTTTCAAGCAAATCGCTTGTGTAGCCGCGTACATATTGATTGGGAAAACCCGACTGTCACTGAATTACAAATAAACTTTAAGCTTCATTTGCACCTACTGTGAAACAAAATGTGCTTGTGAAATAGGGTATACAGATAGACATTGAGGGATCAGTGTAATATCTCACGAACAAAAAAGACGTTACAACGATAGTTAACAACACAAACATAGTAAAAATATGTGTTTAGTAAGTCGAATGGTAAAAAATGCAAAGTCATCAGCATAATCATCATCGTCATTGATCATCATTACCTTTAAACAAGATGCGTTCGTCACTGACGTGGTTTTCAGAACATTGTCAAAGAAAAATAGTTTACAAAACAATAAAACAAAACACGGTGATAAGTTAGAATTATTGCACAATCCTAGGAATCATAATAATTATACCTTAAAGTTCTACTTTCTTTTTGAAAAATAAGATCGATTCAGTTTTCCCTGACCGGACTAACACTCAGGGTCTTCAAATAACTGAGGGGAAAGTGCATCCCTTGTAATGGCATCTGCAAAAATGGTTAGACCTTAAGTCTCATCGGATAAGGACGATTAACTCTTCACAACTGATTCTGTGGGACGTTAAAGAACCACTTGGGGCGTAACGAACCCTGGATACGACCACGCCTGATGTTGCCCTTGGGTTGGTGCTTCACACAGGGATTACCTCATTGCGCCTTTCCCCCTTGGATTACCAAAGTTGCTTTGCAAGGTTTACAGGTAGACATAAAATGTCTACCTGGGTGAAGTTAGTAGGGCTTTTGAATAACATTTTTTGAAAACAGGTTTAAAAAAATCGTAGTAGCCTAATTCGTAGGCTAAATTCGTAATAGCAGATTCAGAGGTAAGTTCAGTTTTTTTTTAATACGTATGCTGCAGGTATGTATGTCAATATTCTCACATAATTATTTTCCGTTGATAAGAAATGGGTCCAAAAATTGGGGTCACCGCACGCACGCCAATGCAATGGCACCGCTATAAAAATTATTTTCATTCCTTTACTTCCAGGACGTCCATTAAGGTGGTATAAAGCCACTGTGATCTTACTTAACTTGAGAGTTCTGTTACTCATTATTTGTTGGGTGTGATGCCTCAAAGTCCTTTTGCACTTTGCCAATCAAATCAGGATCACACAAAACATCAATGGCTGTCATGGCCATTGCCTTGCTAGCAACCAGAGTCTTCTCGTTGGCCAGTTCTGTTGCTGCAGCCGTTGTGAATGCATGTGAATGATTGGCAGCTGTTGTCCCAATAGCATACATGGGATGTATTGAAGGCACCACATGCGAAACATTACCCATGTCAGTCGAGGCTGAAAATTCTACATCAAGAAATTTCACTCCCAATGCTTTTGCATTTGCTTCATACAGTTCTGCCAGGGTGTTGTTGGAGTCCAAGTCTGAATAGTTGTTTGATCCCCATTCAACGCAAACATCACAACCTTAAAGGAAATCATGTGCCATTCAAAACTACACCATGATGAATTATTAACTTGATTTTATGCGCTCATTTCGTTGAAGACACCCCTTTTGCAATAATCACCCCTATTCAAAGTATTGTAATACCAACAAAATAATGTCTTGCGAAGTTTCCCGAGTGTTTGGAACTAATAACTAAAAGAGCAAAGCTACAGTTATTAAATTACCTAATATTCTGATATTCCCTTCCCATGCATATGTTTTTTAAACCATAAGTTTCCTTTGCTTGTAAATTTTTGTGACGTCCTTTCTCATGTACAGTCTAAAGGCGCAGATCCCGCATTTAACCATTTCTTTGAACAAAATCTGTATTTGTGTGATAAGAAACTTTTAAATAATGGTCCCTTTTTATTGACAATTGGTATATTTGTATGCTGAAACCATAAAAAGGGTTTTTTGCGACGAATGGCTCAGCTGGAAATGGATTATGATTTGAAAAATTTACTCTCTCTGTCTCTTCCAAAAATCGATGTTAACGGCCGTGGTTTGTATTTTCTTTGCCAATTAAGGCTAATTCTCCATTAACACGTTTAAATATGATGTTATACATGGGTTGAATTCCTTACAGCTAATATCAGGATAGTGTGGGCCAAAAATTTCCAAAATCTTCATGACAGTGCCCCCTTAGGTACAACCCAACTGTATACCGACTTGCACAGAGCATTACCGTTTGGCCAGCTGTTCATCTTTTGACAATCAGTTCTTTCAGCCATTAATACTGTTACTGATCCCAGGGGTAAAGTTTGGCTTTAACGACAAGTACCTAGTAGTTTTGGACAAGTCATACAGCATTTTAAAGCACTTCATTCCATTGCTTCATAGACATCTCTCCATTCTTGTATCTACTTTGTTATTAACTTTATTCTGTGCAATTTTAACATAATTATTTATTTGTGTGCTGTCCTGTAGTCTCGTTGTCTCTTTGTTCCCTCATTCTCCCTGGCATTTGTATGGATTTGTCCATTATCCACCAATTGTCTAAATGCCACTAACGGCCTACACATCCATCTCATAGCTACAATGTACCTTGTTACATTGTACCTACACCCAATAATGTGCAGAATAAAAAGACAGAACTATTGATACACCTGTCACTAATTTACATAATATACTTACCAGTAGATATAGCTGCTGCTTCAAAGCATTTTGTGACCTTTTGCTGTAATGTCTTAAGCTCCTCATCAGTTGGTGCTCTAAGATAATAAACAAGCTGAGAACGATCAGGGATGATGTTAGGTTTCACACCCCCTTCAGAGATGACACCATGCACACGCCATGTGGGCTTCATCTGCTGTCGCAACACACTTATGTTGGTGTAAGCCATGACTGCTGCATCAAGGGCATTGATTCCTTTCCAGGGGAATGCAGCAGCATGAGAAGCATACCCCTTGTAGGTGACAGTGACACTGGCACGAGCCAAAATAACTGGTTTGAGAACATCTACTGGACAAGGATGAACCATCATACAGAAGTCGATACCTTTGAAACAGCCATTGTTGATCATCAGAATCTTGCCTCCTCCTCCTTCCTCTGCAGGAGTCCCAAGCACAACTATTTTTGCCTTTGGCTTTTCATTAACTGCTTCCAAAGCAATTTTCAGACCTGTTTTTGGACAAAATAAAAAAAACAACAGGAAAAGAATCCATGGTAAAGTGAAACAGGTTGATTGTGACTACTGAGCCACACACCAGCGGCTCTCATTAAACTCATATCAGCTGCCAAGTAAGCATCTACGAAGGATACATTAGAAGATCATCTCTCATTGCTGATTTCTCTCAATTGATGAAAACATTATTGATTTTCTCTGACTGCAATAATTATTTACGATTTGCTGACACCATGCTGTTAATCCAGTCGATAAAAACAATAATGATGTGGAGATCATCAATTTCAATCAATAAAAATTGATTTAAAGTTTCAGTAGAAAATAGGTGAGAATCTCCAAGATCCAAAAATTCAAAATTTCCACAATGTTCAGGGCTTTTATTTAATAGAAATCAGCTACTGAGGGAGCTCCAGCAGCTGTCAGTCATTGAGTCACAGATTACTTGGCCATGTTGGTCCACAAATACTTGAAAAATATAACTCTTAAAGTAGTTGCTTTGATTGCCACAGCCACCTACTATCACAAGGGCATACAACTGCTACAAATTCTATTGAAAGCCCTGAATGTTTAGTGATTATTGTTTACTAGTTTGAACTGAAACTGCACTGACTCTCCCTTCATGTACATGTATACAAAAGACATAAATTTTAGTTTTGAAGGATGTCATACTATCACATCTATACTTTGTTCTTCCAAAAGGAGTTGGAACCTATCGCCCATGTCACCTGGGTGTGGGTGAATGTGTGTGTGTGATAGACACATATTCATGCCAGATAGAAGAATAATCATTTTTAATTATTAATACATGAAAGATATTACCTTGCTTTATACCAATAATTATGACCTTGCCAAAAAATATGAGGTTACCATTTCAACTATTTTGCATGGAATTAGACCCATTACATGTACCTCTTGATCATTATTTTGATCATGTTTTATCATAATTATATCGCAGCACAGGTATGATAAGGACAAATGAACTGACAATGCCAGTGACCCCTACACATGTGTGGCAGTTCCTCATATGGAACTGGAAGGTAACCTTACAGATGTGACAAGCAACTGAGGTTTCCTGGTCAAGTCCATGTTGATTTACTGAAATACTACACCATGTAACTTAAAAAAGAGTATCTCAGTAAAAGAGGCCACATGTAGCCCAAGCTCACATAGCATATATAAACATAGATTGGCATAGGAAAAACTATTTGCTTGAGTCCTCAAATTGCTATAAATAATTATCATTTACAATAGGCAGGTATCTTATACAGGTCACATTCCACAGGTACAGGTCACTGTTTTATTGACTGGTAACTAAGCCAAACAGTTCCACATCGATCTAAAACAAAATTTTATACCTGCCAACCCTCACGCATTATGCTTGAGTCTGCAGACCAATTCAATACTCCCTGTAAATGTTCCAACAAAAGTCACTTAAATGGAGTTAGAGTCCTACAGTGTAGCCGTATCAGAACATGCTAAAATTATAACAATCACAAATGCTTCCAAATCTCTTCATTACGTTCAAAAGCCATCGGAAAAACTTCAAATAGCTTCAGAACTGTTCAGAAGCCATTGGAACATCTTCGGACTCGTTCAGAAGTCACCATGACATGATCAGCGATCAGTCTGCGTCACATCGCAGACATATGGAAACATCTGTCCTCAGTGTCTGCGGCACATGATCTGAGTGACTGGGAAAGTAGAACTAGATTCAACTCTTCTGATCACTTAAATTGTGTGCCGCAGACCGCCGCAGATGCATGTTTCCATATGTCTGCGACGTGACACAGACCAATCGCTGATCATGGCATTGATTGTGTCGCAGACCGATTGCAGACCGTTAAGATCATATGGAAACCAGGCTTAAAAGTCCTACTATTCAACACCTCTGGATTGTACCAGGAAATCGCGTCAATTTAAATCGATCTAATAACCACACAGGTCCAAATTAAGCGACGCACACAGGAGCTCAGGTGGAAAATCCGTACAAATTTATAGTAGTGCCCTGTTCGTAATTTTGCTTTGTAAAACGAACAGTTTTTTTTCCCATACAAATCCTTCTGTTTCGTGACCACGCAGTGAATACAAGGTGCGTCATAGTTACCTAAAGCCCCTGCAACACCTGATTCGGTGATCAGATTGTGTCCGCACGCGTGTCCAACTTCTGGTAAAGCGTCATATTCGCAAATTAAAGCAACAGTGAGACCTCCATCTACACCAGCTTCAGCTCGAAAAGCTGTATCCAAAGTGTAATGGGGTGTCACATCGAAACCGTGCCTTGCCAAAAATTTCGTTAGTTGATTGTGAGCATACGTCTCGTTAAATCCCAACTCCGGATTCTCCCATATACGTCGATTAAGATCATACAACTCAGAAGAATAAATATCGATCGCTTCCTTTGCTCTCTGCTTCAAGATCTTGGCTTGACTATCTGCCATTTTATTACAATTTTCTCTTGGGACGAGGATTATTGGTGCGTAATATATGGACCAATATATGGACCACATAGTGACACGTCAATGATTACGATCGCGGGCGCATTTAAAAGATGGTGAGAACTTGTTGCCGGGGTGGGTACTCTTCGGAATTCCTGGTAGGGGTGTGCCGCCCGGTTTTCCACATACCGTATATGGCTTGTAGGTTGATTTTGCCATCAAGGCGATCATAACTCAATTTTGAGAAAACAATTCTGTTCATGGAGATGCTTTTATTTAGTGCGACTGGCCATATGTGATGATTAACTTGTTACGAGAGGAAATGCTGAGCATCATTTCAAGTTCGCGTGTCAGATGTATTTTTGAGCAGAATTTATTATAGCCATTGACTTACAAATCAACTACGTAATTTTCACCACAATCGCTATAACCTGATAAATTCCTTTTTAGGGCCCGATTACATGCTGAAACTTCAGCCCGGCTTCTGAAACAAATCCTCTTAAAATCAAATTGTCGATTACATGGAGATTATTCAGCCCGGGCTGAAAATCCTAGCCCGGTTTGCTCAAACTGGGCTAGGATTTTCAGCCCGGGCAAACGGGCCAGAAAATCTGGAAAATCTCATGTAATCGCAACAGAATTTCAGCCCAGGCTGAATAGTGAGCTTGGACATGCACAGTGATTTTGTTTTCCAGGAAACAAGATGGCTGCTGCTAGTAGGAAGGAAAAGCTAATATTTCAGCCCGGGCTGAAGTTCGTCATGTAATCGCAACAAAATTTCAGCCCGGGCTGAAATTCACCATGTAATCGGGCCCTTAGAAGCCCATGGGTTGGTTTTCCTTCTATTGAAAATCAGCACACCTGTACTGTCCAGACATACACACGCGTGATGCTGGGGAAGATCAAGTAACTGACATAAAAATCCTGCCCCGCCCCCTCCTCGGAAAAAGGACCATTTTTACAAGGATCAAAGAAGTTGACTGGCTTAACCCCTCGGAAATTATCTCTAACTTACAACAACCTCTAGCAACCCAGAAGGAAATCTTATGATCTTAGTAAGTTTCCTAATACAGTTTCTTCAATCAAGATTCTTATGCAAATTTTCATTAAGAATCTTACAAGAACTTTAGATCTTGATGACATTTTTACAAGATCTTTTAAGAATCTTACAGGTTCTTGGTAAGAATTTATGCAAGATTCTTACATGTTTGAGGAAGATAAAGTAGTTGACATAAAAATCCTTCCCCACCCCCTCCTCAGATGTTAGTTATGTACATGTTTGCTTAACAAAATTATACCATATTTATCTGCCCTTTTGGGGCAAACACCACTATTTTGTTTATCATCCACCATAAAAAATCTGCAACAAAGTGTTGCCAACAAAATTTTAATGAAACTAAGGATAAATCAGTGATTATTTTTAAACAAGTCACATAAGAAATGAATAAAATAATATATAAAAAATCTACTGACACTGCTAAATGTTGCAGTAGATTGATTGCTCTTTGCTGCAAATTGCAATTACAATAATTATTACTTTATTGGGTTTGTGTTTTCAAAGTCATTCTGCACCTTGACAATCATACCAGGATTACATAAAATGTCAATGGCTGTCATGGCCAATGCCTTGCTGGCAATCAAAGTTTTTTGATGGGCTTGCTCTGTTCCTGCTGCCTTGGTAAATGCATGTGAATGATTGGCAGCTGTTGTCCCAATAGCATACATTGGATGTATTGAAGGTACCACATGAGAAACATTACCCATGTCAGTCGAGGCTGAAAATTCTACATCAAGAAATTTCACTCCCAATGCTTTTGCATTTGCTTCATACAGTTCTGCCAGGGTGTTGTTGGAGTCCAAGTCTGAATAGTTGTTTGATCCCCATTCAACGCAAACATCACAACCTTAAAGGAAATCATGTGCCATTCAAAACTACACCATGATGAATTATTATCTTGATTTAAATATGCTCTCATTTCTTTGAAGACACCCCTTTTGCAATAATCACCCCTATTCAAAGTATTGTAATACCAACAAAATAATGTCTTGGGAAGTTTCCCGAGTGTTTGGAACTAATAACTAAAAGGGCAAAGCTACAGTTATTAAATTAAACCATAAGTTTCCTTTGCTTGTCAATTTTTGTGACGTCCTTTCTCATGTAAAGTTTAAAGGGGCAGGTCATGCATTTAACCATTTCTTTGAACAATTAAAATCTGTATAATTCTGTGATAGGAAACTTTTAAATAATGGTCCATTTTTATTAACAATTGATATATTTGTATGCTGAAACCATAAAAAAAACGCGTTTTTTTGCAACAAATGACTCGGATGGAAATGGATTATGATTATTGAAAAATTAAGTTACTCTCTCTGTCTCTTCAAAAAATCGATGTTAATGGCCATGGTTTGTATTTTCTTTGCCAATTAAGGCTAATTCTTCATTAACACGTTTAAATATGATGTTATACATGGGTTGAATTCCTTACAGCTAATATCAGGATAGTGTGGGCCAAAAATTTCTGAAATCTTGATGACAGTGCCCCCTTAGGTACAACCCAACAGTATACCGACTTGCACAGAGCATTACCGTTTGGCCAACTGTTCATCCTTTGACAATCAGTTCTTTCAGCCATTAATACTGTTACTGATCCCAGGGGTAAAGTTTGGCTTTAACAACAATTATCTAGTAGTTTTGGACAAGTCATACAGCATTTTAAAGCAATTCATAGTCAGCTCTCCATTCTTGTATCTACTTTGTCATTAACTTTATTCTGTGCAATTTTAACATAATTATTTATTTGTCTGCTGTTCTGTAGTCTCATTGTCTCTTTGTTCCCTCATTAGTTGTTTCCCTAGCATTTGTATGGATTTGTCCATTATCCACCAATTGTCTAAATGCCACTAATGGCCTACACATCCATCTTGCAGCTAAAATGTACCTTGCTACAATGTACCTACACCCAATAATGTGCAGAAAAAAAAAGACAGAACTATTGATGCACCTGTCACTAATTTGCGTAATATACTTACCACTAGCTGTAGCTGCTGCTTCAAAGCATTTTGTGACCTTTTGCTGTAATGTCTTAAGCTCCTCATCAGTTGGTGCTCTAAGATAATAAACAAGCTGAGAACGATCAGGGATGATGTTAGGTTTCACACCCCCTTCAGAGATGACACCATGCACATGCCATGTGGGCTTCATCTGCTGTCGCAACACACTTATGTTGGTGTAAGCCATGACTGCTGCATCAAGGGCATTGATTCCTTTCCAGGGGAATGCAGCAGCATGAGAAGCATACCCCTTGTAGGTGACAGTGACACTGGCACGAGCCAAAATAACTGGTTTGAGAACATCTACTGGGCAAGGATTAACCATCATACAGAAGTCAATATCTTTAAAACAGCCATTGTTGATCATCAGAATCTTGCCTCCTCCTCTTTCCTCTGCAGGAGTACCAAGAACAACTATTTTCGCCTTTGGCTTTTCATTGACTGCTTCCAAAGCAATTTTCAGACCTGTTTTTGGACAAAATAAAAAACAACAGGAAAAGAATCCATGGTGAAGTGAAACAAGTTGATTGTGACTACTGAGCCACACACCAGCTGCTCTCATTAAACTCATAACAGCTGCCAAGCAAGCATCTACGAAGAATGCATTGGAAGATCATCTCTTGTTGCTGATTTATCTCAATTGATGAAAACAACAATATTGATTTTCTCTGACTGTAATTATTATCATTTACTGACCCCATGCTGTTAATCCAGTTGTTAAAAACAATAATGTTGAGATCATTATTAATCGTGAACCTCTGAGTTTAATGACTTTTGTAAAACCAAGAGCCATACAAGCATGTGACAAGCAACTTGAGGTTTCCTGGTCAAGTCCGCATTGATTTACTGAAATACCACACCATGTAACTTAAAAAAGAGTATTGCAGGGGTTGCACTGTGGCCTTATTTTTTTATGTCGCGTCATATGTTGTCCCACAAATATGTCACGACATTTACGCCACGGGAGTCTTGGAGGTCGCACATGTGGGACATAAATGATATTTGAACTCTTAATATTTCACTCGTGAAAAGAGCGCCAAATACAATTAATTTTGTAGACATGAGGCTGGTGCTGGTATTTTTTAGCAACATTTTTTCAATTTCTGTTAAATTTGATCAATGTACAAAACCTTATTGGTTTGTACGCATTGTGCAACATTCGCCAATGGCAAATGTTAGCTCTTGCCGCTTTAAACCGGCGTCAAAAGATGGCTGCAAGTTTTGAGAAAACATCTGCGAGCTAAAGGGTGAAAACAAGCCATCCCCATACTGAGAATAATCAGGTGAATAGTGCGAATTTGTAAATTCGTATGGGTTTAAATTCGCCATTAGGATCAGATAAACGTTTGAAGAGAAAACCGGTGACTAAAATTTTGAACAGATAGCTGTAGCTAGCTGTGCACATGTGTTATCTTCGAAGAATTGCAAAAATTCGATTTTTGCCGGTATTTCAGATTTCACTGACATTGCGGCCGAAAAAAAACAAAAAATTGTTATTTTAAGGCCATTGGACAAGATATGACCTGCTTCAAGGCAGGACATCGGCTTTTTTTATCTTTAGGTTCTTTGGGCATAGTTATGTCTGGTCGCGACAAAAGGGTCGCACTTGTCGCAGGCACGCGATGACAGATTTTATGTCCAATGTAAACACCAAAAGCGTTAGTGCGACCCCTGCCTATCTCAGTAAAAGAAGCCACATGTAGCCCAAGCTCACATAGCATATATAAACATAGATTGGCATGGGAAAAACTATTTGCTCGAGTCCTCAAATTGCTATAAATAATTATCAACAATAGGCAGGTATCTTATACAGGTCACATTCCACAGGTACAGGTCACTGTTTTATTGACTGGTAATTAAGCCAAACAGTACGTTTCACCTCGATCTAAAACAAAATTTTTTACCTGCCAACCCTCACGCATTATGCTTGAGTCTGCAAACCAATTCAATATTTCCTGTAAATGTTCCAACAAACGTCACTTAAATCGAGTTAGAGTCCTACAGTGTAGCCGTATCAGAACACGCTAAAATTATAACAATCACAAATGCTTCCAAATGTCTTCATTACGTTCAAAAGCCATCGGAAAAACTTTAAATAGCTTCAGAACTGTTCAGAAACCATCGGAAAATCTTCGGACAGAAGTCGCCATGACATGATCGGCGATCACTCTGTGTCACATTGCAGACATATGGAAACATCTGTCCTCAGCGTCTGCGGCATATGATCTGAGTGAATGGGAAAGTACCGCAGATCAGACCGCCGCAGACATGTTTCCATATGTCTGCGGCATGACACGGACCAATCGCTGATCATGGCACTGATAGTGTCGCAGACCGTTAAGATCATAATTATGGCAACCATTATGGCTTGAAAGTCGAATTACTATTCAACACTTCTCGATTGTACCAAGAAATCGCCTCAATTTAAATCGATCTAATAACCACACAGGTCCAAATTAAGCGACGCACAAGAGCTCAGGTGGAAAATCCGTACAAATTTATAGTGGTGCCCTGTTCGTAATTTTGGTTTGTAAAACGAACAGTTTTTTTCCCATACAAATCCTTCTGTTTCGTGACCACGCAGTGAATACAAGGTGCGTCATAGTTACCTAAAGCCCCTGCAACACCTGATTCGGCGATCAGATTGTGTCCGCACGCGTGTCCAACTTCTGGTAAAGCGTCATATTCGCAAATTAAAGCAACAGTGAGACCTCCATCTACACCAGCTTCAGCTCGAAAAGCTGTATCCAAAGTGTAATGGGGTGTCACATCGAAACCGTGCCTTGCCAAAAATTTCGTTAGTTGATTGTGAGCATACGTCTCGTTAAATCCCAACTCCGGATTCTCCCATATACGTCGATTAAGATCATACAACTCAGAAGAATAAATATCGATCACTTCCTTTGCTCTCTGCTTCAAGATCTTGGCTTGACTATCTGCCATTTTATTACAATTTTCTCTTGGGACGAGGATTATTGGTCCGTAATATATGGACCACATAGTGACACGTCAATGATTACGATCGCGGGCGCATTTAAATGATGGTGAGAACTTGTTGCCTCCGGGGTGGGTACTCTTCGGAATTCCCCCGGCATAGTAAATCGAACCCAATCGAACTAAATTTCAATCGAACTCAATCGAACTCAATTGGTGGATTGAGTTCGATTGAGTTCGGCAATCGAACTCACTGAAAAGAAAAAAAATCAATCGAACCCAATCGAACGTTCGATTTTCGAACTCGTGATTTACGTAAAACAGACGTTGAAAATCCATTACCAGATCTTAGAAGCTCGAGTTACTTCAGCCCTGAGTGTAGCGCACGTGTTTTTCGTAAACGAAGAAATTCAGCAGAAATGGCTTCAGATGAGTTGTGGATCGTAAGCTACAAATGTATAGTCAAAGGCTACCAGGAATGCCGCTTTGACGTTTTTTAGCTTTGTTTTGTTCTGTTCTGTTCTCTTAACTGCCGTGGACAGTTTATAAATGGGGTTTGTGTTATTAAGTAAATAGTGAAAAAAGCGCAAGAAAAACTTGCTTTGACGGGCTTGCTTTGGGCTTGCTTTGTATAGGTTCACCAGAGCCAATCGAACGAAATCCATTTAATTGTGTTCGATTGAGTTCGGTTTCCAAACTCAATCGAACACAATCAGACGGATTGAGTTCGATTGAGTTCGATTTGTTCGATTGAATTCGATTTGTTCGGAAATCGAACTCACTGAAAGTGTGGTGTTCGATTTCGTTCGATTGCCGAACTCAATCGAACTCAATCCGTGGATTGAGTTCGATTTTCGAACGTTCGATTTACTATGCCGGGAATTCCTGGTAGGGGTGTGCCGCCCGGTTCTCCAAACCCGGTTTTCCACATACCCTATATGGCTTGTAGGTTGATTTCGCCATCAAGGCGATCATAATGCACCTATCAGTGTCAGACCAAGGGGGGGGGGGGGGGGGGGTCGGGCATAGGGTGGGGATTTTGACACCTTCTGAAAAAAATTATCAAAATCCCCACCCCTGGGCAAAAAATAATTGTCAAAAGTATCAAAATCCCCTTCAGTTCTTGTTGCACACAAGACGAAAGCAATAAAATTCCCCACCCTGGGGCCATCATGTCCGATCAAAATCCCTACCCTGGGGATATACGTGACAGTCAAATTCCCGTGGTTTGCCCGACCCCTCGGGCTTGACACTGATAGGTGCATAAGTAACTTAATTTTGAAAAAACAATTCTGTTCATGAAGATGCTTTTATTTAGTGCAACTGGCCATATGTGATGATTAACTTGTTACGAGAGGAAATGCTGACCATCATTTCAAGTTTGCGTGTCAGATGTATTTTTCAGCAGAATAGGCCATTTTACAGTTGTTCGCTCAGTGACCTGGCATATGAATGGCAGCGAGGTTGCCGGTGACCTTGTATTGATAGAGACCTCACTGTTTTTATCATGTAAATCATGTTGTTGTAATGCTAACTAGTCTGCATTTACATAAGAAAAGCAGAAAGGTTTCTATCAAAACAAGGTAACCCTCAGCCTCGCTTCCATTCATAGGCCAGGTAACTCTGCCACAATTGTAAAATGGTCTATTGACTATAGCCATTGACTTACAAATCAACTACACCACAATCGCTGTAGCCTGATAAATTCCTTTTTAGAAGCCCATGGGTTGGTTTTCCTTTTATTTGAAAATCAGCACACCTGTACTGTCTAGACAAACGCGCGTGTGATGCGAGGGAAGATCAAGTAACCAACATAAACATCCTGCCCTGCCCCCTCCTCGGAAAAAGGACCATTTTTACAAGGATCAAAGACTGGCTTAACCCCTCGGAGATTATCTCTAACTTACAACAACCTCTAACAACCCAGAAGGAAATCTTATTATGATCTTAGTAAGATTCCTAATACAGTTTCTTCAATCAAGATTCTTATGCAAATTTTCATTAAGAATCTTACAAGAACTTTAGATCTTGATGACATTTTTACAAGATCTTTTAAGAATCTTACAGGTTCTTGGTAAGAATCTTGCAAGATTCTTACATGTTTGAGGAAGATAAAGTAGTTGACATAAAAATCCTTCCCCACCCCCTCCTCAGATGTTAGTTATGTACATGTTTGCTTAACAAAACTATAACATAATTATCTGCCCTTTTGGGGCAAACACCACTATATTGTTTATCATCCACCATAAAAAATCTGCAACAGTGTTGCCAACAAAATTTTAATGAAACTAAGGATAAATCAGTGATTATTTTTAAACAAGTCATGTAAGAAATGAATAAAATAATATATAAAAAATCTACTGACACTGCTAAATGTTGCAGTAGATTGATTGCTCTTTGCTGCAAATTGCAATTACAATAATTATTACTTTATTGGGTGTGTGTTTTCAAAGTCATTCTGCACCTTGACAATCATACCAGGATTGCATAAAATGTCAATGGCTGTCATGGCCAATGCCTTGCTAGCAATCAAAGTTTTTTGATGGGCTTGCTCTGTTCCTGCTGCCTTGGTAAATGCATGTGAATGATTGGCAGCTGTTGTCCCAATAGCATACATGGGATGTATTGAAGGCACCACATGTGAAACATTACCCATGTCAGTTGAGATAAGACAGTCTTCTCTGAGGGGGAATATTACACCCAGACTCTCTGCATTCCCTTTGTACAGTTCAGCTAGTGTGTTATTGTGATCCAGGTTTGAACAATGGATAGTTTCCCATTCCATAGAGACTTCACACCCTAATAGTAACAAGACATCAAAGAAATGAATCTTAACTTCTGAAATAAATTATTTTCAAGTAAGACAAAGAATGCAAGGTGGGTTGAGTGTCCAATTAAAATAAAAAATCTTTTACTTTGCATAGTGGAGCAAAACAAGATAAAAGTAAAACTTTTAACCCCTTTAAATCTTATGGAGCAATAAAAATTGTGAGAAGAAGTACCTGTACTTTTAAAAGGTCTAGTTTTCCTAGTTTTAATGGTGAAACATGACTGGATTTAGTTCTGGTTTTTCTGAAGACTGGGAGAGGCAGTACTGGAAAGATCCAGAATGAAACAATTCGAATGAATGAAATATTGGGAATGAAACAATTCCAGGTCACTGTTGTATTGCTTTGAATTCAAATAATTTTTGTCCTTGCACATGAAAGCTACAGTATACCCAGCAGTAATCCCATTCCCAGGTAACCCTTTCTAATTTGAGCAGTTGTTTCTTTGAACACTGTTCAACAAGAATCACATTTTGAGAGTCAGTGTTACCTTGGTTTCAAATTATTTTGGTGTGAATGAGCCACTGAAAGGGTTAAAATTGCAGTCTCTGTCATTAATGTTCATTAAAAGCTTTGACATATTACATGTACCTACCTGTAGCCAATGCAGCACTTTTGAAGCAGTTTGTGACCTTTTCAGCAAATTTACTAAGTTCCTCATCATTTGGTGCTCTCACACAAAATCTTAACTGAGCACGGTCGGGAATAATGTTTGGCTTTACTCCCCCTTCAGAGATGATACCATGCACAAGCCAGGATGGCTTTATTTGTTGCCGCAATACACTTATGTTGTTGTATGCTATGACTGCGGCATCCAGAGCATTAATTCCTTCCCAAGGGAATGCAGCAGCATGAGCAGCATGTCCTTTGAAAGTCACAGTTACACTGTGCCCAGATACAATTGTTGCCTTTAGCACATCCACTGGGCATGGATGAACCATCATGCAAAAGTCAACATCTTTGAAGCAGCCGTTGTTGATCATCAAAATCTTGCCGCTTCCAAATTCCTCTGCAGGAGTACCAAACACTACTATTTTCACCTTTGGCCTCTGCTTGACAGACTCCAAAGCAATTTTAAGACCTGTCATGAGACAGATAAAGAAAGGAACAAGTGAAGCAAAAACTGTGGAAATACTGGTAAGCCTTGTGAAACCACATCAACAGTACTGGGCATGTCCTCAGCAGGAATTATTTTGAAGAATGAAAAATTACTGTATTTTTATCTTTAAATATATGATTCAATTATTTTGAGCAGTTTAAAAGGATGTGAAGAGAGAATTTTGTTCTGTATAGAGACTATATAGAGCAGCATAATTTTTGATTATATATGCAGTTTTGATCTGAAATAGAGTGGTCAGGATTTAAATCATTATGTTTGAATAAATGTTTATTTATTTATTTATTTACGTACATTATTTATACAGAAATTCCAGTTCAGCATAGCTGGTTGAAATGGAGATCTGTACAAAATAATATGAATAAATAACAAATTGTAGAAATCAAAACAAAAACAAAAGAAATCATTCGAAGGGTCATAAAGGTGAAAATTAACTGAGATGATTGAGATATTTCTTGACTTTCAGCTTAAAACTAGTGAGAGACCGATCATGGCGTAAGTTACGAGGAAGAGTATTCCAGGATTTAGCGGCATTGTACTTAAGAGATGTTTGGAATTTAGTTGTCTTGGCAAGAGGCAGGCGGATAAGGTCTTTATTTCTAGTGTTATAGTTATGGATCTGCTCCGAGGAGTGGAAGTCGTCTAGTAGATATGCTGGAGCCAAGCCATTGATGCACTTATAGACCTGTATGCACTTGTGGTATTCTCTGCGGCACTGTAGGGATGGCCACTTCAGTGTTTGCTGTAAGTCAGTATCGGTAGCCTTGCGACCCGCAATTATTCCCGCAGCTCGCTTGAGAAGACGGTCGAGGTAGTTCTTGTTTCCCTGTCCGCAACCATCCCACACACAGCAGCAGTAATCAAATAATGGTAAAACCATAGCATTAAACAGAGTAATGCATGCTTCTTTTGGGATGACTTTTCGGGCTCTACGTAACATTCCAACCTGGGACGAGATTTTGTTTCCGATATGTTCAATGTGATCGTTCCATGTTAAGCATGGATCTAGAATGACACCCAGATATTTAAAATTGTACACCCTTTCAAGATCTTCGTCATTAACACTGACTCTCAATGACTGGACTGAACTCAGCTTTTGGTGGGTTCCCATAAGCATAACTTTGGTCTTCGAGTGATTTAACATGAGATAGTTTTGGTTCAACCATCCGACAACGTGTTCGAGATCCTGGGACAGAGCCGCTTCAATAGCTTGCACAGAACTGCTTTCAAAAAACAACAGGGTGTCGTCAGCGTACAGGTGAACTTTACAGTACTTTGTTACTGACGGTAGATCGTTAATGTACATTATGAACAAAAGAGGCCCTAAGACAGACCCCTGGGGCACACCATATAATATGGGTTCAGTGTCAGATTGAATGCCAGTGATGTTAACACTTTGGGTTCTGTTTGTAAGATATGCTTTGAACCAATTCACTGAAGACTTACTATATGTGGAAATTAGGAATATATTTTGGGCTCCGGGCTGAAATAGCCAGTGTATTGAAAATGAGTGTTTGGCTTTAATGAGATCAGGGTTTGCAAAACGTTTTGATGCTAAGGCCCAAGTCAAATGCCATACTTCACATGAGCTGAAATACACTCAGTTATTAAGTTCATGTGAAGTACGGTGTTTGAGCCAATTAAGTTCAACTAATTTCATTTGGATCAGGTGAGTTTGGGTGAAATGCTGATCTTCACATAAGCCGAACCACATGCATAATCATGTTTATGTATATCAGTGTATAAGTCAACCTTGATCAGTTTATTTTCATGATCTAGTTAAGCTTGGCTCAATTAAGTTTGGCATTTGACTCAACGGGTGGACCCAACTAATTTGGGTCAACCTAAACTGTAATTAAGTTCTGCTCACGTGAAGTATGGCATTTGACCTGAGCATAAGAGTTAGAGTAGTATTAATATTTATACCCACCCCTTTGAACCCCATTCCCCATTTGAGAAGATAATAACAGACATAGTTTGTTGAGCAGTTCCCCTCTAACAACTATGTGATCAGTAATATGATACACACCCACGACCACACATGATCACTGATAGCAAAGGGCAACTTACACTGTACAAGCAAGGCCGGATAAATGTGACCCCAGTATACAGAATATTCAGCTACTGGTTTTGCCCCAAGCTTACCTTTAAACCTGTTAAAACTTAAGAGTGATCAACATCAAATTTCTCCTTGCAATATCAATGCTTTTTTGAGTGGTCACAAGTATTTAAAGAGGCTGGAAAGGGTTTTTAGCTGAACGTGTGCGCGCAATCTACACATGCACACCACAAGTTAAATACTGCGTAAAATCGCGCAAACCAGAAAATAATAAAATCTGCCTAAAACATTTGTTTTTAGCTCAAAATTTTGCTCAGTGACCTATCTTGATTTTTTGCATGCATGCACCATTGATGATGCCACTTCAAATATAAAAGTTTCGGGAAAATTATCTAGTAATTTTCTGTAAGCCATAAAACACATTTTTATATATATATATATATATATCTTTAATTCTACTAGATAATTTTTTTTTCATACTGCCTGAAAAGTTAATGAATGTGAAGAGTTTCCCAACAAAGGAATAAAAACGGTAGGTCACCGAATTAGTTTTTCAGATAACTTGCCCTTTTTGTGGACCTTGCGCATTGCCATGGTAACTGATATAGCCCAACAATAGAGTTCCAAGGAGACATATAGTTTGCCTACAACATTAAATATCCTTCTTTGTTATCTTTCATCGTTTCGCAAACATTACATCAACGAAAAACCCTTTCGAGCCTCCTTAAGTACAAGTTTAGTACAGGATCACACAAGATTAAATTGCTTGACATCTCAACAACGTTTCCCCACTTCTTCAAATAAGAATTTAAATTTTGATCTGCAACACCTGATTCAGTGCTCAGACCGTGCCCGCACCGCATGTACCCCACTGTTACAAGCAAGGGACGACTGTAAACCCGGTCTGCCGCACACGACTGGCGACCATTTAGTGTTCTTTAACACTGGGTTAGCACAAAGCTTACCCAAAGCCGCTGCAACACCTGATTCAGCAATCAGATTGTGTCCGCACGCGTGTCCAACTTCTGGTAGAGCGTCATATTCACTGATCAAACCAACAGTTAGACCTCCATCTACGCCAGTTTCGGCGCGAAAAGCTGTATCCAAAGTGTAATGGGGTGTCACATCGAAGCCATAGGCTGCCAAAAATTTCGTTAGTTCGGCGTGAGCGTGCGTCTCCTTGAAAGATAGCTCCGGGTGTTTAAAAATCCGCTGGTTTAGACTGTACAGCTCAGCAGAATGCTGATCGATCGCTTCTTGCGCTTTCTGTTTTAACACATCAACCTGATCGTTAGTCATTATGGCTGTACAGGCAGGCAGTCGACGAAACCTGGGCCGGGGGAGAGGGCTGGGGGGAGGCACTGTTCCAACTCCTGACCCGATTTCAGTCGAAAATATGTCATTTTCGACACCCGTTTTCAGACCTGATGTTGCGGTTACAAATTTTCCTACTGGCTTTGCATCAGTGCCGAAGCCAAGAATAAATTCAGCTCAAATTATACATTTTGGTTTTTATTTCATACGCTCTTGTTGTTCCCTTGAAAATGACACCCAATTTCAGACCAAAATGGTCAAAATCTATTCTCATTTTCAGACCAAAACGGCTCAAAAACCCTAACCTTTGGGGTGGCACATACCCATGTAGCTTATATAGGGAACTACCTCCCCTCACCCCCCCCCCGGGGGGGGACCTTGACATTGTTCTAAGCCGGGGCCTGGGGCAAATCCTACCCACCAAGTCTGCATGAGTCATCAGTGAGGAGAATGAAAAGAATTTGTCAAGCAAAACATATAGCAAATTTTAAAAGAGACAAATTACAATTGAAAGAGTTTTCGGTTTTCGGCGAATATTTGAAGGCAACTGATCAACTGTCAATAGGCCGGTTCCCTCTGCAGGTACCGGAGCACAAATGACGTAAAACAAGAGGAGCAAAAGACAGAACACAAAAAAATGGCAAATAAAAAGTAATCCCAAGAGTACAAAATACAATGCTTTTTGGTACCCGCAGAAAGACCCAATGGGCCTGTATAGATTGTGCTAGTAAACTGAGTCAATGTTGCTCCGAAAATTGCAAAATCAAAGTTGCAAAAAATCGGAAAAGATGCTATCAGAATGTAATGAATGCTTGCAAAGTGAGCTGTTTTATTCTGCATAACATCTTAAAACAACATGCAGAAGTTGTTTGTTGCGTACTGCTTCCATCGTCTCTTTCCACAGTTGCCATGAGTGAAATAACAGTGTGGGGGAGTCAATGAACAACCGCTGGAAATTTAAAGCGTTGTTCCTGAAATCAATAGCTGCTAACCTGTTTGTGGGCGCACATTTGATACTGAGTTTACACATCCACAGCATTTTAGTACCAACCAAAATATCTTGAACTCTATGTTTACGTAAATACTTTCTTTTGTTTCATTAAACCAATATAGGCAGGCGTTAGCATCTGGACTGGAATAAATATCCACGAAAGCTATGAATCCGAGATGTGGCGTTTATGTAAATTACTACCCGCAAGGCACATCGGAACATGTCAAGAGACTGATGTAGGATAGAGATACTTTACCCGGGGTAAGGCTTCTTTATCTCCTTTAATTTTCACTGACCAAGTGCGTTACACTGCCATTTTTATGTAACATCAGACGCAATAACACAGGCAATGAAAGTGTAGGGCTTGTGGGATGTGGCTTGGAGTGACAAGAATACCTCACAAATTCATGTGTCTAGGTAAGTTGAAAGCCACTCATTGGGCACTAAGACCACTCCAAGCCACATACCACAAGCCTTTCACTTTCATTGCTTGTTTTATCTACTAATCTAACTCTCTAATTTAATACGATTTTTCAGTGTACTGGACAGAATACAAATCATGATTTTTCTTTGACGATTATATTGTTAACACAAGCTGAAGCTAAAGGATGAGTAATTCTCTCTTGCCTATGCTTGTATTTATGCTTATGCGGAAGTGGCTTCCCGTCAGAAATCAGACGAGATGAATAGCAGAACAGAGGAGCTCGCCCTCCTAGGTTTCGGTACAAAGAGTCCTAATGTTATGTTTAGGCCTGCACCGGTTCTTACGCTTACACTGAAAACCACGCTAAATCACGGTATTCGGCGAATCATCTTTTCATTCATTCTCCAAAACTGGTCTTCAGGCCAAAGAGAGGGTTACAGGTAACCTTAGATGAGGGGCACACTACCGTAATGTTGGGAGGCTGGATGTAACATATTTTTAGGGGAAAACAGTTTCAGACAGAATGGACTAAAGCGAATCCAGTACCTCCTTCAATGTGTTACAGAAACGCCACTGAGGACGGATCTTGAGTTGACAAATTTAGACTGGTAACTGGCACTTAGCCAAAATGGGTGTAGAATTAATGACATATATAACGCAAAAATACTGAAGAAATTCTTAGTGTGGCAAATCCTTATTAGGAGGATAATACTCAAATCTAATCAGACTAATCAGCTGTAAACTCAGTTCTTTTCACGGTCACTCATTCTTGAACAGGGGCTTCGTTATGGAATAACGACAGTCCACTCCCCTCCATCCTTTCAAACATATTTTCGATCCGTAACTTGGATCACACGTGTAGTGCCCGTTGATGTCATCGTTATGCGGGACGCAGTACTCAGTGCAGTCGGGACCATACCACCAGGGATTACACACTTTAACTCCATTGTCCGTACATTTGTACTGTGCTTCTTCGGTAGTTTTATTCCCCGCCAAACATGTCAGGGAACAATTGCCACTGAATCCACTGAAGCCCTCAAAACACACTTTGTTACCGTCGTTATCACACGCATAATGACCGAGATCGTCGTCATCTTGAGGAACACAAAACGTCGTGCACTTCTCGCCGTGCCAGCCATGCATGCACATCTTACTTCCGTCTTCCTCACAAATGTAATGCCCGCCATCATCGTCGCGAGGAATGCATTGCGTGCGGCAGTTGCTACCAAACCACGTCGGCAGGCACTGTCTCAATCCGTCCGCACCTCTACATCTGTTACGAAAAATATGTTACAGTACGACTGACGAAGTGTGATTGCCTATGTTTGAGTCCGAATTACTGCTTAATTAAAAATGTTTGAATACATAAGGGGTGTAAGAATGTTTATGCTAGAAAGGAAAGGCGCAAGAGCGGAGGATTAACCTATTAGAGCCCAAAAGAAACTTCAGGTAGGATGTGTTGCAGGTTACCTGAGGGGTGAGGCATCTCGGTTATTTCGGGAAAAGGAACCGAGAGCTTCAAAAGCGTCACGCCTTTTCTCAGTTCTATGTCTAAGACATGAAATAGAAATGAGAACTCAGAGTAATATTTTATGGACGGATGCGGAGGTATAGACCAAACCTACGAGTAAGGAGTAAGATTGATAGACTTACTTGTAATGACCTAACTCGTCGCTGTCCTGAGGGACACAGTATGTAGAACAGCGAGGACCGAACCAGTTGTTGACGCAGCTGTTGCAGGATGGCCCTTGCCAGTTTCGCAAACATCGCTTATTTCCTTCATTATCACAGGAGAAGTGTCCATGCTGCGGGTCATCTCGCGGAATGCAATACCGTGTGCAGCGGTTTCCATACCAATTGCGCCTGCAAATCTTTCTTCCCTCGTGATCACAGGTGTAGTGCCCACTCGAGTCATCCCGCGGGATACACTTCACATTGCAACCGGTACCATAGTAATTCTTGTCACAGTACAACTCTAGCTCTATCCTAACACTTATGCGACTGCCTCTTATCATCAACTTCCTTCTTAAAGGACTATACGATGGTCCTGGTTTGACGGATGGTACAGTAATGTGAGTGCCCTCCACGAAGTCATCTGTCGTGTATTTGTCTTTATCCCAGACTTCCACTCCTATTGTAATGGTGCCCTGAAAGACCATAATATTTTCCGGCAGTCAGCACATTTTCTATAATTATATTCGACAGGTTTTGGAGTACAATGCTGGGCAGTCATTCTGTCCACAGTCACAGTTGAATTAAGTCTTTACACATATATAACGCTCGAAAGTCTGCTGTTGTGCCGGATTGCGCCTAACCACGCCTGCAATTTACACATCGGTCGTGCTAATAATTCACTTTGAGTACAAATAGGTCATTTATGACGATTTTTCGTTCAAGCGTCTCAAAACAGAGCAATCATTTCAGCAAATCTAAACAGCAAATGATCGACACACATATTCGGCGCGGAATACATATAGCAGACGCCAGTGGATCTCCAAGTACTTAAGCTGCGAGTCTGCTTCTTCAATCACACATGGACTGGCTGGATTTCCAGATGGGATACTAAATCCTCACGCAATATCCTAACCTCTAAATTAGTTTGTGGGGTTTTCTGAACACTCCTGGTTGGGGAAAAATGTAGCGAGAGAATTTTTGTTTGTCCTAGTTACACAACTTGGTAGAACAAAACCAAAGTTTGCCCTACCATAGTACTCTAATGAAAATAACTGTATGCGCTTACCTGGAAATAATCAAAAGAAAACTCCCTCCTGATGTTGAAGTGATGGTTATCATTATCTCCAACCACACCTGTATTGGCCCTTCCCATGTTACAACTGTGCGCTGGGCCGGACCCTGACTGCGTCACACACAGCTTAAAGTACGCGTCACATGGATAGCAACGACCAAAATTGAATAGCACGTGATCACAGCATTTGCCATTGCTCATACGATGGCTTGGGTTTCTGTAGCTCTTTAAAGTGACCACTGCGCGCCCTGTACCTTTGCAAGGAACCTGTTAACAAAAAAAAGTATTTTTATTCAAAAAGTCACAGTCTTGTTCGGTCACCCGTAGTCGACGTACTCGGTGGATCCATTTTCTACTTTGTTTTAGCCTGCCTAACAGTAGCGGGAGTTAGCTCCTCTCATCGTGTGACTGATCCCTCGGACGCGTCCCTCTATATCCCAACCACCCGCCCCCAGCCCCCAAAGACAAAATAGCAATTATCTACTTAAATTGCTATTTTTTGTTATCTACTCTACAGCTTATCTACTATTTACTTTAGTATTGTTACATACAGGGATTTTGCCATTGTTAAAATAGGCAGAGTCTCGTCGATTTTCTAAACATTTCAAACCATGCAATTATCTACTACAATTGCTATTTTTTGTTATCTACTCTACAGCTTATCTACTATTTACCTTAGTATTGTTACACACAGGGATTTTGCCATTGTTAAAATAGGCAGAGTCTTGTCGATTTTCTAAACATTTCAAACCATGCAATTATCTACTACAATTGCTATTTTTTGTTATCTACTCTACAGCTTATCTACTATTTACTTTAGTATTGTTACACACAGGGATTTTGCCATTGTTAAAATAGGCAGAGTCTCGCATTTTCCAAACAATTCAAACCATGCGAAGATAGGGTTATCTTAATGCGCTTATCAGAGGATTTGACCGAAAATTGGTCTAGTTTAAACATGCCGCGTCATTAGACTCCTCTGCCGCTGAAGTCCAACCCAAAGATAACTGCCACTCTTGAGTGTGTCATGAATGAACGCTGTAAGAATTATGTAGTATGACAATTATTTTCAATCTTCAAAGCTTTCAGGATGAGCAGTAGTTTCCCAAGGTTAAATAACTATAACCAAATAGCTCGGGCTTGTAGGGTAC
Organism: Galaxea fascicularis; assembly: GCA_948470475.1. Taxonomy (NCBI): domain Eukaryota; kingdom Metazoa; phylum Cnidaria; class Anthozoa; order Scleractinia; family Euphylliidae; genus Galaxea; species Galaxea fascicularis. The sequence continues at coordinate 12,779,253 of OX419339.1, forward strand.
GGGGTGAAATCGTTAGTGTGACCATTCGAATTTAGAAAACGCTTTCGTGCGCTATTGTCATGTCGTGCTATTGTTATGCTTTTTTAAACGCACAAAATTCTTCAATTGAGCATCATCTCATTTCTCCTTAGTAATAAAGTATCAAACAAACAGCCCATGAGAATAAATGAATAAATGATATGAGTACCAAAGATGGACTTTATTGATGGTTAAGCAAATTCTCTCAACTACTGCCAGGAGAAATTTACTGAAAACATTGAGGAGAAAATATTCTTTATTGTGCTTTACTTAAGCCCTTATAGTGAGCGTCATCTCATTTCTCCTTCCAGTATCAAACAGTCCATGATAATAAACAAAATTATTTCCAAAATATACTGTTCTTTTGTTTAAACAAATTCTTGCCTGAAATTCTGCAAGCAGCTAGATCTAATATTATTTTGGCGCTCTTCTGGGACAAACGGTCCTCTCTTCTTTACGACACCGAAGTCCTGCGGTTTTATTATTTGGATCAGAAAACCCTTCTAAGATAAAACGACAAACTGCATGATTTTTAAAGTACTGAAAGCAAAATACACGAGGGGACTGCAATGAAACAGTCACGGAGAGAAAGAGTGTGTCAGGAAGTATAGAGACTTTATCGCTGAAACAACTGAAGGGCATGAATTGTTTCAGCACCGCTTCACGTAAACAAAATGAAGTCAAATTAAGCTCTTCCAAAGCGGCTGAAATGAGGCAGAGCTTTCTCTTTAGTCACTCAAGGGAGAACCTTGAGAGAAATATACAAAGGTCATTTTAGAGAATTAAAAATGACCTATTTGTTTCCCTTCCGCAGTTCACCTCCCCTGTTTAATTCATTTTCTCCCCCCTTAAAAATTCCTGTAGATCCGGTGATTAAGACCTATCAAGGAAGATAACTCCATTTTCTTCTACTCAAAACTATAGGCAAGAAGTGGGCATAAAAGATATGTTGATGAATTTAATATCGATTTGACTGAATCGATCGACTAATTGGAAAGCATTTGCGCCGGTGAAAGTTGTGCATATGATGTGAAAGCGGCCAACAAATGCATATTAGGGACCTTTAGATTTGAGTACGAGTACGAGATCGAGTACGAGTACGAATTTCTAATTTCAAACCAGTCACCTCCCCTGAGCCCTCACTCTTCCTATAGTGATCACTAGTGATCATCTAAAGGACGCGAACAGGATTTGAAAAGTCGTACTCGTACTCGATCTCGCACTCGTAGTCAAATCTAAAGGTCCCTAATACATTAGCTACGACGGTTACGCAACGATTAGCTTGGTCTAAAATAAGAACAACGTACAGCCACTAGGCTTGTAATGTGCTTGCTCTTCTGTTAAGTTGGCTTCGTTTGAATAGTCGCATCTTAGAACAACATAGCAAGGATTAAAAGGCGAGACACTTACCACGAGGCAAAATAACAGTGCAGTAGCGCTGAGTAACGACGATTGCATTTTCAAGAGTATAATCTGGCTCAAAGTATATCCTGGCTCAAACCTGATCAACAATAAATTGTGTAAACTATACACGATACCACGATGTCGTTTTGTTAGCCAACGAACGATAGAACCAAAAGAAGTTCTGTTTCGAAGGCACGTCGAACTGCCAAGAATGACGCAGGACTCATAGGTGTTGACAGGTTATGATTACGGTGAATCAAATACGTTTGGCACTGTTCCGACCGCATGTCAGACTGATGCTGTGGCGGAAGCGTTACCCCGCTCAGCACGATATTCATCATGATGGCCTTTATCACAATTGTTAAATCTAGATTGCTACAATAGATAGTGCCCAGAAAAGATGGTCTCGAAATCACAAGCTAGAAAATAGCCCAACTGTATATATCTGTCCGGCTCACCAATCCTTAGCCTGCTTCGCAGACAGTGAACATACCGCCGATACACACAGTCTGCGCAACGGCTCCCAAAAGCTTGTTCTGATTACTCGGACTTCCTGTGAAAGCTCTAAGTCTAAAAATGTGCTCCGTTCTTCGTCGTCATCGTCGTCGTTTTCCACAAAACTCACTTTCGGCGTATTTGCGCAGACGCTAACGATCAGAAAAACCTGTTTGCGTATGTCTGTTGAAAGCTACAAGTCACTTCAATGCACAAGTCGACGGTGGATTCCTCGACGGATTTTCATAGAAAAGAAGTTGACATGTCTACAAACACGCCGTTCCGTAGTAGACCCACACTAAATGATGATGGTGAGCGTTCATTTCGAAACTCGAAGCCAACATGAGAAATAGAGCTGAATGAGCTATCAGTGAGTCACAAAAAGCGCGCAAACTTTGACTACCAATGACAAAAGTACCTTCACGAACTTGAGTGAAAACTCTGTATTAGGTGCTGGCGAATACAAGATACCCGTTGATGATCAGATTAGAGGTACAAAGAAGAACAGCAGCGCAACAACAGCAACAACAACAACAACAGGAAAAACCGCCATTTTGGGTCATCCACGCATCGAAGCGAAGATGCTAGTAACGTCTTTACTTTTGTGACTATTGTGTGCATTTAAAAAGACAATGCAATTATCTGTGCATGATCAACGTGAGCCGTAGTGAAAACAGAATATAGAAAGGAATTCAGTTCTCGTTCTATATATTTTGTGTCCCGTACTTTATTATCAGCTCTAACTGATTTTCTATGCCATGTATCAACACAAAGCAAACGGTTGGGCTCATCTCCAATGTGATAACCTGAAAGGTTTTCCTTGTTTTTGGACTTCTGTTTTGTTGTAGATTTTGTTTTCTCGGCGGATGAGCGCAATGTTGAAATGAATGTACTTGAAAAATGTGACGAACTACACTGACAAGAGAAGGCGTGCAGCTACAGTGTATTTGTACATAATTTGATCATAACTGATATCTGTCATCTGTAGGGAAATTAAAATAAGGAAAGGTATTCAGATTTCGTCATGCTAAGTTCGGTTTCTTTATTATAATTACAACCGTGTTAGCCTGAGTATCATGCCCTAGCGGGGACGAGGGGAAGGAAGAGGAGAAGGGCCTGACACAAAGCCATTGATTCGCTTGTGTCCAACATCCAGATTCTGGATGTTACGCTAATTGGTCAAAAGACAATAAGAAACGTCACGTGAGTCAACCGGAAGTCAAGCTTCCAGCGCAGGGGTTACAGACGCCATATTGAAGTTTACTCTCATGACACATGACAGTTACCGGAAGTGATTTTGATTGGCTAATTATAACACGCGCTGTCTGGGGGTGGAAGGCTTCTGAGAAGCTGTTTGTGTCAGGCGTTTCTTCCTTCGCTTTCTCGCTCTTTTTGCCTTCCCCACCCTAAAAACGCCTGATACTCAGGCTACAACCGTGTACGTGTTTCAGTGAAGTATCAAATTTCAATTTCCGAAACATCCATTACTTGGAAGGCTGAGTGAAGGCCACTATGGTCTGCAGTTTGCAGGAATTTCTGTATCCATTTCTGATTGGTTAGGTTTCTTACGTGCTTTGTGATTGGAGATCTGCTTACGCAACAGATCACACAACTTCTCATTGCGAAAAATATTCTTAAACGACACAGAACTTGGTCCTCGTAGCAGTGGGGACACGGAAAGAATACATCGCCGAAATCGCATCAGGTCGACTCAAGAAGCGGGCAAACAGGAAATAATACAACACTACAACAGACTATTTTGAATTTATTGTGAAATACTCATAATTTGTGCCGTTTAAATTAACCCCGTTGATTTCCCTTACAAACCTTTATTTCAAACCGTTGTAAACACCCCTGCACACAGCAACGCAAAGTTCATGTTCCTTGCGTCGGTTCTTATCTAGAGCTTGGGCCATCCGTGGACCTAATCGCCGAAATTGAGATCCTGAATGTATTTTTGCGATCGATTGAGTTCAAATACAATTGTGGAAACTGTAGCGAGGACGAAGAAACGACGAGCACTTAACGGTCAAAAACAATACCTACACATTATTTTTAGCATTGCGCAGATTTGCGTGATCTGTTGCGTCAGCAGATGTCCAGTCTTAAAGCGTAAGAAGTCTAGCCGATCAGAAATGGATACAGAAATCCCTGCAAACCTGCAGGTTGTCAGAACAAACTTTTGGGAGCCGTTGCGCAGACGGACTATATCTTAGAAACGACCAACCTAGTTCCCAGAGTCCTCTCACGAGGTTGAGAAACGACTCAAAGGTCACTGTGGCGTAATAATCCGCAGTCAGATGAAGAAAATTGCAGCTTTTTCTGACCAAACCACACATGATTGTAAACAAGCATCGCTCCCTATCAATATTTGGGATGAAACCACTGAGTGACCACGGACAGGCCGAGACAGGCTCTACCAGATAGTCCGGTGTCCAACGGGTAAAGCCATCATCGGAGCAATGATACTGAAGAAGGGACAACAAACAAAAACAGGCCCCCCCCCCCCGGCCTCGGCTCGTTTGCTCGAGGCTCCGGATTTTCTCGCACCCTCTCGACTTCTTACTTTGATATCTCAAATGACATACTCATTATTTGCTCAGGCCCACCGCTTGAGCAGGATGGAGGTGGGGGGGGGGGGGGAAGGGGAGCTATTTAGGCATATGATGACCTTTGTTTCTGGATTTTTAATTTATGACGACTTCCTCATTTTGGGGGTTAAAAACATTTTCCGGAGGACATTATTAGGTTAAAACAGGGACGGAGGAACCAGACGTCTCTAGAACTCGCTCGATTTTATTTAATATGATTTGAGTAGGAAATACATCAGTGTACAACAACCCGAACCATGGTACACTTGAAAAGCTTTCATTCAACTGATGAATATAAAACCCAGTAACTAAGTGGAATAGGATAGTCCGGGTAAGTGTAGTCCTGAGAAGAATTTTGTTACTTACAGCCTGTACTTAGTTATAATATGATTCCTGGATTCAAACTCTCTCTCCCTTCACCTTTCAGATGATGAAACTAAGAGCTAACTTGTAAATATAGCTCACTACATCAAACATCTGTATCACTATGCTTGAGCTTAGGTGCATCTTTTACTGCGAAACGTTACAATGATTACATAACGCGCAAAAACTCAGTTTTTACTTGTCACAAGACAACTTGGCTCCTTCCAGCCTGCCAGACAGACTTTACTCCCATCACGTGGATTGCACTCGTAATGCCCGTGCATGTTGTCGTCATGGGGCACACAATACTGCTGACACAAGGGCCCATACCACCACTGCTTGCATTTCATCAGTCCAACATCGGAGCAATCGTAGTAGCCTTCCTGGGTCGAGTTACTGCACGTCATAGAACAGTTGGCTCCGTATCGACCCAGCAAGCAGTCTGTACACTCCGGAGGACGGTATCCGTCTAGGCAAACTTTGTTGCCGTGGATGTCACAGGTGTAATGGCCTCTCACGTCGTCATCTTGAGGAACACAGAACACAGTACAGTTTTCACCGTGCCACCCATTTTTGCACGTCTTACTTCCGTCATGCGCACAGGCGTAGTGTCCGTTGTTATCATCGCCGTGAGGAATACAGTGCGTGCGACACTCGGTACCAAACCACCAAGGTAAGCAGACTTTCTTGCCATCAGAAGGTCTACATCTGTTGCCGAAAAATAGCCATTTAAGTTGACAAAATTTAATTATAATTATTGTGAGTGAGCAATCAATAATTGTTGATCCCATACTCAGGATAGGATGGATTCTGTACGCAGTTCTATGTCTTTTATGAACGGTGCCTTCTAGCATAGAGGTGTTTTTGTGGAGTTTATGAATGAGTGGAAACAATCTAAACAAAGGCAATTGTAATATAAAACGAATTTGTCGCTGTAGTTATTTTATTTCCAAGCAGGCTTTGGCAACCAAAGAAAGCAAGAGCACACGCAGCGACATGAAGTGATCAAATTAAGGGATTTGTGGAGATCAGAATGTGAGCTCATAATGGAGAATTTTTCTTTCTCTTTTCTTCATTCAAAGCCGTTCTTATTATTAGTTTGATTCCTGGACAGATCCCCCACATTGTACGCACTGAAAGAGTTTGGGTCGCAAATCGGTTACAGCAACATGAATTTCACGTTTTCGTTGCCGTCTTCCTTGCTTGAGTTATCCAATATTGATTTGAGCAGCAGGAGCCAAATTTTGCTCACATTGTCCTAAAAGTCCTTTGCGGGCATTCGGGCACAGGCGTAAGTTTTCAAGAGCCTTTAAGCATTCTTAGACATTTTTATCGACTTCTTGCACACTCTCCAGGATCTCCAAATCTCGTTCTTGTCTTTTTGTGTAATGCTCTACAACTTCCATTCCTTTTTTATCTGGGCTTTGAACTGCCCAAGCAAGTTAGCTACTGACTTAGTGGTAACGTACTTACTTGTAATGTCCTTGGTCCTCGTTATCCTGAGGCATACAGTACGCAGAACACCGAGTGCCGTAGTGGTTTCTGACACAGCTCTTACAGGTTGGCCCTTGCCAGTTTCGCATACATAGCTTATTTCCCTCTTTATCGCAGTGGAAGTGTCCATGTTGCGGGTCATCCCGCGGGACGCAGTGCCGAGTGCAGCTTCTTCCATGCCAACCACGCATGCAGACCTTTCTTCCCAGATTATCACAAGTGTAGTGCCCGCTCGAGTCATCCCGCCGGATACACTTCGTAGTGCATGAATCACCGTAAAAGTGCTTGTCGCAGTACACCTCCAGATCAAGGGTTACTGTAACGTACCTACCCCTCAGCTCCTGACTGCTGCGGTAGTGGCTCGAGGAAGACACACCAGGTTTTACAGATGGGAGGGTTATATATTTGGTTTGCTTAAACACCAAGTCATCGGGAGTAAACCTGTCCTTGTCCCACACTTCCAGCTTTAACATTATGTTGCCCTGAAGAAGAATTTTACAACAAAGTGTCAATTATCTGGAGAGTTGCCTACGTACCTAGATTTAAGGTCTTTGCGAACTCTTGGGCGCTCTCGACTACTCCGGCTCACGCACGAAGTAATCAAATTTCTCGTAGCCGAGGTATTTCTTAGTTTGGCCTAACTTATGTTATTGGTCACGTCCAGTCGACTCGAGTCGATCGGATGGAGTCAATCCTTCGAGATTTTCTGCCCTCCCTATGCTTGTGTTATCTTTGTCACTTGCAACCCGGCTTCCGGTGAGATGGGTCGACGTTCGCAAAGACGGGTCGAGTCGATCCGACTCGAATGGTACAAAACGAGAATTAAGAAGGCGGATCATGGAGGAGCAAAAAGGTCAAGTATATGCTGATAAATGTGTGACTCTGGTGCGATGGCTTTTAAGATCCAGCGAGCAATAGTATGCAGGAAACCACGTAATCTACGGTTCAGCTGATCGCAATTTGGAGCGAATCCGTCGATTATTCGAGAATTTATTGTGTTTCGCGCTAAGATCGCCCGTTGGCCCGCCTTCAATTCTTCTCAGTGGATGCTACCTCCGACGAGAGGTAAAAGTCCCATTTAAACCGGCCAAGACGAACAGGGTATAAGGGGTCTATTTTACAATATTTTTATTTTATAAACACCGGTTGAGAGATGTGATGCCACGATGCCACGATTTGTTTTTCTTTATATTAATTTCACATGTACACACAGCACCGCTGGGCCGCTAATGGATTAACCACAACAGGGAGACAAACATTTTTACTATTTTTCTCTGAAGTACATGCAGAGGCCCAGAATTTTACTGCTGGTGATTTCAGGAGATCAGAAGGACGGGAAAGCAGGCGGTTTCGAAACTGTCAGGCAACCAGAACTTAACCTGCGATCAGGCGTTTTTTTTTTTTTTTTTCAAGGGCGGACGAGGCGAGAGGAAAAAAAAAAACGCCTGATACGTTTATTTAACATTCCGCCAGCCGCCCTCTAATTTAAATAAACAAACGCCAGCTCTACCTGTCAAGTTAATGGGCCAATCAGCATTTACCGGAAGTCAGCCGCTCCCCGTACATTGCCAATCAGAATGGAGTTTTTCAGAGGTATTGTTTCTAAGCCAATCAGAAAAAAGTCCAGAATCTGGCATTTTTACATGTGATCCGACAAAGAAATGTATCATGCCCTCTTTCCGTGAGAGACATAAAGGGATAATAGGGAGAGGGCATGATCTCAGGCTAACCAGAACTAATTGTAAATCACATGACAACTCCTGCAGGAGTCTGCGCTCATTTGGCCTGAGTGTTGAGTTCGGTTTTATTGAACGATATATTTAAGGGGAAAATTTAAGGGTTTATTACAGAGGGCCGCTTGGCACATGAAGAATGGATTGGAGAAAACGTCACATACGCTGAGACTTTTAACATGTACCACTCACATAACCAAAATCTACAAGCTAGTTCCCTGAGAACGAAAGGACGCTTGGTTTCTTTTTATATCCTTCTCTAAAAGTCGATGAAGAGGGATTCCTCGTGAAATCATATCAACCACCCTTTTGTTATAGGATAGAACTAGAATACACTCACCGTAAATGATTGAAAAGCAAAGTCCTTCCTGATGTTTAACTGGTGATAGTTTCTCTTGTCAACCTTGCCAGTTTCTGATTTTCCGATGTTGCAGATGGAGCTGGACGCCGAATCCCCCACGCACAGTTTAAAGTAAACATCGCACGCTGAACAGATGCCGAATAGTACTCTATCACAGCATTTACCTTTACTTTCAGTGTAACGTTTAGGATTGTTGTAGCTCTTCAGCGTAACGACTACATGCCCTGTGCCCTCACAGCTCACCTGTTGAGAATAAAAACGTAATCATTAAAGTCACCGTTATTGGATTGCAAACCTCTCACGCCTCAAGTTACACGTTTTTGAACTTACGAAATATTAAGAGATTGTACGAAAAGCTAGTCTACATCTACCTAACAAATGTGCACCCTCTGGGGAGATAGTAAGCGAGCTGGGGTAAATATTCTTGCGTTCAGCACTTCAAGATTCTAAAAGGCAAGGTGACTTACCAAAAGAAGAAATTTTGATTTTCATGGAGGCACAGAAAAATGGATCATGGGAAAGAGAATTTTTCTCCATTGAAAACCATATGGTCTAGATTAGCCATCTCTATGCACCTTTACCTGGAGATCAGATCGAGAGAGCTTTTAAGTCCACCTGAGGCGTCGATCAGAAGAAGGGGCGAGTAAGATGACACAAGGCATCAATGCTACGTTTTCAACCAAGCTAAGATTTTTGTGGCAACACCTATGATATGTTTGGTTTAGAGTTCCAGCCATTAACATGCGAACGGGAAAAAGCTAGCAAGTACTCAACGTCTAACCTGCAAACACGCTCTCTATTTCGGCATTCCGAGGGATGGTCGTGTCGATTTGCTCTTGAATGGTGCGCGGTCAAGTCTAAAGGATTGTGGCGAGCGACAGAAAGGGGTCTTCCTCTCCGCCTCGCTCTCCTCAATGACCGCGCGCCATTTGAGAGGATATCGAAGCAAAAACCTAAATGAAGAGCCTCATTGTTCGCAGGCTACTCCACGTCAAAGGAATCTTGTAAAAGTAAATATGATCTACAGGATTATATGTGCTTTGCGCTTAACTTGATCGTATAATATTAACAATGAAGCAAGACAGAATGATAAGAATGAATGGTTCTTCAGCTACACCTGTTAGTGCGTCATTTCAAAGGATGTATGGAACACAGGTAAACAGTGTTGAGTGAATATTCCGAAAAAAAAGAACATGGTAAAAATTGAAGTGAATTTAATATCCTTTCATAGAACGCCACCGTCCTGGCCCTTCCCCCAATCCCAAGGTATAAGATGACCCCCATACAAAATTCCAGTATTTCCGGAATGACTGTGAAAAATAGAAAGCTCCATTCTTGTAAACAGCTCTTAGAGTTGTTCAGTTTAACGTTTCATGGAAGGACCATGATAGAAGCGTAAACATTTAATTAAAAATTTATTTCTTAACTAACGCCTGGGCTACCTTTAGGGAAAACAATACATTTTTCTCTCCATAAGAAAGAAAAAAACCCCAGCATATACAAATCTCCTTCTAAATTAAAACATACAGTGTTGCACGATAGCTTAAACCTGTTACATTGAAGCTAAGGGTAACTATTGTAGAGAAGATGCGTTTTTCTGTGAAAACCCAACTGAACGACACCTGAAACATTAACCTAGAATTTGGAGCTAAAGAGTATTAGCTCCAGCACGTAAATGAGTATACTCACCATAAAAGACAGTAAAAAAGCAGTTGCGATGGCCAGTGACCACATCATCACCTTATATTCAAAAGTGAAAAAGGTCTTCGGAAATGCGTAGTATCAGCCCGTTCACTTACGACAAGCTCAGGGATGCAAACGAAAACCGACTGTACTTCAACCTGATCCGACCCACCATGTAACTGTACACTATGGTAATCCTATCCTATCTCTCATAGGCTCGTTAATTCTGACAGAGGCAAATTTAGATTGACTTCAGCGCGTTTACTAACCTTATCTGATGATTTGTTTTGGAGGCGGGGGAGGGGAGGTGGTATTTACTGAGTTCTTTCAGTTCCCCTCGCTCAGGGCAGACTCGAACCGTGAAAGGAGAATACTAGGAGCGAGCTTTGCATAACTATTTTAACTTGAGCCTATACAATCAAACCATTCCTGGATGTCAGGTTGGATGGAATACCGAGCGTGTTTTGCCCACTTTCTTTGTTTGATTTTTTCGTACATTTATACTTACAATACAAAACAAATAGGCCATTTCCGAGTTCATGTCTGCCTCCTCTTCAAAGCGAGTCTAAGTGCGAAGTTTTTGTGATGGTAATTAGTTCTACTTTACATATGAATGACAACTAATTTTCATAACAAAAACTTCACACTTAGACTCGCGTTGAAGAGGAGGCAGACATGAACTCGGAAATGGCCTATTAGTACAAGAAAAATATCATGATCATATACTGTGAGCAGCTTCAGGTAATTTTACTGAAATATTTGAATTACGTTTCTTTAGCTTTGCCCACTTTGGAAAAGAGTGGGGGCCTGAGAGGAAGTTTTTAAAATTTATCGATAGGAAAAAGAAAGGAGGCCCTTAGCTATAGATTGCAATGACCAGAACCAGGTTATTGACCAGCGGTTTTCGTTAAAACACTGGTTTGCTGGGGCTGGTCATTCTTGCAGGCTCAGAAAACCTGGTTCTGGTCATTGTTATTCGAGGTTTTCGAAGTCTTTCCACCACACCAAAGAGCATCTAAAAAAATGGTAACCTAACCAACCTTGAGGCAGTTCATGTAAAGCTTGTGGGATCTGTCCTCGAGCGACAAGAATACCTCACAAACTGATGTGTTTAGCTAAGCTGAAAGCCACTCATTGGGCACTATGGCTACGTGGTAGCGAGCATTACCCAACCAAATAAAATTTGAGCCTGAGCATTAGCGGCCATGGATTGCTGATTTGGCCTTATTAGGCCTCATCAGCTTGGCATAGCTAATACTCAGGCTGTGTAGTTTAATTGGGAGCTGAATAAAAGGTTTATCAAAGTTAATCGTCAAAATTTAATACTAGAGACTTTGTATGGAATGGGGGGACGCACTTTCTAAAACATAGACATTTGTATGAGATTTTCTTGATTATTTTAAAACATTGAATTTAGCATGCTAAAATTTTTCCTTTCTTGTGGGAAACCATTTAGTTCAATTTTCTTGCTTTTCAATTAAGTTTGGATCTGTTCCTAGGCCCATGCTTTTTTCCAAAGTGGGAAAGCTGGACTTTCCAGCATTCTGATTGGCTACATTTTCTGTAGCACAGTTATGCTATTCGCGATGTCGGATATGTGTAAGCAGCACTTGGGCTAAAACTATAAATGTTTAGATGCCCTTTCATGTGAGAAGAGATTTAGTTCAATATGATTGATTTTCAATTAAGTTTGGTTTCGTTCCCAGGCCTTTACTCTTTTCCAAAATGGGAAAGCTGAACTTTCCAGCATTCCGATTCGCTGTCATTTTCTATGGCATGGTTTACCAGATCCAGTTATGACATTCGCGATTGTTGGATCTGTAATAGCATCCAACGGTCACTATGCCAATCAAAATTACTCGAGTTTGATTATCCAATCATCCAGTTTTCAGTATTGTTGGTTGTGTTTGTTGGTTTGGGAAGCAGGGATGGCACAGTGGTGAGAGCACTCGCCTCCCTCTAATGTGGCCCGGGTTCGATTCCCGGCCTTGGCGCAATATGTGGGTTGAGTTTGTTGTGGGTTCTCTTCTCTGCTCCCTTTCTCCGATTACTCCGGTTTTCCCCACTCCTCAAAAACCAACATTTCCAGATTCCAATTCGATATGGAATGCACGACATCTTTGAACGAGTTCTCTTGAGCTCTTTGGTATTCCGTGGGTAAACAAATTACAAAGATTACATGTAGAACTTTTCCGATTCTGTCCACACAATCTTGTTGAAAGCCAAAATTCAATTTCTTGTACGCAATAAAGTCAACTCTCTCGTAAGCGACCACCCTTGGTGCAGGCTTACGGGAGGTGGTCGCTTATGAGAAAAATCAACAAAATAAAGGCAAAACTGTAATTGATTAACTAATTATATAGAGATAATACCTTCTTTATCTAACATTAGGCTAATGGGGAAAAGATTGAAAGCAATGGCGTATTTCACATCGAATAACGCTTGTGAAATCATATCGTACTAATGTTGAACCTTTGTATATCATTTTGTATCAGATCACTGTCCAAACTCAAGACATATTCTTTTTGCATGTAAACAGTTATTAGGGAACTTAATCACCAGACGTTTTCTACGGGGCGACGGCAACAGGAAGTTAAATTTACTTCGGATCCATGTTTCCCGCCGACAGAGTCCGCCGTCGCGACTCTGCGCCAACTTTGTTTTGCCTAGTTTGACGTCGCCTGTAAAACGTGAGTTTCGCTTTTATGATTTTCGTGCTTTTATATCATTTTGCCTGCGATGTTTTGCACTTGGTGATACGTGAAATATTATTCTGTCGTTTTGGCGCTTGTTCGAGCGATTGTCAAGTATTACAGGTTATTTTTTTTTAACTTTTTAGGCTCTAGCGTGAAGATGGCTACCAAAAAACAACCTGTAATGGAATGGACAGATGACCATGACATTCTCCTGTTGCGTGAAATGATTGCTAGCGAATTGTTTCAGTTCAAGAAAGCAGTCCAGACAATGGCAATATCTGGGAGTCAATCCAGGAAAGATTGAACGAGCTCGATAATCCAAAATTTATGATAACTCTGGAACTGGTCTTCCAAATCGGCTGATCATATCTGAATAGCGGCAAGGATAAGAAAACCTTCTCAGTAGCATGCATAACCCTTCAATTCTATCACAAATTGTTCTTTGTGGACAACGGATGTTCAATGGTAGTTGAAGAACGTTTGCCAGCACAGGGATGTTTGTTTTTGGACCATATATCTGAACTCTGCCAAACACTCGGTTTCGTCAATGTTTTCAAGATCAAATCTTGCATACGAACTGTACGGAAAATCAGGGTTCTTGGAACGGCAGCTCTCCCACAAGACCAAGAATTCTTCATCAGAAATTATTTTACTATCATACGCTAGTAACAGCATCTCTCTTGTTTCACGAAAAGACATTTTTCACAGGTTTTTTTCAAGCTTTCGAGGTAGGTTTCGAATGAGTTGCCGTCGCAAAAATATTTCTTTGCTAAGTTTGGATTTTGGCGGGAACGACGGCGCCCTCTTAACCAGGCTCGCTCGTTTGTAGACGTCGCCGTCGTCCGAAAAACGTCTGGGCCGAGTTGCTCGAAGCATGGTTAGCGCTAACCACTGGTTAAGTTGCATTAAAGCCTATAGGTTGTCATCGTATTTAACGTTGGTTAGCGCTAACCATGCTTCGAGCAACTCGGCCCTGGTGCTTAAGTTCCCTATTATCTGTCGGCACTCCGGGTCAGCGCTATCAAAACGGACGTTTTATGACACTTGAGTGACGATTTTCTAATGAATGTACGTGATGATGTTGGCTGGTCGTTTACTGGAAACAGAAAACAAAAGAATATATAAAATTTCTTGCCTGAAGAGTGGTCGCGGTCGCTTAAGAAATTTGAGTAGTGATCGCTTACGAGAGAGTTTTTGAAACAGTATTTGACTGTGAAACAAAACGGTTGTTTACAAAGTGGTAGCTTACGGGAGGTGGTCGCTAACAGAAGTGTTCGCTATGAGACAGTTGACTGTACTGAAATAAATTTTCCACACATCATGAATTACAGCTTTTATTAAATAACTTCAAATTTCAGATTCATGCACAACAATTTCTTGTAGTCATTTTACTCAACATATTTACAAAGTTCTTGGAAACCTGAATTATACTTTTCTTCAAATTTGAGAGATGGTCATCTTTGGAGCATTTCAATAATTTTAAAGCCAGTTGCTCTTTGTCATTTTATTTCATCTTTGTAAATAAGGTTGATTCCGTAATTTATAATCGTCATAATCCAATTTTTCTCCAAACGAAAGGTAATGCCCAGACTCTCGACACTTTCTTGAGTGCACAATCGATGTGGTGAATTATGGAATGATGGTCAATGAACATAATAAATCTGATCAGAAATGAAAAGTTTAGTGGACGTCGTCAAGGCAAATAACTGTCAATTATCGTTATGCTGATGTGTGTCTTGTTTTCAAACTAATATGAATGAAACTCGGGATGCGTTCGATTGACGTTATTCCGGAATAAGGTCAACCGAATGCAACCTAATTGTTTACAGGGTACCAAAACCCAAAACGTGATTCAAATGTTTTCACACAAATAACAATAAGACAAGAGAAAAAACAGCAGGTTAATACCATTTCATTTTCAGACTCATAGCTGCGGTTAGAACCGCGTTCTCAATGACCCAACCATGTGGTTGATTCTTAGTTAGCATTACTGTTCCAGGCAGCAAAAGAGAGGTTGAGGAGAAAATAAACGCCAGTGTGAAGACACGCCCATGTGCATATAAAGACGGAAATGAACATATAAAGAGTTCCTTTACAGATCAAAAACTACATTCCAATCATTGTCTAGAGTAAGCTCATGCATATGAGTGTCAGCAGCACGCTTGACTTTATTTCGTTTGCTAAACAGTGGGTTGTTGTACATCACCAAGAGGTCATCGACCTGTCTTTTGCCGTCGTCATCCCTATCGAGAGAAAACAATTTCGTTTATATTATATTTGAGCCTTTAAACAATGTTCAGGAGTACTTATTGACAATCAGTGGTGTTTTGTATATCTCACTTTAATCATGTACCAGGCTAATTATTCCGGCTCTCGAGGACAGAATTTAGTTTTCAGTGCATCCTCTTCTTTTTTTAAAAATGATATGTATAAGTACCTATAGGTCACCAATTATCGTTTATTAGTCAGAACTGTTCCAACGGTTGCAATTATACCCTTGATTCTTTCAACCAGAAACTCTGGCTTGATACTTTTGTCATCTGATTTTCAGTGTAGTAAAAGTATTTCAGATTAACTAGATTTCATTCCTCGAGCCTGGATGTCCTGCCAATTTGAGCTTCCCATACTATGAGCACATAGAAGTTGGTTCATTTTAGTGGGATTGTCGCGATCGCCGAGTGGACCTAATAGTCAAAGAATGTCACGTAGTCATTTCTTGTAGAATGGATCACACATTATTACCAAGACGTTCAAGCGTTACTAAGATCCAGCTTACTTAGGAAACACTCACCACGAGACTTCTTGAACTTTAAACAACCTGTCATTCATTTCGAATTGGGACACATCAGTTGCAGGATTCACCGTACCACGTGCAGTCCTGTCTACTGAGTTTGCTTTCCAATTTCCTTTATGGCTACGCTGTCTCTTGTAAGGGACTCGACTGGATTTTTTTCTGCAACTGTATTTGTTGTCATGTAAGGTTTTAGTTAGGAATTCCACTATATTGTAGCCCGCTTAGTTTGCGTTAAATTTCTCGGCGGTCGAAAAAGAGGAGCAAATTCGCAAAGAAATGAAGAGAAGACAGTATGAAGTATTAGCTTGCCGTAAACTAGTCTTTTTCTCGGCATTCAATCGAAGGCAAGGACTCTCCATATAGTGGACGTCGCAGCAAATCCGAATATTCGCAGGCATGACACGCGGAGACTAACACAAACAAAATTCAGTCAGTCGTTTTTTTCACGTTGGAGACTCACCTTAAAAATGCAATCGTAGCCCCGACAGTAAGGAGTACCAGAAAAGCAAACCCTCCAGTGATCAAACCGATTCGAGTTTTTGTCAGCCATCCTTCTTGGGGTGTGCTTTTGCTCTGTTTGTCAATCGGAAATATTCCACCCTCGGGTGGTGACGACTTTGTCGAGATGCTGTATTCTGTGCTTTCTGATTCGATGTAAGAAAATGATGAGGAAGTAGACGATGTTTCTGGCGGATAGGTTGTAACTCCTAAATAGTGAACAAGAAAAAGAGACACTTCAAATACTGTTGCTAATTTAAAGACGTCGACCGAACAGAACACCCTTGTTCTGGTTTAAAGTATCAATCTGATTCCTTTAAACGTCACTCTGAATAGAAGGAACACTTCTGGAATCTCTGTTATACGTTTTTCGTCAGTAGCAGACTCATTATCACTGGAAATTAAGAACACTTTTTACATGAGAGAACTCATGACAAATAAAAGAAACCTAAATGTAGCGAATCAGACTTTTCAATTCGAACAAAAACTGCTCTTTTCCAATCGAGAGAATTGCATGGCACGTATACATTTAACAAATGCTTCAGATTGATAAGAAATACTGTAGACGAAAAGTGAAACTGCATAGTGCGTTTACTTACTATGAAGGCAGTCTTTTCCTTCCCAACCTTTCAAACAAACTTTTCTGCCGGACTCTGTATGGCAGGTGTAATGGCCCAAGTAACTGTCCTGTGGTCTACAAAATACGGTGCAATTAGTTCCATACCAATGTTCATAGCATGATCTACTTCCATCAGTGACGTCACAAATATAATGACCAGCAGAGTCATCCCTGGGAATGCACTTAAATAAATAAATAAATAAATAAATAAATACTTAATTGACCACTCCCGGAACAGTTGTGGCCATACCAATGTTGGTAACAAATCTTGGAGCCGTCCTTGGGTTCGCACGCGTAATGTCCATTCGAGTTATTCCTTGGTTTGCAATGTGTGGAACAGTCGAGTCCAAACCAATTCTGGTGACATATCTTTCTACCACTGCCCTGATCACAGTGATAATGCCCTTGAGAGTTATTTCTCGGTGCACAGTACACTGTGCAGTTTGGCCCAAACCAGTGTTGATGGCATATCTTTGTCCCATCCTGGACGCCACAATGGTAATGCCTTGTGTGTTGTTTCTTGCTTTGCAATAAGTTCTGCACTCAGTTCCAAACCAATTGCTCCTACAAACTTTGCTACCATTAGCTCTGTGGCACGTGTAATGGCCGTGGAGGTCATCGTCATAAGGAGTGCAAAAGAAAGTGCAACGAGCTCCGTACCAGTTTCTATGGCACTTTTTACTGCCATCGATGTTATTACAGTTGTAATGACCAAACCAATCACTGTCCTGAGGAGCACAGTATGTACTACAGTTCTTCCCGTACCAGTCTGGATTGCAGATCCTTTGTCCCGTTTGTGGATGACAAGTGAAGTGACCAAAATCGTTATTTCTGGGGGCACAATAAACTGTGCAGTTAGAACCATACCAGTTGCGGGAACATATGACACTTCCATTTACTGTGCACTGGTGTTGGCCCATGGAATCATTCCTGGTCTTGCAGTACACGGTACAGTTTTCACCAAACCAATCTGGCAGGCACTCCTTAGCTCCAGTGCCTCTGTGACAAGTATAATAACCCGAAGAGTCATTCCTAGGTAAACAGAAGACATCGCAGTCTCCACCAAACCAGCCCGCCAGACACTCCCGTTTTCCAGTGGTGCTGTTGCAAATGTAACCCGCATAAGAATCATTCCTTGGTCTGCAATCGCACGATGGACCAAACCAGCCTCGTAAACACATTCTGCTTCCATCTGAGTCGCAGCCGTAACCAGCGTTGGAATCATTGGATGGTTTACAGTATATGTTACACTGGTTTTTATCGTACCAGTTCTGCAAACAAATCTTTTGTCCTTGTGAATCGCAATTGTACCCCACCTGCGAGTCATTCCTGGGTATGCAGTGAACATTACAACTTGGCCCATGCCAACCTCGCAGGCACATCTTTCTTCCTGTACCAGACTCGCATGAATAATGTCCATTTGTGTCGTCATCATGAGGTACACAGTACACCTTACAGCTTGCACCATGCCATCCAGATCGACAGACCCAGTTACCAGTAGATTGATCGCAGGTGTAATGGCCTGAGGTATCATCACTCCGTGCTACACAATACGTAGTACAACTAGGTCCATAATAGTCTCGATTACACTGAATTAAGTATTGTAGCAACGTTGTAGAAGGGTTACTTCCCAGGGTAACTTGCACCCAATTTGCGGTCGACGCCCATGATGCAGGGGTGACGGCGATATGGCGTTGATATTTGTCGATGAGGTCATCGGCACTTACGGTATCTTTATCCAAAGCCTTAATGTCTACAACGAATGAACCCTAGGAATATGAGATTATCGTTAATTTATCCAATGTATGACTGCAGTTAAAAGAATCTGCAATTAAGCAAGTTACAGAAGATAACCACCACACACGAAAACAACGCCACACTTAGCCAGCTGCTGCTGGAAAATGTTATATGACGAATTTAATTAGTCATTTGGTAACAGTGGGAAAACTACGTTTTTAAAGCGGTTACCAAACTCGCATTTGACATGACGTCTGTCTTATTATTGTCCATCAACCGAGGTGTTCTATTTCAGCCAATCGAATCTCGCTCCATCTTTATGTGTCTTCATCCCCCCAACATGATTTAATTAATGAAACTACCTACCTTCCATGACGAAAACGTCCACACAATAGGATTTTGTCCTCCGCTTGCGAAGGCTTCATTTACTTTGAAGACAACATACTTTGTATTATGATAAGTGTTTGTAGTTACAGACTTCACACAAGATCCAGGGGCAGTTTCTTTCAGGCATACTTGTAAATAATAGTCACAGCTCCTACACGTAGACTCACAGCACTTTCCGTTTAAGTCTAGACTGGAAGGATTTGAAAAGCTCTTCAAAAGGACTGACAGATGTCCTCCAGGGCCGGCTGATATGGGAACCTGTGAGTAGTAATAACGCAACTTTAACTGAAAAACGCCAAGGCTATGAACTCCATGGCGACCTTTACCAAAGGAATTGAACACCAGACGGAGTACCCTGAGTGACGTCATGAAGTGCATGAATGGCTTACTCACTGACCAGCACATAATGAACGAATGCATTAAAGCATGCATGAATAAACAAAAGCACTGATTAATGGATTAATTAATTAACTCATTAGCTACCAAAGACATAATTAATCAATTGATTGATTAATTGAAATTAATAATTGATGATGAACTGATAAATGCATGTCATGAATGGATTGGAGGGTATTCGAGGTGCTTGGCAGAAGTCCCTAATAGATTTCAAAAGGCGATCTTGAAAGCTTTTTCTTTCGTTTGTACTGAAATCTTTTGGAAAGTGTCGTTTTTAGGTCTTCCTGAGTAATGTGTTTCGGAGCAACATTTTTCTTAAAAAGTGCGACTGCAGCTATAAATATCTATACCCGCAACTTGCTCACTCTTGGCGGTCACTTGATTAAATTTATTAGATCTCAATTCGTTTTATTCACCATTTTGGGCGGGTATCACTGCCCCTTAAACGATGAGGAATTCGAGGCCACAAGAAGCAATATCAAGTGTCTGGCCGGGAATGCGATTTCGAGGTTTGAGCTACCAGTGCGTGCTATCAGTTGCATCAAAAGATGCGAATGCTATCACCCCTCACCCACTCCCTCACACTGTCTGATTGTGACTTTGCAATATACAGTGACCTCCGTGTCGAAACCCGCAATATTCGAAACGCTGATGCATGCTGTGTAAGTTGAGCGTGGGTAGTGAAACGTTTCATCAATTTCATGTTTCCGTGGGAAATAGTCTGATAAATGTCACTTAGTCTACCAAATTAGGGACAAACGTCGTGGAAGAATAGGGTATTGAGTGGAACGCTATGAATATACTGCTTCTCCACGCTAACAAATCGAGTTTTTTGGTCCATATTAAATTGAATTTCATCATATTATTAGAAACTAATGCAGGTATCAGAAGAACGTTCAAAGTTTTTCTCCGTGCACGTGCACAGATACGCTTGGCTCATAGCCTGTCTCAGTCGCATGTTTTAAGAACTTAGAAATAAACTCGTTCTTAATTCAGAGCTAAAACGTTAAAATTAAGAAGTTTAATTTAACCAAAATTCTTCAGTCCCGTGCTTCAAACTGAATTTTGCAACGCGTGAGAAACTGACACTAAGGACATGGTCAATTTTACACAAACACGCGTCTTTATAAGTCTTTATAGTTTCGTTAACATGTCTACAGCCGGAGAAACTCTTTAAGTGACCTCTGACATAACTGAGATATATTGCAGCCAAAGGCAAGAAAGTGTGCAATGGATTATGGATCACTGAAACAGCTTAGACTATATAAACATTTGCATCTGTATTTCAAAACAAATCTGTTGTTCTAGGCGGTTTTCCTGGAACAAGCTCGCGAGGCCACCTTTTAGCTGTCTCTTATATCTATTTTGAGAAAATGAATACTGAAATGAAACGTAATTACAAACGCAAACGAGAAAACTAAATAAAAACAAACATTGTGTCTCCAAACATCATCACCGTTTGTGATGACAAAAGTATTGGCTTCAGTATTGTTGAGGAAATACGTCTTGTGTTTTGTGCGCGTTCAGACAAGGTAACTGATTCTTGGTTATTTGTAACTTGGCTCATTTTCTTTTTCTTTTTCTTTCTTTTATGCAATAATTCGTTCGATGTCCGTACCTGTCGTGTGCGTCTCGCATATTTAATATCAGTTTTTGTTGTTTAGTGCCTGGTCTTCATCACGACAAGTGTAATATGAATGTGTTTTTGTTCGTTGATGCAAAAGTTTAGTAAATCCGTCAGGCATGAAAATTCACAACACACTCTAAGCCTTTAAATTTGTTCTCAATCCCTCTACATTTCATTCCGGTCATTCACCTCGAAAACGTTTTACCGAAACAAGGTAAAGAAGATCAAATCTTCGAGCGTTTTCGGTGCAGGCAAAGACATGAAGCTGCTCAGAATTCGAACCAGAGAGCAGTATTCTGTTGATCTTTCAGTTAGTTTAGAGGTTCGCATAGAAAGATTTAGTTGCGTAACTCTAGCTCCTGAAAAAAGCTTGTTGCAAATGAACTCGACGACAGCTTTCACTTGACTTGTCACATTTCACTAAAAATATGTTGAAAATTACTTGACGCTGGGAAGACTGGAAGGAACAAAACAGTAACAATTGTCAGACGTCCTAACTGTCCGATTATTTCTCGGAACTGAAGAAATTGGGGTTGTGAGGATTAAAGCAAAAAATTAAACTGCTCTTTCTTTTACATAGTCACTTCTCCTTCCTTTTGTTTTCTCCGCTGTTTATTTTCTGGAGGGGGTGTTGTACGCCCTTTTGAAACGTGCAGTGACCCGTAGTTACTCTATTATCGGATATATTTTTGTTACTACAAATACAACTCACATTAGAAGCTATTAGAAGGTTAAGTTAACAATGTGATATAGTTACACTGGAGAAAAAAATCGATAGCATGTGGTTTCTTCCCCATGATACCCCTCCTGAAATTAGATGCTTATTCTGCAAAAGAGCACTGTTACGCTTTTTCATATTTTCATGATTGCCTCTTGTTCAGTTCTCACCAAGAACTGTTCCTAGTTTTCTCCTCGATGATGTGCACTTACTTGCAGTACCAACTGGCAAAAAAGAGATCGTTACTAAAAGCGGCAAATTTGATAGGGTCGAAATACAACCGGAAATCATCACATCAGCGATCCATACCGTATTTGCCGGTTCATCGAAACCCTACTTTACAGCATGAATTCCAGCAGACTGTGAAAATCATGTAGAAAAACGAGTTAAACAGGGCACAATTGGCCTTCCATAGTACAGCGTCTGCGCTTTAACACGCACTTCGTCTCATACTTAGCGCATTAGTTCAGTCCACGACCACTAGATTAAACTTGGATCAGCAAAGACTTGCACGAAATGTACCATAGTGCACGAAAGGAACAATCCAGTTCAGGGAAGCAGCTTCTCAAATTAAAATTCGCTCAACAGGGCCACTTTTGTACACTGTATGCAATGTATGTTTAAAAAAAAAAAAAGGACTACACCTGGCACAGAAGTAGAGAAAAAACCACCGAAGGCCGGCTAATTAACCCCAGCCCGCACAGAGAGTTGAAAAGCAGAGGAAATGTAATTTTCAGACAAATAATTACAATTTTACATAGTTTGCCTTATTTTCTCCAAAACTAGAGATAAGTAAATCTTACTTGAAAGAATCGTTCAAGCCTCTGCTACTTACTGGAGCTAGCACTTATGGAACTTCCGTTCGGTGAACTAAGTTACTGTTCATGAATGATGACGCTTCATTGCAAAATATGTCTCAATTGTTATAAGCAAATATAGCTGAGGAGTGACTCAGTGTTTCACTTCCTCGGTGTAGCGTACAAGATTTACGCTGTGAAAATATTTTTTTCCCAAGATTAAGATAAAGAGAATTATCGTGTGTGGTTTCGGGCTCATCCCATTATGTCAACATGAGCTTCTTCGAGCAGCTTAAATGCCAACGATGTTACCCTTTCTGACCTCCTCTGCCCCAAAACTAATTTCAGACGTACCTGGAAACTGATCAGCAGAGATGAAATGAATTGTAAAGAGAAGACGAATGAAGAAGCGAAGATTGCCATCGAACCAGCGTGATATCTCTCAAACTAACTTAAAACTCTCTATCAAATGTCGCTGTGAATTCCACGAAATCAGGAAAATGCACCACTCCAGAACAAAGAGCACGTACAGTCGAGCTCCCCACGAGGGCCAAAGTAAACTGTTCCCTCCACACTCAAAACTACCGCTAGAATAACAAACCGGTATGTTGACATTGGGTCACCGTCCTCCCATAATGCACACGTGATTAGCTTTCCTAACTTCCGTTTCCCCACTGACCTTACCCTTGTTGAGGTCAACTCATAGCAGAT
The DNA here is from genome assembly GCA_948470475.1 of Galaxea fascicularis. Classification (NCBI taxonomy): domain Eukaryota; kingdom Metazoa; phylum Cnidaria; class Anthozoa; order Scleractinia; family Euphylliidae; genus Galaxea; species Galaxea fascicularis. Next base: position 12,802,375 of record OX419339.1, read on the forward strand.
TTATGGATGCTTTGAAATCGGTACACTGTATACGTTGATGGTGCATCACTTATGATGTCAGTCAATGAATTACTACGATCTCATTGCTTTTAGTGGAAATAGATGTTTGGAGTAGGGATAACAGATCTAGAACATGCAAATTTCATCGTATCGCACGTACAGGTCTCCGAGAACATTTCCATCACAAAACATCCCTCAATCTACAGGGCCAATTAGTGTGCATCTCAACACGTACTGAAATTGATTTCGCAACTTGGAGCAGTCTGAATGGCGTATAAGTATAGGTAATAGCATGACCGGTAGTGGTATTTGGCAATAATACCGCGAGTGATATTTCAAAATTGTCCAAAATACCACGAGCCGCGAAGCGGTGAGTGGTATTTGGACAATTTTGAAATATTACGAGCCGGTATTATTGCAAAATACCACGTACAGGTCATGCTATTATTTGTTTATAATGGAAGCCGAGAAATTTTCGGTAACGCGCAAGAGATTTATTTCGTTACGGTTGAAAAAACAAACATTGTGCATTCGTAACAATCTTTTTACGTCAATGACAAAAGGAATGATTGACAGTTTTTTGTGAAACCAGCACAAACCATTGAAGGCAAATAACGTGAAAAGGTTCAATGAAAGTATTGCAGTCACTGCAGCGGTGAAACGAAACCTCAAATTAAGATAAAGCATGAGTAAACTTCTTCAAGTGTTTAATTGCTGCTTTGCTGAAAAACACCAACGCCAGCTCCGTAATTTATCGTCACTTGACAGCCATGAAAGTGGTGGACTACTGTTTGGCAGGCTTGAGTCGCTGTATGGTTATGCTGAATGGGCAAACTGGAAAGAACTGGACGGGAATTGTGAACCTGTTGGCCGACAGGAGAGCTGATTATGGATGAGATCTGTCGCTGTTCTGCTTCGTCACCTTCCTCGTAGTCTGCCAGTGAACGCTCGCTTGTGTGGCCTGTTACACCGATGATAGCACTTCTTGGCTGATTTGAAGCCTTTAGCTTCTTCACAAGCGTTTTTCTTACCGAATGGTTGGTTAACTTTCTTCTCTCTACATCCAACTCCGCCTCCGAGGCCATATTTTTCATAAAGGAGTCGATCTTATTGACACCCATCCTCTGTTTCTTGTACCACACTTCGGATTTCGGTTTTTCAATAATGGCGAGATAAAACGGGCCACTGTTTCGCATTTCTTCAGGTCTGTGAGCAAGATATGTTTTGAAGAACTGGACTGGACAACGGGGACCTCCAGTGGCAAACATTTTTGGCTGGATGGCTCTTCGTTTCTTTCTTAGACCGCCTTGCCGGGTCTTTGTTGGGTTTTCTTCGAATGTTAAGTACTCTGTGCCTTGGTCGTCCTTGTTCAAGCTGAAATCTTCGACAAACATTTCATGGTGCTCTTGGCAACCCCGAAGACCAAAATGAAGCGTGAGCAGATACCACAGAGTATAAAGGAGTGACTTTGGATTTTGTTCGCCAAGTACACGATTTTTCCATAGCTGCTCTTCATCTTGAACGGTAAGTGCTTTTGTTGCATTTGGCCGTTTTCCGTGACCTTTTTCGCGAAGAGCCCTTGCTTTTCCCTCTAGGACCTGTCTGCACTTGACGAATTCTCGGTCCTTCGCTATGGATATTTTGCTGTCATTATGTTTGAGGTGTCTGTCAAGGGCAGCTAACATAACCCTTAAGCTGTCCGGTTCATAGTCGGAGCCATCGCTTTTGCGAATTTCGGCAAAGAATCGCGAGAGACATTCATCAAGTTCTCTAGCTTCGTATTGAACAATGTCGCCGTTGAGGCCCTTGCTTTCTGCCCAGGACTTCCAAACATTGATCCACGTCCTAGTTGTTTTGTTTGTATTTTTGTTTACTGCTTTTTCGGCAAGCTTTTGTATTTCTTCCCCGGAAATTTCCGGGAATCTTGCCGCCATTTTTTTTGAAAACAAAAGCAAAAACGTCATTGTGTTCAGTGTTGTCATGGTAACTTTGTTATACCATCCATTTTTTGCTGTTATACCACTATTACGCGGAAATAGCGATACGATCAACCAATCAAATCTCCGAAATTTCTCGGCTTATATTATAAACGCTAAGTTAAGCACCAGATTTTTTGTTCCTAAAGTGTTATATAGCACAATCAAATAATACGTTATTTTAAACAGATATCTCAGATTTTAAGCATATTTAACAAATAGTCAGAATAGTGATACATGCTGTGCAAAAGTTTTGTGACGTATGTTGTAAACATTGGAGACGCTGGATTCGCCCCTACGTGAGAACGTATTGCGCAACCACTTGAACAATATAGTTTTGTTTGTACAGCTCTATTTTATGATTGACACGTGAACCTTTTAAAATAAGTATACATTAGACTTCGATCAGTCCTTACGAAGTTTTCATTACGAGCACATCGCGTCGGTTTTCGAAATTATACGAGTTTTTGTAGCTGTACATAGGGACAATCAACAGTGAATCAACAATAAAATTGGTTCAATCACTCGGAGTGTGGATGTTCACGAAAACGTATTAGAAAGGCCACTTGTCATACCATTGCACCAGAAGGGATGTGATACCACTATTACTGGTAAAACATGAGAAATTCTCTTTTTTTCCTTTCTAGCACAATCTGCATACTCCCACCATCATCTCCAGCAAATGGACGTCCAGATCAAATACGGTTTCTGTTGGTACCATGCATTTGACCTAAATAGGATGGTCCGAAGCCAATGTTTTGAGTCCCCATAGCTCTCTATATTTATTCAACAATCATTGTAAGTGAAAACAAACGATAATAAATCGTAAAGTGAAAAATTGACATTCGAGGGGTACAGAGTAAGAGTATTGAAATATCTTAGGATTTAAACTTTTGCCTAAGGAAATGTTGTCTAAGTCATGAATGGATTCGGTTGGCACTCATCACACCCTTACGTAATTCACGTATCTCCCAATTTCCCCAAACACGTTTATACGAAGTTCGCGTCGTAGCGTTTAAGTTGTGTTGCAATACAGTTATTGCCGGAACAGTCGACTCCACTAAAAGGCCATCCAGCTTAACCCTTTAACCCGTAAGAGTCGATAAGAGTGATCAGCATCAAAATTTGCCTGTAATGTCAACGTTTTTTAAAACAGAGTAGTCAAGAGAATTAAGGACGGGGTCACACACTGATGGATTTGCTTGATATTTTAACAATCTCTTCTTCCCGGCTTCCATAGGAAATGTGCCTGGGCAAGCAATGGTTAAATCGCCCAGCTGGGGGTTCAGTTTCATTCGTTTAGGGGCTTATTGTTGCCATTTTACATTAAAACAATGCTCGTCTAGGGTTTTTACAGCAGAAGCTTTAAGTGAAATGACAAATCGTCTCCATTTGAGGCCGCAGTGATACATCACCTTTAATTTGGCGTTACCCAGTATAATCGTCAGGGTACAGCGCTCCAAACACACAGGTACCGCTACCGGCTGAGTTTTTTTTTTCTTTTTTCTTTTGTTTTTTTTTTTCAAAGCTTGTTTCTGTTTTCTTATAGAACCCGCGCGAGGCCATTGCAACTGACCTCTTCCTTTCATCGATAATCGCAAGGAATACCTTTAACCCCCAAAAGCCTTGGAGTGATCCGCATCGAATTTTATGACGACAATTAAGGACAGGATCGTTCTATAGCAATTGTGTAGGGGACCACAAATAACAATTTAAATTTTGATGTAGCGATTTAAAGGGTTAATACACCACATATACATCAGCGGTTTATTTGAACCCTTGCCTAAATGAGACTCCACCGCAATGGCTGCCGGGTCGCCAGGAACCCATCACTGTAATGATGCGGCACCGTTACTGCTTGAAGAATTTCAGTGAAAGTTGAAATGCACCGCGCTGTTACTGTCAAATGCTCAGCGTGTTGTTCGAACTTAACTTTAGCACCCAATTAATCAATTCAGCAGAGCTCTCGATTTTCACCACTGAAAATGACCGTTTGTTCTGCTACCAAACGAAAAGTCTTTGCTTTGAACGCGCGGCCTAGGACAACACCAAAAAGACCCAGGTTTGTCTTGGCGTTTACAATGCACAATAGTCTCCTTGAGCCCGTGGTCTGTATTTCCAGCAAGGCTCGGTTCAAGGTCTCTGTTTCTCTTCCCCATTTACCTATTTACTCTTTCACCAGACCGAACATAAGCTATTTTACGGCAGCTTGTGCCGCTCGTCCAAAATTTCCGTGTTGACGCACGAGATGAATTCTGGGTACGTAAGTCCTTGGTAAAGTCGGCATGCAAGTCCGCCAATTCTTATTTCATCTATATTTTGCATAAGCGTCGAGTCATCCAGTCCGCTACTGTAATCGATGTAAATTTTTTTGACTTGACGCTTCACACACAAGTGACGTTTTTTTACTTCAAGATGTACCAGAGAGTTTATTTTCCTACGCAGTGAATTAAGATTATTTAATCCTTTAGAGCGCAGTGGCCAATATATCGTGTAGAAGCACCACTTGTGCTTTACAAATTGGAAACTTTCCCAAATCATTCTTATAATGGTTGAAATGAGCCGTTGTTACCATTAAATGCTTAGTTGACAGCTACGGTGTAACTTTTTCGGTACCTAATCTCCCTTATCGATTACCGTTATGTGCCGGCCAAAGACTCCCATACTTCAAAACATTGCAACTTTCTCAATCGCACGAGTATTGCCTTTACTGTCAGTTGTGAGCATGAAATGGAATGTCCTTTAATTAATTAAATTTGGATATCCAATTAACGCAAGAAACGTAGAAATTTTTACCAAATATGGCGTTTTGAGTTTGGACACTACGAAATTGACCGTTTTTAACGTCAAAGAGAACGACGAAAATGCCCCTTTTTGCCTTTACGTTTTTTAAAGAAATCATCATCAAAAAAACAAACTTCAATCATCATAACAAAATTCAGTCCTTGTTCTAGCTTAGAAATGGCTTTTTTTGTTCATATTCTTCTCCCGAGCGTAGATACAGCCTTTTGTTCGAATGCATTCGACCTTCCCGCCATTTTCAACTTCTCAACCGCATTGCATGCTGGGAAACAACGAGAATTTTTGACAGCGCCCGTTCTTTTTCCCAATTCTTTCAGATATAAACTAAGTCTACAGCCACTCCGACCTACCGCCAAAAATTCGTGCTCGTAGTGATCTTGAGTGCTCACAAATTCCAAAATATGCGGCGGTAGGTCGAGAAATTCATCAATAGTCGAGTCCCAAAGGTACTAAGTGTCCGACCAGCCAAATTCCCAGTTCGTCGAGTAACAAGCCAAATTCGACAACAAAGTACATCAGCTTGCTCGGTTCTTTGAGAAAGTGGACTCTCAGCTACCGTCACGCTTAATGATGCTCATCAGGCAGCCACTACAGATGAAAAATGGCAGTAAACTTAGCAAAAATCACAAGCAAACCCAACTTGGGCCATTCTTGCAGCGCCACACAAGAAAAATAGCTACGTCAGAATGACGTTTTCATAAACCTTGAGCCTGCAGTGCCTTAGGACAGCACCACTTTCCATTGTAGTTTCAAATAAAGAGTCACGAAATGCTACGGATCGTTTGCAGGTGGAAAATCACTCCGAAAGGGGCACGTAGCAGCTCTCGTAAGGTCTCACGAGATTGCCTTGCAACCCTTCAGGCGAACAAAAGAACAAACAACACAACAATGGACCCTATCCCTAAAACAATAGAGGTGATACACTATGCGTGCCAATGAAATTTAGAGCTTATAAGAGCTGCTACAGTACCCCTCCGAAAACGTAAAAACGGCTGGGCGTTAATGGGTTAAGAGTTTAAAGGGTTAACTTAGTTTCGTGGCTGTTTCGCGTTAAGCTGTACTTGCATAGCTTTTGTTTGGCGTACTAAAGGACTGAGGTGGTGGAAGATAATCAGAGAGCTGGAACTGAACTCTTAACAGCAAATTAAGAACCTGGGCCCAAGGAGGATTTTTAAACTTAACTTTAAATGCGTATTTTGTTGGTGTTGTCCTGCGTAGCAGACCAAACGGTCATTTTCAATGGCAGTCATAAACATAAAATTGTTCAACAGCCGCAAAAGGCTCCGTGTAATGTTGTAAACAGAGCTTTAAAACACAACCGAAAGAAATACGGATGGCTAGCGAGAATGTGCAGAATAGGTGGTTTGCAGCCAACCTCTAGAGACAGAGATAACAATAGTGAAATGTACAAATGCTAGTGGACGAACAAAACGAGCTAATGAGAGATCTATTGTTTACCGTCCACCAGCATGGCGGCGATGACGTAACGTGAAAACCACCTACTGCGCGAAAAGCACACTGACCAGCTGGGAAGGCCCGTTGATAAGCACAACATTCAGGGATTATTTCATAACCATCCCCAAATTACATCTGCATCTAGTTCGATCGGCTTCAAAATCGTTGAGCTGCCGCTTAAAGTCTCGTTTTAAAGTATGCCAAACTAAGAGGCAACACGCCGGGAAACTCCGCTTGAATGACATGAGTTAGATTGATAGGAAACACACTTCAATGTCAACCGATCATTCCTTCCATGCGTTAAGCAGTTAGAAGTTATGGTAGCCCGATTCATTGTTACAGTATCGTCTCCCATTTGGGAAGGTAGCCCTGTTTTTACCGCTTAAACTCGGAGGTCCTGAGACCCTCGTAATCCTAATCCTTAATCCTGTGATAAATTCATCGGACACGCTTCTTAATAGGCCATTTCCGAGTTCATGTCTGCCTCCTCTTCAAAGCGATCCTAAGTGCGAAGTTTTTGTTATGAAAATTAGTTTTCATTCATATGTAAAGTAGAACTAATTACCATCACAAAAACTTCGCACTTAGACTCGCTTTGAAGAGGAGGCCGACATGAACTCGGAAACGGCCTATTTGATCCGCTAGTCGGGAATTTGAATCATGCCATTTCAAAATTCGAAATTTGCCGGTTTGTTCGTAATCCTTAACTTCTCGCGACCTGACTAACACCATCCAAGCAACTAAATTAAATTAAAGTAAATGAAAGGCGTTGGTTTCATTTGATTGATACTTAATTTCATTTGGTCATTGATACAACCCTCTACTTCAGGAGCCATATTGGTGCTGATGATGATCCCTGCGACGGTGAACAAGATTTTTATTCCGATGCCTTAAATCCCCAGAGAGGATGATAAGTAGCCGACGTTATAGGCCATGGAATACAATTTTGAAGATTCTACCAAACTGGCTGCACCCTAGGCTCGATTTCCAGCCTTGTGTGAGCCCCAGTTCCTTGCCCCACGCGGCCAAAAAGGCTGGAATCGAGCCTAGCTGTACCCAGGATAATTTACTTTTATTCGGCTCCACGCGTGCACCTTTTAATTGATTTTTCAAGTTCTATTCGTGAAATTCGAACTTGAATTAAATAATAATGAACTGTTGGTTGAATTCGAATCCGGCAGATTGGTGTCAGTGCTGCTTTCTTAAATAATTTTAAAAACGCAAAGAAAACAGAACCAGTCCGCAGCTTTATTTTTATTCATTTCATTTATTTTCATTCAGCATATAACACCTTACATTGGACTGATTTGCTTGGTGACTTAGCGTCGGTATCGGCCCCAGCTGCCACCTACAGGCTTCCAACCACCTCCGCCACCACCTCCACCAACAGGCCTCCAGCCTCCCCCTCCACCTCCGCCTATGGGTCTCCACCCTCCACCTCCTCCACCTCCTGGACGCCAGCCACCACCTCCACCACCTCCGCCGCCACCACCGCCACCATTGCCGCCTCCACCATTCCCTCCTCCTCCTCCACCGCTACAATACGAACTCTTTTCAAAGCTTCCCTTAGCGACATTCGTCCTGAAGTTGCTCATCATGTTTCCCGCCGGACGATAGCGACCCACCACATAGGTACACCTTCCCGATGTAGCTTTTCCTATCCCCAGCTCAACACTCTTCTTCCACACCACTTGAGTAAAGTGACCTGTGCCGTATCCCCAGCCTGGATTGTTAAAGTTGAACTGACAAACTTCGTCATACCTGAGACGAAGAAGGACAAAAGGAGATATCTTATTACCAGTTCTCTTTTGCTTAACTTAGTCAGTGGTTTGTTACCTCAATTGGTAGAGCCCTTTCCTGATATTACACTGGCCAGTGAGTTCAAATCCCGCACAAGCTTGGGCTTTCTTTCCTCTGTTGCTCAAATCATTAGCGTTCAGATCACAACTGCGACGATATTTCATATCTTCACTGACACGTAGTAGTAATAGGCACGTGTGGACAGACAGTCGCCATGATTCGGTTAAATATGCTTTGTTAATGTAAGTTTCCTAACTCGCTCGGTATACAAGATGAGATTTCAAACAATCAGAGTGTAATGAACTGATAAAGTAACTCAATTGGATGCTACGCATAATTGTTCTCACCAGGCGTGCGTTTCTCGAAACTCCCGAAACTTTTCGGGAGCATTTCGGGTGCCATAATTTCCTTCGTATCTTAAAAACGAAGACATTTCCAGGCATGAACTGAATTTTGCAACAAATTTGCCCTTTCTCATCCTGAAATCATAGTAAAAGATCAACTTTTTAGAATGAGCGATTCGTAATTTTACAAATCACTTTTCGGGCCCGAAACGTTTTCGGGAGTTTCGAGAAACAGGCCCCGGGCTACGACTGCACGTGCATAAAAATTTCAGGCTTACCACATCTTAGTAGCTCGCTGAGCCGTCATGTCGCTACCGCAGGACATAGCTAGATTCTCGCCCTGTCCTGGCCTCTCGCTGGAGCTCGAGTGCTGAAGACTACCCCTTCTTGCCAGACGCTGGGCGTAAGCTTGTGCCTGCTGGCTCATGGCAGAATCCAAACTCATATCTGGGGCATCGTGAATCGTTTGATAGTGGTTATGTGCTTGTAAGCCATCTTCTTCAAAAGATGCTGAATAAAAAGAGATGTTTATATTAGTAGAAACCGCTTGTTAAAAAAAAGAGATCCCTCCTTAATATGATCCGAGAACCTGGTAGCCTTTCCTCTCAATGTAACGAAATTGCAACTCTATTAGCCCCACATTTCACATTGTTACTGGTGGGGTATTCAAGTGTCTGTCAGAAAACGTTTTCTGGAAGTTGGGATAAATTCTTAAGAGTACCAACATAGCTCAATCTTTCTAGAAACTTAAAGGACTTGACGCACTCTGTAATTTCTGTAATGGACGGTTCTAGAAGGAGGTTCTAGAAGGAAAATGTGCTTGAAAAATAGTCACCCTCTCAGAATACGTGAATTTTTTTCTTACCGTCAACTTTGCGCAAACCTCCTGAAAGAGAAAAAAGTAATTGTGTCATCATAAACGAGCGCCTCCTTAGAACTGATTCCAACAGTGCATAGGCCGGATTACTGACTCACAATTCTTTTCACGACTCTGAGTGCTGATTTCATGCATGAAAGATAAAAACAACTCCCTGAACAAAGGATGTTTTCTTTCTCAGAGTAATAACAGGCTACTTATTCGCACTGAGTACACACTAACATCATATTACTTTTTAATTCCGATCCTAGCAATTGTTTCCATTTTCACAAATCTAAACCTTCTATAGTTCCTTTTCCGTATCCTTTTAAGATTTTAAGCTCAAACTTGTGACTTCTGGTTTAACGGTTACAAAATATCCTTTGAACAAAATTTATCAGAACTTCAGAATAAAATCAAAACTCACCAAAAAAGCATAGAACCCCCAACAATAGGAGGAAGACGTTAGAAGTCATGACGAGCAAACGGAAACTGCATGTTTTGCTATCGTCACCCGGTCAAGCCCTACTCTAACGTGTACTCAATTCTGAGCTTCTTGACTTATCCTTTGTAAACGTCAAAGGCGGATCCCATCACGTGAAAGAATTATTTGTAGTTACTACATGTGGACTGGAAGGTGTTTAAACAAAGAGAAATGGTGATAAATTGAAATATTCCTGCATATATTTAAGTTAAATTTGTCGTGAAGATGGATGACCGGTACACTGGAGAACCACGTTAAGCTAGTAACAGTAACATGTTAGCTGTATATGAAGAAAAAGCCCTGCCACAGTGACGAAGACACGAAAGACACGTCATGTGACAACTGACTCGGAGTCGAAACCGATGATGCTGTTATTTTTATTAAATTTATTGCTGACGACTTAATCCTGAGAATAAGGACGAAATGTCACTCAGAGACAAGAATTGGCACTTATTGCAATAAATCTGAAAAATTACATGATGGTTATGACTAAACGAACTGCAAACTGCGTTTGACAGCAGCAAAATATATGCTTTATTCCTGTTTACTTTCTCAGTTTCACAACTGATACAAGTTCTGTTCAGCTGTACAGGTGGACAGCGGACAGGTCACATGACACGTTTTAGCTTGTGTACACAAATTCCAATCTTTCTACTCCCTTCAACTCTAATGAAATCGCAAGCAACAAGTAACCGCACATACTGAACATGAGTATTGTTTTTACTGTAAATTAAAACTCCTTCAACAGCAACGGAACTCTGTCTTGAACTGGCTCATTTCCTCTGCAGTAAGTTTGAACCTTTCCTGCATTGATTTCTCTGATTTCGCAAAAATCCCTCTTTCTGATAAAAAAAAAGATATAAACTCTCTCACCCACCCAACCCTCAAGTAATATCAAGTATTATCAGAGGACATGTGGGCTCCTGCCTGGCTATAAAGGAAATTGGTATATGATACAGTGAAATTCCTAGCACCACTGATAAATGTGTCAGTTGGTGTATAAGCTACGGAGCAGTTGTAATTTTTAATCTGAAATGACTGAGGTTCTCTTTCAATCTTACTTAGTTAAAGTAAACATTTATCGTTCTGTTAAAGACTAATGAAAGTTTAATTTTAGAAGCGCTGCAGTGGTTGGGGAATTTGGTCACTCAAACTAACGGGTTAGCTACGAAAACCCCGGCAAAGAGCAAATTATTCTGGCGAATGCTATGGCACATCATTGACGTGGTGTAGCATGAGCCCTTGTGGGGACTACTTTAAATTCTGTGTAACGTCGCTGGGTTCTTTGCAGTCGTGTGACCTGGGAGCCATTAAAATAAAAAGTCCTTGGCGATGATTTTTCGCTTTTCTGGAGTTGGAGCTAGCCTGGGCACTAATTTATTAAATCCCCTGACTTTCAACTTTTCTCACTGGCAGGCAAGTATGAGAGTTAGGATGCATTTTTTTTTTTGGCTATTCCATAATGAGAACAAAAAGAATGAGAATGATTAGAATGGTGGGAATTTGACAACATAAAAAAGCGACTATTCTGAAAGCGGAATGACAACACGCCCCTCCAGGCTTGTTGCTGTTTTCCACACACTTACGAAAGCTTGATAACAACGACTTTCACCTGTTTTCGCAATGTGCTGAGTATCAAGGAAAACAACCTCCTTCGCTCATCACGCACGAAATGCCCCCCCCCCCCCCCCCACCCACCCACACACACACACACACACAGATTTTCGTTTGAACGGAACATCAGGAAAATGGTCTTCATGTTTCTTTTACAAACTGATAAAACAAACGGTTTCTTATGATGTCCAACTGCAGTTGCTTTTCTTCTCAGGCCCTGGTGTTTTGGTCGGACATCTTTTACTTGTTGCCGAGGGGAATGACGAGTCACTAGTTGCGCTCATTCTGTACCTGCTGCTATATTGCTGTTTAGTGTTACCAGATCTTCTCATTTGACTTTAGTAAGGCGTTTGACTCTGTGTCACACAGAATCTTGGTCAGTAAGTTTAGGGATGTCGATATCAATTCAACCGAATTTATTGTAATAGCGTCACGACAATTACTGAAAAAAGCTGGGTCGGGGATTGCGATGTAAGCAAAGTGTCTGTAGTGCGGAATTTGGGTGCGTGGTTCGATGATCAACTTACTATGGCCGTACGGATTACTAATAGATGCAGTGCCACTTTCTATCACTTACACAACATTAGACGCATAAGAAAGTGCCTTTCAATGGATTCAGCTGCGACTCTTATCTACTCTTTTATTAGTAGCCGAATAGACTACTGTAATAGTCTATTATATGGTGTGCCTAAGTGCCATATTGACAAGTTGCAGAGAGTTCAAAATGCAGCCGCCAGACTTGTCGTTATGCAGGGCAAATTTTGCAACATTACCCCAGTGCTCCATCGGCTGCAAGTTGCGTGAACCAAGAATCCTTCCGCAGTCCGATACCTTATCATCAAGGGAGTCTTCCTCGAATACAAGATACGGCGATACGATACGATATCCTTTTATCATAGAGGGTATAGACATGTTTAACCCAATAAGAGTTTTCTAACACATGGCCCTCTAGGTAAGCACTAGGGGTGGTCACAGCCAGGGTTCATTACGTCCCTAGTGGTTCTTTTACGTCCCACAGAGTCAATTTGTGAAGAGTTGTGAGACGGGACCTCCGGTTTTATCGTCCTTATCCGAGAAGACTAGAAAGTCTAACATTTGCAGTTGTCATTACAAAGGTAGCACTTTCTCCTAAGTTATTCAAAAACCCCGAGTGTTGGTCCGGCCAGGGCTGGAATCCCCGACCTCCCGCACAGCAGTCCGGTGCTCCACCACTAAGCCAACCAGTCGGCGGTAAGGCCAAGGCCTCGTTCCGTTCTGGGTGGGACCGTTAGATCGGTGAGCGTTTGTGTTTGATAGTTACGGAAACGAAAAGAGCAAAAACGCAAAGAGACAACCGACTACAACAGATTATATATCGCCTCTTTTCTTACGAGAACTGCAGAACTGAGATCTACTCTGCCGGTGTTCAAAATGCAAATTCATTATTTTGTGCTTGTGTTCGCTGCATACAATCCCGATACAATGTACTTTACTGGGTTTAATAATGAGCATTGGCGAGAGTGGTTTTACTTAACCCGTGAAATGGAAGTTAGTGTGATACTAACCACTAACCACCATCACACATTTGCTCTTTGTGTTCTTAAATCATAAATGTGTATAAATTATTTGACTTTTAGGCGATATTATATGTTGTCCAATTAAAATTGTTTCACGGGTTGAGTAAAACTACTCTAACATTGTAGAGATTAGAGCTGTATATTGTGCAGATATTCTGAAGGCGTACTCAATTTTAAACTTTTCTCCGTTCTGCAGGTTATCCACCCAAACAATTTTACTGACAATTTTGATATCAGCCGGGAAAACATGTACCATTTCCGGTCGGAATCTTGCCTACGAGAATTGATTAATCCCGAATCAAAGCCGAGTAACGACGAAGATACCGACGACCAAAGTTGGGGCAGTAATGACCTTTTCCCAACGAGATCGCGTTTCCGATAACTAAATCAAGTATCAACATGATTTGTACGGAAAAAATGTTCCAGTATTTGGATTATTCCTGATTGGGCAATAAGAATCATCGCTGATTCGGGAAGATTTCCCTTACTCTGGCCACAGCTTTCTTTTTTCTGTGGTATGGGACGTTGAGATTGTAATGTTCAGTTTAGAAAGGCAATGTGTTGCCCATGACATTAAATCACTGAAAGTAGTAATAAATTGAAATGACTATTCTGCTGAATAAAATTGTAAACTTTACATAGTTAATGTGTATAAAGAGTATATTTTGTTTAAACACTCGTATCCTCTCGTTATTGCCATTCCTTAAATCTAATATTGTTCTGCTGTTATGAAGCTCTTTGGAACCTCTATTTTCATTCGCCCCATATGGCACAAAGCTCTATTGTTTCAGGGATAGGGTCCATTGACAGTGTGTTTTGTTTGTTTACAGTGTGTTTATTGTTTTCTCAACCAATCATGTGAGACGTTCCGAGAACTTTGTGGCGGCCCATATAGTTATATAGTATTGTCACTGTACTGGCTAATAATAATATTGCTCGTAATTCTTAATGGTTTTAAATTGTACTTCATAATTTTATTCCTTTAATGTAATTAGTTAATTAGTTAACCACAGGCTACTGTATTATTCTAGCTCCACCCACTGCAATTAGCCTTTGCTATTTGAGGGCAGAAGTTTCACCAATAATGTAGCATGAGCTGTCATTGAACAGTGAAAGTCAATTTCAATTGCATCAGCTAACATAACATTAACCACATCTTCACCCAAAAACCATGTCCCCATTAACCCTTTAACTCCTGATAGTGCCAAATGGCACTTAGATTTTACTCTGTCTAACGCCAGATGACTCGTCAATGGAGAACCCCTTGGGAGTGAAATAAACAGAGCATCTGTAAGCTTAGAACAATAAGGACAACTTGATGGCACATTTCACTTGTGATGCAGTACTAATGAAAGGTATTAGAAAAATAGTAACTGTTACGATAACTAATTAAGGGTTTAGAGAATCAGGTGGCTCACACTACAGTGTACCATCAAAATTTCTAATACCATGGCAAAATCATAAAACCATCATAGACTTTTTCTCATTCAAATAATTGCCTATCCATTGAAGTCCATGAATGAAACTTGTATATCCTGGCATCTCCGATAACCTCATAAGACTGTCTCCAGTCCAGGGCCACACTTTCTCTTTTGTTGTTTCTTTTTTGCTACGTTCTCACACCTTCCCTCAGTCTTTGCCATCATTAGATTTTTTGGTTGATTTTTCATACTCCTTTGCCTTGGAAAAGAGGGTTTCCACAAGGGAGTGAATGTCTGGTAACTAAAAGACAAGGAAGAGACTTGAAGTTAGTGTCATGAATGGCTCCCTTGCCCCAAGAAATCCATGACAATTCACTTTTGGTTAACCACGTTCCTTTAATCTCTAGGTTCTCACAACTCACAAGTCTGCATTTATTCCCTCAAAAAACCACATAGTAATCTGATCTTGTTTCAACAAATGGAAAACTGATATTGTGAAATCTATCACACGGTAACATCCGTCACACATTTACTTAACAAGTTTTAACAAATGTAACAATGCATGTAAGTACACTGATTTCTGACATTAGCACATTTGGGAAGGTAGAAGAGGATGGCCCAAACAATGTACTGTGTGCAAGTACCTCTCTGTTTTGGGTGATTACATGCAGTTTTTCCTGATTGTTTCCCAACTGTTCTGGATGAATATCAAAGTTAGAGATTTATTGTAATTAAGTCTCTCTAACCCTCTAACCCTCTAACCCATATTGACCACTCAGGGTAAATGGCCCGCTTACCCTAGTTGTTGTCCCCCCCCCCCCCCCCCCTTTATCTGCATCAGAAAAAGTAAGTATCCCTGAAAACAAAAACAGAAGGCGAGAGACGGGCTCGCTCCTCCAAACAAAACAAAAAAACAGCCTCTGGCACCCAGGTGCTAGGGGGCGGTATGACCGGTAGTGCATTTGACCGGGGGGAGGATGGGCGTTCTTGGATTTGACTGATAAATTACACCCTGTACCTCGTATGTCTGAGCCAAATATATCCCAAAGACATTGCCTGCTGCCAGTCCAACCTGTTTGAAAGAGAAAATACAAGCAAGGTAAACATAAGTTACGTGTAAATCTTTGCGTAAATCAATCATCAACACAAATGGTTCAGAGATCACTCTTACGTCGTCAGTAACCTGGCAGTGAGCAATTTCTAAGCCGCAGTAAGCCGGCCAGCTCAGTAGCTTCAAACACTGATAACACTCAGAGCATTCAATTAAAACAATTAAGATCGAGGCTTACTTACCACGAGAGAAGCAAGCTGAGATGTAGTTGGCATAGTACGAAGGTAATGATTCAAACACGTAAAATCAGAATAATTTTCAGGGTGAAAAGAACCACTGGAGAAGGGAAATACACTGTGTATAAGATGGCTGACCGTGTATTGGAAGACTAAACCCAACCATTACGAAATTATACGCCCGCCATACACAAGCCAGCGGGCGTTTCCAATATGGCGGTCAACATGGCGAAGAGTTGGTGCGTCCTGCGATTTTCCAAAAATATGACTGTGTCGTCTCTTACGATGAAATCTCTTCTTATGAGAAGTAGTGCTATGTGCATGAAAGGGGAGTGGCTTCTTGCTTTTCAGTTTCGTGCCTGAATAAGAAAACGTTCCGCAATAGACTTCATGATTGAGCACGCTTTAAGATCCAGTTCTGAAGATTTTGGGTGTGTCGAAAACGAAGACCCAAAAACGAAGACCGAAGACCGAAGACCCACTGGTCTAAAACGAAGACCCACTGGTCTAAAACGAAGACCCTGTAGTCTAAAACGAAGACCCACTGGTCTAAAACGAAGACCCTGTAGTCTACAACGAAGACCCACTGGTCTAAAACGAAGACCCTGTAGTCTAAAACGAAGACCCACTGGTCTAAAACGAAGACCCTGTAGTCTAAAACGAAGACCCACTGGTCTAAAACGAAGACCCTGTAGTCTAAAACGAAGACCCACCGGTTTTTAGCTCGTGGAGAGCTATCGGGGATGGCTGGGGAATTTGGCGTAAACAATAGACAATTTGTAATCGATTTCCGATTGTCTCAAATTCGGCAGGCGATTCATGCATTCGTTAAATGGTCGGTAAGAATAATACTCTTATTCGGCTACCAATGAACATTATCTTACTCACTCCACGAGCTTACCACAGGATGCTTTTAATTGTTTAGGGAGAGACTGTACATAAAACCAAATTGCTCTCATTTCTGTAGCGCATAAATTAAGACGTCATCTGAGCGCACAACAAACTTGACAGTTACTTTATCTCAGTCGGTACAACACGTATAAACATGATAAATGGACACAAATTTCAGAAAGCAGAATTTCAGCAGAAAGGTTGTAGTTTCAACAGATATGTTTACATAGAACCGGGTGTTGAATATGAGCGATTCCGTACCTCGGATGACATTTAAGAATTGTTTTATTGATTGATTACTTTTTTTGGAAAGTGATTCAAATCACTCACTACAATAGTTACATTTCATATTTTTGTTACTGTTAGTTATCCCATCTATATATGAAACTCACGGCTACCAATAAATTATTGCAGGAGCCAATTGGCCCCTGATTGTTGTTGTTGTTTTAGTGAAAGGTCATGCAGGTGTCCTTAGGGTTACCTTAAGTGCGCCAATGTGAGCCTTATTACTCTAACTCCGCCACATTGAAATGAAAAAGTCTTCTGCAAGGACTGTTTATTTAACAAAAATTTAAAGATAAGTTATCTTTGGATCTACGCGACAGCTTTCTCAGACAGCCATAAGCACAAGCCTTTGTAAAACGCCAAATTAATAATAGCGGAGCTCCGCGCGCGCCGAAGGCGCGCGCGCGCGGAGCACCATTGGTAAGAAAATATGGTAACCCATCCATCCGAGAAATTTTGGTTATGACGTGATCGTACGACCGACCGACCGTCCGACCGACCCACCGACCGTCCGACCGTCCGACCGACCGTCCGACCGTACGTACGTCCACCCCATCATGTAAGCCAAAGTCAAATGTGACACTCCAGTTAACCCTTTCGTGTGCAAGCTCGCATGTAGGCACGCTTCCATATGGACTGTTTTTGGAAGATCATTTGCCCATACACGCAGTTCTCAACCCGCGTTTTTGTGGCGGGAAATTGCATGGCCAAATTTTGAAGACAGTTTTAAAACAAAGCCAGTTTTGTCTATTCGTTGGCGGAGTATCAGTGACAAACAACGGGAGAAAGAACAAGAAAGAGCACTAGTAAACAGGCAGAGTATCAGTGACAAACAGCAGGAGAAAAAGCACGAGCAAACCGGCTGAATTGTACTGTCGAGCAACGGGAGAAAGAACAAGAAAGGGCTCGAGTAAACAGACTGAATCGTACTGACGAGCAACGGGAGAAAGAACAACAAAAGGCTCGAGAAAAGAGACGAAATTATAGTGAGGAACAGCGAAAAAGAGAGCATCTCTTGTCAAGCTGTAAAAACATTACCAAGTGTCAGGAAGTTTCAGCTTTTCCCCGTGTTTGCCTGCATAAGCTATCGTGTGGTCTGGCAAGGTTTCAGTAATTATACGCTGTCTTCGGACCTTGTTGTGTATTAAAGTGGACGGTTTTGCCGCTAAAATCCTTAATTGAACAAGCTTCCTTGGTAGGCATGAGACGTAATAAGACTTACTTTTGTGTGAAATGACCGCTTCTGCTTAAGCTCTGCGTCCGGAGTGATTGTTGGTTGACTTAAACTGTGCACAGGTTAGTACTCCTGTTTTGTTTTTTTATATGGACATTTATGCCAAGAAAATTGAATAGCAATTTGTCTCGGTTTGTTACTTGTCTTATTTTTTCCGATTTCTACGAGAAACGTCGAAGAGACATTCGCATCGGTTCCTTTTTTCTTACGTTTTGTTGTTTTCACGCTTCCATCTCAAATTGGTTTGGACTCTTGTTTTTTCCAAATGTTTTCTATCCAATATTTCATCTTGGATCCTAAAACGTTTCGTTTTTTCCTGCTGTCGCTCATTTTAGGGCACAAAATTTGTTGAAGAAAAGCCAAGCGAAGTCCGGACGGTTTATAACCTCGGCCCCATTTGGTAAGTTTGACATTTGGAAAACTCTCGCCGAAAGAACAACAACTCCATGCCAAAAGTAAACGCGATTTTTAACAGTTGCAGCATTGGAAATGCCAGCAATATGTTGTCCCTCGCCGCAATTCTTAGCAAAGCAATGATTTTGTATGAAATGACGGGTATTATGTCACCTCTGCGTTCGGAGTGATTTTTGACTGACCTAAACTGTCCGCATCCGCAGGTTTAGTATTCCTGTTTTGTCTTTTATACGGATACTTATGTCAAGAACACTCGGACTAGCGATTTGCCTAGGTTGCTCACGAGTTATGTTTGTTACTTGTCTTATTTTTCCAAGAAACGCCAAAACGCCGAAGAAACATTCGTATCGTATTTTGTTTTCTTAGGTTTTGTTGTTTTCACGCTTTTATCTCAAATTGGTTTGGACTAAAAGATGCTCGTGTTTTTTCCAAATGTTTTCTATCCAAACTCTTCGTTTTCCCTGCTGTCGCTCATTTTTGGGCACAAAATTGGTTGAAGAAAAGCCAAACGAAGTTCGGACGGTTTAAATCCTCGGCTCCCCTTTGTTAGGAACAAGAGCTGGATTGACATTTGGAAAACTCTCGCTTATAAGAGCGACAACTCCTTGCCAAAAGTAAACACGATTTTTAACAGCTTTAGCAGTCGAAATGCCAGCAATATGTTGTCCCTCACAGCAATTCTCGTTGTTAGTTAAAAAATCGTAGACTTAACGGGCTAATTGCAGTAAAAACCTCGTCTTTAATTCAATGTTTATTGACAAATGTTTTTCTGAAACCGATTTGTTTGTGTGTTGTCATTGCCAATCAGATGTTATCATGAACAATGATGTAAAAAATAATACCGCCCACGACTTGTAGTCAACGTTTGTGGTTTGGAATATTTGTAGTTGATCGAAGTCAAGAAAAAAACCATTCTCAACCATTTGCAGTTGATCACCTGAGTTGATTCATGGCTTATCGTGCCGCAGCCACTTTTCACAACGAAAAGTTAAAGTCATTTTCGCTTAATGTCTTTCTGTGCTATTGTACAAAGGACACAGACGGCACTTTTCTATTATCTTTACTCTTATAGATCACAAAAATGATGCCATAAAATAGTTAAAACAAGGCCAACAAAGTACTTTTCTTCTTTTTTGGGTGGTGTCGAAGAGTACCCACTTTGAGGTTTTACCATTTTGTTTTGTTGTGGAATATTTCGGTTGGTTGAGGTTGAAATGTCAACGATACATGTTAGAAAATTTGTGACTTAGCCAAAGCACATAACCGGTTGTGATGATGGATTTAAAAGTGAGACACTGGGACTGTTAATCTATAGTTTAGAGATTTACACCATTTGTATTGAAATGTAATCGGATGTAATTAAACTGTGATGAAGTAAAATCGTTTATGTTCTGGTCATGTAGTCCCTTGATCCAACGTGGCAAAGGCCGATGATAAATCGAAAATGTATGTTAGCACATGTTTGAATCGTGGCTGTGGCTCTGCAGCAAAACAGTAAAAACTATAATCACAATGCAGAAGTCCTTACTAGAGTCCTGGCTCGAGTACTGGCATTGATTTTATTTTATCGGTAAATGCCATACAATAAAAAAAGAACTGTGGAGCTCCGCTTTTAGGTTTGCCTAAATATATATATTATTTTTTGTTCGTGTGATGAGACATTTTCGACATTATCCATGTAGCTTTGCAAGTCGCACATACTTAACCCCTTGAAACAGACCAACGCGCCCATCAAGCGATAGGTACAGTCATAGTCACAGTACGACTGACGCGGTATCATTGAAGTCACCTCACTGTCATTTGCTCACTGAAAAATCTCAAATGCCGTTGTTGACGAGGAAATGTACACGTACACATCACCAAAGGCACCTTGCCCGAGCCGCTTTTTGACTTGAAGAGCGTTACAATCAAAGGCTTTTATGTTTGCGATACTTTCCGCCGTAGACTGTTGCCTTTTTAAGATTTGGGGGATCTTGAAATAACGAAAAAACGACATTCTCAACGCAGGGATACATGTGAAAGCGATAACGTAATTTTCCCGGGAAAATCAAATTCCTGTAGCACGTGGTGAATAAATTTACGAGTCACGCACAGTTGACCTTTGTGCCTTTCATTTAAATGATAAGGACAGTATAGCAAAGTAATGAAGTCACCTCATCGTAATTTGCTCAATATACATTTGAAAAATAGAATATTCATGATGACAAAATATACTAAAATCGTCACTAGGACGTATATTTCTGTACTCTTGGATTTAATTGCGTTACACAACTTGACACGTGTTGTACCGACTGAGCCCTTACCCTTACTTTCTCTTCGCCGCGATTCACCACCTTAATCGTCCCCGACTTTCTCTGTCCGACCTCGTAGCTTAGTCGGCAGAACAACGGTAGATCTAATCCGGAGGTCGTGGGTTCGATTCCCACCGAGGTCATAAGAATTTTTTCTTTGCCTCGTGTGGTTCCCTGATACCCTTTACTAGGGCTAACGCCCAGTGGGTTTTTCATGTAATATATCAAACACGAGAGACAGTGTTTCATCGGGATATCCAAACACCGAGAAGAGAGTTGAAAATACGACGCGCAGCGGAGTATTTTTGACGGAATTCGAGGTGTTTGGATGGCCGATGAAACACTGTCTCGAGTGTTTGATATATCTTCTCAATTGAAACAAAAACTAAGGAATTAACGGAGAAGTAAAATCGTCAAAATCTATGCTAATTAAGACCGGGTATCCAAACCCCCTTCACGGTTGTGATTTCCTTTGTTTTAACTTGATGAATTATTAATGAGTTTGAGAAGGGTTTCTCTAGCACTTTAATTTACACTGCAGAGTTAATTCTCTGTTTCACTACTTGTGTTTATAGTGCTACGCGGCACAACATATACATGTACCCTTACTTTCTCTTCGCCGCGATTCACCACCTTAATCGTCCCCGACTTTCTCTGTCCGACCTCGTAGCTTAGTCGGCAGAGCAACGGTAGATCTATCGTGGGTTCGATTCCCACCGAGGTCATAAGAATTTTTTCTTTGCCTCGTGTGGTTCCCTGATACCCTTTACTAGGGCTAACGCCCAGTGGGTTTTTCATGGGTTTCTCTAGCACTTTAATTTACACTGCAGAGTTAATTCTCTGTTTCACCACTTGTGTTTATAGTGCTACGCGGCACAACATATATATGTACCCTTACTTTCTCTTCGCCGCGATTCACCACCTTAATCGTCCCCCACTTTCTCTGTCCGACCTCGTAGCTTAGTCGGCAGAGCAACGGTAGATCTATCGTGGGTTCGATTCCCACCGAGGTCATAAGAATTTTTTCTTTGCCTCGTGTGGTTCCCTGATACCCTTTACTAGGGCTAACGCCCAGTGGGTTTTTCATGGGTTTCTCTAGCACTTTAATTTACACTGCAGAGTTAATTCTCTGTTTCACCACTTGTGTTTATAGTGCTACGCGGCACAACATTTGTTGTGCGCTCCGATGGCGTCTTAATTTATGCGCTACAGAAATGAGAGCAATTTGGCTTTATGTACAGTCTCTCCCTAAACAATTAAAAGCATCCTGTGGTAAGCTCGTGGAGTGAGTAAGATAATGTTCATTGGTAGCCGAATAAGAGTATTATTCTTACCGACCATTTAACGAATGCATGAATCGCCTGCCGAATTTGAGACAATCGGAAATCGATTACAAATTGTCTATTGTTTACGCCAAATTCCCCAGCCATCCCCGATAGCTCTCCACGAGCTAAAAACCGGTGGGTCTTCGTTTTAGACTACAGGGTCTTCGTTTTAGACCAGTGGGTCTTCGTTTTAGACTACAGGGTCTTCGTTTTAGACCAGTGGGTCTTCGTTTTAGACTACAGGGTCTTCGTTTTAGACCAGTGGGTCTTCGTTGTAGACTACAGGGTCTTCGTTTTAGACCAGTGGGTCTTCGTTTTAGACTACAGGGTCTTCGTTTTAGACCAGTGGGTCTTCGTTTTAGACCAGTGGGTCTTCGGTCTTCGGTCTTCGTTTTTGGGTCTTCGTTTTCGACACACCCAAAATCTTCAGAACTGGATCTTAAAGCGTGCTCGAGTTGAAAACAAAATTCAAATTTGACAAAGCTTCCAGAAACGACGATTATCATTGGTCTCCCTCTGCGTCCTTGACCTTGACAGAAATCCCACGTGGGGGCCCCTGGATTCCACTACTAAAAGAAAGCAGTGGAAACCCACAGAACGATAACTCACCGAAATCGCGTGAGATCGGCCTGAGGAGCTGACAAACAACAAAGTATATCACACTGCAACAGGGTAAGTAAACTTTATTAACAAAACATAAGAATAAGTGACTTTTTTAGGAAAGCCGTTGCGATCCCATACAAACCTTTATAAATTCAAACCGTTGTAATACAACACCCACTCCATATGCTACAAGGCGGGAGTCACGTTTTCGCGTAGTCAAATTCGTTGGTATGTAACAATATATGCCATATGTCACGCTACACTGAACGTTCGCATTAAAGTGAAAAAAAAAGATAACTCTTAACATTTTGAGCTTGGGCCGCCTGTGGATTAGCTGGCTAAAATACTTATTAGAACCTTAGAAAATAAAGACTTAGACTTAGACTTGGTAGAGACTGATAGACCTGGCAGTAATGACGTCATCGGCGTTCCCGGATTTCTTTCTCTAGATCGAGAAAGAGACAGTATCCCGGAAATGAGGTTTGGTAGGCCAAACCAACAAGCAGTGAAATACGAACTCTTCGTTGAAGCAGTTTCCAATTTTAATTACTCAGTGAATAATAACGCGTGAACTGGCAATGCTCCAAAATTCGTTATAACAGTGTGACCCAATCAGTTGTTTAGCAACTTCGAGACAAAATTTCCAGACTCGGTCCGGTCTCGGAGACTTGAATTCTTCATCCGACCACGGGGGGACTACCATATAAGAAGGACGGGGATGCTCTTCGTACCTTTTAGGGGTACGAAAAAGCGATTTTGGTATCTCGCAGGGTGTTCAACATCAAAATGTTTACAGCAGGAGCTGTTACGGTACCTTTTAGTATATTGAGCCGAAAAATATAACGAGAGATGTTCTAGAATTGGTACCTCTTAAGGGTGAAAAACACTTCAAGCCACGCCCACAAAACAGGTTCTTGATGCAAGTTAGGCGTTCTTTTCAAAAATTCTGACGAGCACCGCCTTCCTTTTTATAAGGGAGCCCCCCCCTCCCCCTCCCCCAACCGGACATCTGACAACCCGGCGTAGTTAGCGGGATTTTGTGTATGAGTGCTTTGTTAGATTTTTTCCATAGATAATGAAATACGCAGTCGTGGCCAAGACACCCACGATAAGCTGAATTCTGAGGAAGCCAACACTTTGCATCGGTTTGATCCTCATCAAAAATATCCATTAAAGAACTATTTTTGCTTTAAACTATTTTATGAATAGTGTACATAGAAATATACATTTTTCATATATTTTTCATCATATATATTTTTCTTTTCTGGTGCATAATTTAAAGCACGCTAGTTATCATGTGTTCTGTCTTGTTTTTCAGAAATCATCAGAAAACGGCTTGTTTAACCAAGCAAGAACTAGCAGGTTTTTTATATGTACATTACAGTTAAATTATAATAAACATTTCAACCAAGCAGTGAGACTGATGCTACTTTTTATCACAAGAAAATACATGATACAGTTGTGAATAAACACTAAATATTCAAGGATCAAAATCCAAGTTTTTTTTTCTGGTTATCAACAACCTTTATCCCCTTCATAGATATTACGAAAATATAAATTAAGAACCTACTTAGCCTAGATTTTCAATAACTGCACCAAAATTTAAGAACCTATTATGCCAGACTTCTAGGTTCTTAACAATGGTACCAGCCCCAGTGCCTCCCTTTTATTCCCCAGCCTCAAATATAGGCAAGTAAATGTTCCATTTTACGTCATCAGGACACCATCAATAAAATCGTGATCACGATTTGGTTGAAAACTATAGCTTTGACTATCCCTTAATTGACCACAATAATTACCACAGACTCTGAATATAACGGTCTTCTCTTTGAGTCCCAAAAATATTTCGACAATTAGCGCAGAGTTTCTGGACCTCTGCGTCTTCTACTGCCTCCATGTAGCCCCAGCTGTAAGCACTGGACTACACTATACTCTTCTCTCAATCTTCTCTACTCTGCTTTACTTCTACTCTACTTTACGTATACGTCGTGCTATAGTACAGTCTAACAGTCTAGTCTTATATTGCCCAATTAACAATTTTTGTCTTGCTTCGATCAGCGTGAGTTAACTTAACCGGCCAAATTTTCGAACACTATTTCTGCTGAAGGGCTTTGAAAAGTTTATACACTACTCTACTGTACTCTACTCTACGCTACAGTGCAGTCTAATCTCCAGAATCAATCGTGACTCAATCGTAAGGTTTTCCCGCGCTTTGTGTCAGCCACAGACAGACAGACAGACAAACACTAATGTTTACTTACGTCGGGTACGTCGAGTTCTGATTGGTTCTGTCACTGGATTTTGAGCCTGCAAGCAGGCTCTTCGCGGGGAAACTCAAAGAAAGTCGGATAGGAAAAGAGGGAAGAACCTACCCGCATCGCTTAGAATGACGCCCCAATGAAACCTCATAGCATAGTCTAGCGGGCCTTTTGTCAAAAATCCGTCAATCGACACGGATATGGATGTAAAGATTTCTGCCACGGTAGAGAATCGATAGGCCCGAAGATGGCTAATGCAAAAGAAAATACTGATGTAAAGGAAGAAAACTTAAGTCAGAAAATTCGAACAAATTCTTGCCCTTTCCTCTCCTTCTGTCTTGTCATACGAACAGCCTGCTCGCAGGCCACTGGATTGTGTTACATGGTCACTTTGTGTGTCCTTTATGATTCAGAATGATAACTTTGGTTTTGAATTCACGACAATCGATTAAAAATATGCTATATAGTTAAAAAACAACCCTGATGAACCAGCTGTACCATAAAATCTTCAACGGGTGCATAATTTAATAAAAAATATTGCAGAGAAAAAAGGCTGAGATAACTGAACAGAGAACGTTTAAAACAACCTGCAGTTACTACAATAGATGAAGAGAGTCTTTTGGCATTTTGTCAATGTTCAGACCTTAGCTACTGCCCTGGAATACGCGCCAAGAACTGTTCAACTATATCAGTGTAGCAAAAGTATTAGAACTTGAATCAGAGCAGAACATGTACAGTTGCAGATTCTAATGTTATGAACGTATAAATCTTCGCGAAGGGTAATCATGATGTAATATGGCTACCAATGCAGTTATTGCCTTTAAGTCATCTCGTTCTAGTACACATCATATTTAAATCCCACATATTCATTTTATCTCAATTACCTTTAGACTTGACCAATTAACTATACAGATATACTGAAGATTTTTATATTTTACTCTCTTCTTTAGCTTGTCAAACATCAATGTCATGCATGACCCTATGGCCCCGGAGACTGGGAAACCACTCTCTGTGTATTTCAAGTTTGACGTTAAATGAAAAGTCTTATTTTATGTTAGTCAACAGGATAAAGATTGGACTGTGAACTACTAAAGAATACCACTTGAAAACAATGCACTTTATGTAGAGTCTATTAGCAGGGCATATCAAGTGTAAAATATGCCCTGCTAATAGAAAAACATCTGATCAGTCGCTCGCAAAGCGTCCACGAACGACATTAACTTGCAAAAATAGAGCAAAACCTTACCAAGCAGTTTTATATCTGGCTAAACAATGAATATTCGATTCACGGTTGTGGAATACGGATTATTTCCAGGGTTGGGGGGTTTGTGCCAAGTAAACAGGAAGTGTTAACTCAAGCGAGGACATACCTCTTCTTGGCTGTGTTCCATCAGGTTTCTATGATTAAACTTTTAAGCATTAGATACTCAATAGGTTTCTGACGCACATGTAAATGTAAAGCAATGTAAAGTCTGTTTACGAGCCAAGTTGTCTATCAGGCCGGAGCTTATCCCGGTTACCGTAGCATGAAGCAACTGGAAGTATTTCTACTTCCCCGTGGATGTAAATCTAGTGCCGATAAACTATAAAATAACAGTTGCTATTGTATTATATTAAAACTAAGAGATCGGTGTTATTCCAAGCGCAAGCAAAATCAACAAACAAGGAATTATTTCATAACAATTGTATGACACTAATGAAAAGAATTTAAGGGTGTCGTGCGAACGATTTTTAAGACAGGACATTTCAGTCCCAATTTGATTGGAGTGTTCTGCCAGATTTTTGTTATAAAATGTCACGCGTTTCGTGTTATTCATCATTCATTGGGGGCTTCCTGTCGTATAAAGATCATCTGTTTCAGCAAAAAGGTGAAAAGACAAAACCGCAAATGATCGATCAACCAATCAGGTCATTTTCCACTTATTCCTGGAAGGATCACGAGTCTTTAACACGATTAACGACAGCAACTGCAGTACCACACAGACCCGTCTCCGATTTTTCTTTCTGAGAGGGCATTGTTGTGGAATAAAACAGTTAGTGTGCTTGTTACGAATGCACAAATATATACAAGGTAAGTAGCTTCTTTCAATGTATAGTAACGCAATTGTCTGAAAATTATGTTGATCTACATAAAAGCAATTATGCAAGTTTTACTTGCTTTCGCTGCCCACGAAGAATAAAGCATTTTTCTAAATTCGAAATAGAGGAATGATCGGTCACGGTCAGTCGCTCGCAGCACGTCCACAAAAGACATTACGTTGTAAAAATAGAGCAAAACCTTACCAAGCAGTTGTATGTTTGGCTAAACAATGAATATATTCGCTTTTTTAAATTTAAAACATTAGATATTCAGTAGATTTCTATGTACATGTCAATGTAAGCCAAGGTAAAGTTTGCACACGAGCCAAGTAAGCCTCTCAGGCCGGAGTCTGTAGCACAAAGCGATTAGCAGTACTTTTACTCTACCATTGGAGATAAATCTAGAGCCCGTAAGCTATAAAATAACAGTTGCTATTGTGTTTTATTAAAACTGACTGATTGGTGCTGTTGCAAGCGCAAGGAAAATCAATCAACAAGGAATTATTTCATAAG
>OX419339.1:12834862-12842362 GCA_948470475.1 Galaxea fascicularis
TTGAAGAATATTTCATAATTGCTTTTCGAGCTTTCAAGCGTTTGTAGAAGATGTTCGATTCGATTCAAACTAGCGCTTCATACTATATCTGACACAGAGATTTAGCTTCATCAAGAGCAAATTAATTTTAGTAAATTAGCAATGTAAGCTTTCTTGGTGTTAAAATCTGAATCGGTGAAAACACCGTTTTACATTTCCATCAGAATGGAACATTTTAATTGACATTTAGTACTTAAGCCAAGCCGAATTGTTCACTATAACTGTTAACTTATTTGCTCTTTAATTTTTGCGCCGCTGATAGAATTAGCTGAATCAGGTTCATGAAGGTTTAAACGATTTTGCCCAGTCAAAACTGTACAGTACCGTTGGCGCGAATTTTAGGATATGTTTGAGATCTCTTTGATATTTGTTCATTTGGCATTGTTTTCATTTGATATTTGCTCAAGCGACATTTATTCATATTTGATTAACTCGGTATGAACGCAAAACATAATATTGTGCACGGTGGTGCACCTTCCAATATATGAAGTTTGCCGACTTCTTGACCGTTTCCCTCCATAAACCTATGGGTTTTGAACTAAATCGACTCTAATCAGGAGAGCGGCTTTATTATTTAGAGAAATTTGGAACTACATAACTGCGTTGCCTATCGTATCTTGAGGCAAACAAAACTCTACTCGTGATAGAACTGGCAATAATGACGTCATCGGCATTCCCAGGTTCCTCTCTCTAGCTCGAGAAAGAGAAGGATCCCGGTAATGAGATTTGGATGGCCAAACCGTCTAGTAGGGAAATACGAAATCTTCGTTGAAGCGGTTTCCAATTTCAATTACTCGGAGAATAATAGTGCGTGAACTGGCAAGTGTTCCAAAATTTGTTGTCGCAGTGAGACCCAATCAGTTCGAGACAAAATTTCCAGACTCAGTCCGGTCTCGGAGACCTGAATTTGTCATCTGACCACGGGGAGACTGTCGTATAAGGACGAGGGTGCCCATCACAGCACCTTTTGGGGTACAAAAGCGGTTTTAGTACCTCGTATGGTGTTCAGACTCAAAAGGTCCACAGCGGAAGCTTTATAAAAATAAACAAATATAGCAAGAAATGTTCTAGAATTGGTACCACTTCAAGCCACGCCCACAAAACAGGTTCTTGGTTCAGCTTAGGGGTTCTTTTCACTAATATGAATGCAACTCGGGATGCGTTCGATTGACGTTATTCCGGAATAAGGTCACCCGGATGCAACCTAATTGTTTACAGGGTACCAAAACCCAAAACGTTATTCATATGTTTTCACACAAATAACACTAACACAAGAGAAAAAAACAGTATGTTAATGCCATTTCATTTTCAGACTCATAGCTGCTGTTAGAACCGCGGTTCTCAATGACCCAACCATGTGGTTAATTCTTAGTTAGCATTACTGTTCCATGCAGCAAAAGAGAGGTTGAGAAGAAAATAAACGCCAGTGTGAAGACACGCCCATGTGCATACAAAGAAATGAACATATAAAGTCTTTATAGATCGAAAACTACATTCCAATCATTGTCTAGAGTAAGCTGATGCGTATGGGTGTCAGCAGCACGTTTGACTTTATTTCGTTTGCTAAACAGTGGATTGTTGTACATCACTAAGAGGTCATTTTGTCTTTTGCCGTCGTCATCCCTATCGAGAGAAAAGAATTTCGTTTATATTTTGTTTGAGCCTTTAAAAAATGTTCAGGAGTACTTATTGACAATCAGTGGTGTTTTGTATGTCTCACTTTAACCATGTGCCCGGCTGATTATTCCGGCTCTCGAGGACAGAGTTTAGTTTTCAGTGCATCATCTTTTTTTAAAAATGATATGCATAAGTACCTTTAGGTCACCAATTATCGTTTACTAGTCAGAACTGTTCCAACGGTTGCAATTATACCCTCGTTGATTCTTTCAACCAGAATCTCTGCCTTGATACTTTTGTCATCTGATTTTCAGTGTGGCAAAAGTATTTCTGATTAACTAGATTTCATCCCTCGAGCCTGGATGTCCTGCCAATTTGAGCCTCCCATACTATGAGCACATAGAAGTTGGTTCATTTTAGTGGGATTGTCGCCGAGTGGACCTAATCGTCAAAGAGTGTCACGTAGTCATTTCTTGTAGAATGGATCACACATTATTACCAAAACGTTCGAGCCTTACCAAGATCCAGCTTACTTAGGAAACACTCACCATGAGACTTCTTGAACTTTAAACAACCTGTCATTCATTTCGTATTGGGACCCATCAGTTGCAGGATTCACCGTACCACGTGCAGTCCTGTCTACTGAGTTTCCTTTCCAATTTCCTTTATGGCAACGCTGTCTCTTGTAAGGGACTTGACTGGATTTTTTTCTGCAACTGTATTTGTTGTCATGTAAGGTTTTAGTTAGGAATTCCACTATATTGTAGCCCGCTTAGTTTGCGTTAAATTTCTCGGTGGTCGAAAAAGAGGAGCAAATTCGCAAAGAAATGAAGAGAAGACAGCGTGAAGTATTAGCTTGCCGTTAACTAGTCTTTTTCTCGGCATTCAATCGAAGGCAAGGACTCTCCGTATAGTGGACGTCGCAGCAAATCCGAATATTCGCAGGCATGACACTGAGACTAACAAAAACAAAATTGTTTCGTCAGTCAGTCGTTTTTTTCACGTTTTCAGGTTGGAGACTCACCTTAAAAATGCAATCGTAGCCCCGACAGCAAGGAGTAACAGAAAAGCAAACCCTCCAGTGATCAAACCGATTCGAGTTTTTGTCAGCCATCCTTCTTGGGGTGACTTTTGCTCTGTTTGTCCATCGGAAGTATTCCACCCTCGGGTGGTGACGCCTTTGTCGAGATGCTGTATTCTGTGCTTTCTAATTCGATGGACGAAAATGATGAGGAAGTAGACGATGTTTCTGGCGGATAGGTTGTAACTCCTAAATAGTGAACAAGAAAAAGAGACACTTCAATTACTGTTGCTAATTGAAAGACGTCGACCGAACAGAACACCCTTGTTTAAAGCATCAACCTGATTCCTTTAAACGTCACTCTGAATAGAAGGAACACTTCTGGAATCTCTGTCATATGTTTTTCGTCAGTAGCAGAATTATCACTGGAAATTAAGAACAATTTTTACATGAGAGAACTCAAATAAAAGAAACTTAAATGTAGCGAATCAGACTTTTCAATTCGAACAAAAACTGCTCTTTTCCCTTTCTCCTTGTAGTTGTGGTACTGTTAGCTTCATTTTCTCTATTCCAGCCGAAGGCAACGTTATGAACGAAACGTGTAATCTCAAGTTCAGTCCCGCCTTACCTTTCAGAAGTTATTTCTTCCCAGTAGTTTACTTCGACGTATGCTAAACATGGTACTAGCTAAAGTTCCCTTTGACCCATATTTTATTTTTATCCCATGCCATAGAAAATACAGAATGCAGGAAAGCCGTTGTACATTCCTCGGTATTTCATCCAACCCGGGATTTCCATCTTGCACCACACTGATTGTATAGCCCGATGTATTTTCTATGGCACGATATAAAATAGTAATACAAGGCTTTCATGTGATATACCATGGAATACCCCCACTTGGCACTAAAGGCTCGCGTGTATACGTACTTGATAAAAGTGACTCGTGGGGTGTTCCATGGTATACCAGTCGAGAGAATTGCATGGCACGTATACATTTAACAAATGCTTCAGATTGATAAGAAATACCTGGTACTGTAGACAAAAAGTGAAACTGCATAGTGCGTTTACTTACTCTGAAGGCAGTCTTTTCCTTCCCAACCTTTCAAACAAACTTTTCTGCCGGACTCTGTATGGCAGGTGTAATGGCCCAAGTAACTGTCCTGTGGTCTACAAAATACGGTGCAATTAGTTCCATACCAATGTTCATAGCATGATCTGCTTCCATCAGTGACGTCACAAATATAATGACCAGCAGAGTCATCCCTGGGAAAGCACTTCACGGAACAGTTGCGACCATACCAATGTTGGTGACAAATCTTGGAGCCGTCCTTGGGTTCGCACGCGTAATGTCCATTCGAGTTATTCTTTGGTTTGCAATGTGTGGAACAGTCGAGTCCAAACCAATTCTGGTGACATATCTTTCTACCACTGCCCTGATTACAGTGATAATGCCCTTGAGAGTTATTTCTCGGTGCACAGTACACTGTGCAGTTTGGCCCAAACCAGTGTTGATGGCATATCTTTGTCCCATCCTGGACGCCACAATGGTAATGCCCTTGTGTGTTGTTTCTTGCTTTACAATACGTTCTGCACTCGGTTCCAAACCAATTGCTCCTACAAACTTTGCTACCATTAGCTCTGTGGCACGTGTAATGGCCGTGGAGGTCATCGTCATAAGGAGTGCAAAAGAAAGTGCAACGAGTTCCGTACCAGTTTCTATGGCACTTTTTACTGCCATCGATCGTATTACAGTTGTAATGACCAAACCAATCACTGTCCTGAGGAGCACAGTATGTACTACAGTTCTTCCCGTACCAGTCTGGGTTGCAGATCCTTTGTCCCGTTTGTGGATGACAAGTGAAGTGGCCAAAATCGTCATTTCTGGGGGCACAATAAACTGTGCAGTTAGAAGCATACCAGTTGCGGGAACATATGATACTTCCATTTACTGTGCACTCGTGCTGGCCCATGGAATCATTCCTGGTCTTGCAGTATACGGTACAGTTTTCGCCAAACCAATCTGGCAGGCACTCCTTAGCTCCAGTGCCTCTGTGACAAGTATAATAACCCGAAGGGTCATTCCTAGGTGAACAGAAGACGTCGCAGTCTCCACCAAACCAGCCCGCCAGACACTCCCATTTTCCAGTGGTGCTGTTGCAAATGTAACCCGCAGAAGAATCATTCCTTGGTCTGCAATCGCACGAGGGACCAAACCAGCCTTGTAAACACATTCTTCTTCCATCTGAGTCGCAGCCGTAACCTGCGTTGGAATCATTGGATGGTTTACAGTATATGGTGCACTGGTTTTTATCGTACCAGTTCTGCAAACAAATCTTTTGTCCTTGTGAATCGCAATTGTATCCCGCCTGCGAGTCATTCCTGGGTATGCAGTGAACATTACAACTTGACCCATGCCAACCTCGCAGGCACATCTTTCTTCCTGTACCAGACTCGCATGAATAATGTCCATTTGTGTCGTCATCATGAGGCACACAGTACACCTTACAGCTTGCACCATGCCATCCAGCTCGACAGACCCAGTTACCAGTAGATTGATCGCAGGTGTAATGGCCTGAGGTATCATCATTCCGTGCTACACAATACGTGGTACAACTAGGTCCATAATAATCTCGATTACACTGAATTAAGTATTGTAGCAACGTTGTAGAAGGGTTACTTCCCAGGGTAACTTTCATCCAATTTGCGGTCGACGCCCATGATGCAGGGGTGACGGCGATATGGCGTTGATATTTGTCGATGAGGTCATCGGCACTTACGGTGTCTTTATCCAAAGCCTTAATGTCTACAACGAATGAACCCTAGGAATATGAGATTATCGTTAATTTATCCAATGTATGACTGCAGTTAAAATAATCTGCAATTAAGCAAGTTACAGAAGATAACCACCACACACGAAAACAACGCCACACTTAGCCAGCTGCTGCTGGAAAATGTTATATGACGAATTTAATTAGTCATTTGGTAACAGTGGAAAAACTACGTTTTTAAAGCGGTTACCAAACTCGCATTTGACATGACGTCTGTCTTATTATTGTCCATCAACCGAGGTGTTCTATTTCAGCCAATCGAATCTCGCTCCATCTTCATGTGTCTTCATCCCCCCAACATGTTTTAATTAATGAAACTACCTACCTTCCATGACGAAAACGTCCACACAATAGGATTTTGTCCTCCACTTGTGAAGGCTTCATTTACTTTGAAGACAACATACTTTGTATTATGATAAGTGTTTGTAGTTACAGACTTCACACAGGATCCAGGGGCAGTTTCTTTCAGGCATACTTGTAAATAATAGTCACAGCTCCTACACGTAGACTCACAGCACTTTCCGTTTAAGTCTAGACTGGAAGGATTTGAAAAGCTCTTCAAAAGGACTGATAGACGTCCTCCTGGGCCGGCTGATATGGGAACCTGTGAGTTGTAATAACGCAACTTTAACTGAAAAACGCCAAGGCTATGAACTCCATGGCGACCTGTACCAAAGGAATTGAACACCAGACGGAGTATCCTGAGTGACGTCATGAAGTGCATGAATGGCTTACTCACTGACCAGCACATATGAACGAATGCATTAAAGCATGCATGAATAAACAAAAGCACTGATTAATGGATTAATTAATTAACCCATTAGCGACCAAAGACATAATTAATCAATTGATTAATTAATTGAAATTAATAATTGATGATAAACTGATGAATGCATGTCATGAATGGATTGGAGGGTATTCGAGGCGCTTGGCAGAAGTCCCTAATAGATTTCAAAAGGCGATCTTGAAAGCTTTTTCTTTCGTTTCACTTTGTACTGAAATCTTTTGGAAAGTGTCGTTTTTAGGTCTTCCTGAGTAATGTGTTTCGGAGCAACATTTTTCTTAAAAAGTGCGACTGCAGCTATGAATATCTATACCCGCAACTTGCCCACTCTTGATTAAATTTATTAGATCTCAATTCGTTTTATTCACCATTTTGGGCGGGTATCACTGCCCCTTAAACGATGAGGAATTCGAGGCCACAAGAAGCAATATCAAGTATCTGGCCGGGAATGCGATTTCGAGGTTTGAGCTACCAGTGCGTGCTATCAGTTGCATCAAAAGATGCGAATGCTATCACCCCTCCGCCACTCCCTCACACTGTCTGATTGTGACTTGGCAATGTACAGTGACCTCCGTGTCGAAACCCGCAATATTCGAAGCGCTGATGCATGCTGTGTAAGTTAAGCGTGGGTAGTGAAACTGACGTTTCATCAATTTCATGTTTCCGTGGGAAATAGTCTAATAAATGTTACTTAGTCTACCAAATTAGGGACAAACGTCGTGGAAGAATAGGGTATTGAGTGGAACGCTATGAATATACTGCTTCTCCACGCTAACAAATCGAGTTTTTTGGTCCATATTAAATTGAATTTCATCATATTATTAGAAACCAATGCAGGTATCAGAAGAACGTTCAAAGTTTTTCTCCGTGCACGTGCACAGATACGCTTGGCTCATAGCCTGTCTCGCATGTTTTAAGAAATAAACTCGTTCTTAATTCTGCGCTAAAACGTCAAAATTAATAAGGTTAGTTTAACCAAAATTCTTCAGTCACGTGCTTCAAACCGAATTTTGCAACGTGTGAGAAACTGACACTAAGGACATGGTCAATTTTACACAAACACGCGTCTTTATAAGTCTTTATAGTTTCGTTAACATGTCTACAGCCGGAGAAACTCTTTAAAGTGACCTCCGACATAACTGAGATATATTTCAGCCAAAGGCAAGAAAGTGTGCAATGGATTATGGATCACTGAAACAGCTTAGACTATA
>OX419339.1:12847362-12894862 GCA_948470475.1 Galaxea fascicularis
AACGTATCCGTTTTCATACCTTTAACCCCCAAAAGCCTTGGAGTGATCCCCATCGAATTTTATGACGAGAATTAAGGACAAGATCGTTCTAGAGCAATTGTGTAGGGGACCACAAATAACAATTTAAATTTTGATGTAGCGATTTAAAGGGTTAATACACCACTTATACATCAGCAGTTTATTTGAACCCTTGCCTAAGTGAGACTCCACTGCAATGGCTGCCGGGTCGCCAGGGACCCATCACTGTAATGATGCGGTACCGTTACTGCTTGAAGAATTTCAGTGAAAGTTGAAATGCACCGCGCTGTTACTGTCAAATGCTCAGCGTGTTGTTCGAACTTAACTTTAGCACCCAATTAATCAATTCAGCAGAGCTCTCGATTTTCACCAATATTGGATATCCAATAAACGCAAGAAACGTAGAGATTTTTACCAAATACGGCGTTTTGAGTTTGGACACTACGAAATTGACCGCTTTTAACGTCAAAGAGAAACGACGGAAATGCTTCTTTTTGCCTATATGTTTTTTAAAGAAATCATCGTTAAAAAACCAAAGCTTAACCATCATAACAAAATTCAGTCCTTGTTCTAGCTTAGAATTGACTTTTTTTGTTCATATTCTTCTTCCGAGCGTAGATACAGCCTTTTGTTCCAATGCATGCGGCCTTCCCGCCATTTTCAACATCTCACCCGCATTGCATGCTGGGAAACAACGATAATTTTTGACAGCGCCCGTTCTTTATCCCAATTCTTTCAGATATAAACTAAGTCTACAGCCACTCCGACCTACCGCCAAAAATTCGGGCTCGTAGTGATCTTGAGTGCTCACAAATTCCAAAATATGCGGCGGTAGGTCGAGAAATTCATCAATAGTCGAGTCCCAAAGGTACTAAGTGTCCGACCAGCCAAACTCCCAGTTCGTCAAGTAACAAGCCAAATTCGACAACAAAGTACATCACCTTGCTCGGTTCTTTGAGAAAGTGGAATCTCAGCTACCGTCACGCTTAATGATGCTCATCAGGCAGCCACTACAGATGAAAAATGGCAGTAAACTTAGCAAAAACCACATGCAAACCCAATTTGGGCCTTTCTTGCAGCTCCACACAAGCTCCACACATGAAAAATAGCTACGTCAGAATGACGTTTTCATAAACCTTGAGCCTCCAGTGCCTTAGGACAGCACCACTTTCCATGGTAGTTTCAAATAAAGAGTCACGAAATGCTATGGATCGTTTGCAGGTGGAAAATCACTCCGAAAGCGCAATGTAGCAGCTCTCGTAAGGTCTCACGAGATTGCCTTGCAACCCTTCAGGCGAACAAAAGAACAAACAACACAACAATGGACCCTATCCCTAAAACAATAGAGGTGATACACTATGCGTGCCAATGAAATTTAGAGCTTATAAGAGCTGCTACGGTACCCCTCCGAAAACGTAAAAACGGCTGGGCGTCCATGGGTTAAGAGTTTAAAGGGTTAACTTAGTTTCGTGGCTGTTTCGCGTTAAGTTGTACTTGCATAGCTTTTGTTTGGTGTACTAAAGGACTGAGGTGGTGGAAGATAATAAGAGAGCTGGAACTGAACTCTTAACAGCAAATTAAGAACCTGGGCCCAAGGAGGATTTTTTAACTTAACTTTAAATGCGTATTTTGTTGGTGTTGTCCTGTGTAGCAGACCAAACGGTCATTTTCAATGGCAGTCATAAACATAAAATTGTTCAACAGCCGCAAAAGGCTCCGTGTAATGTTGTAAACAGAGCTTTAAAACACAACCGAAAGAAATACGGATGGCTAGCGAGAATGTGCAGAATAGCTGGTTTGCAGCCAACCTCTAGAGACAGAGATAACAATAGTGAAATGTACAAATGCTGGGGGACGAACAAAACGAGTTAATGAGAGATCTATTGTTTACGTCCACCAGCATGGCGGCGATGACGTAACGTGAAAACCACCTATTGCGCGAAAAGCACACTGACCAGCTGAGAAGGCCCGTTGATAAGCACAACATTCAGGGATTATTTCATAACCATCCCCAAATTACATCGGCATCTAGTTCAATCGGCTTCAAAATCGTTGAACTGCCGCTTAAGGTCTCGTTTTAAAGTACGCCAAACTAAGAGGCAACACGCCGGGAAACTCCGCTTGGATGACGTGAGTTAGATTGATAGGAAACACACTTCAATGTCAACCGATCATTCCTTCCATGCGTTAAGCAGTTAGACGTTATGGCAGCCCGATTCATTGTTACAGTATCGTCTCCCATTTGGGAGGGTAGCCCTGTTTTTACCGCTTAAACTCGGAGGTCCTGAGACCCTAATCCTAATCCTTAATCCTGTGATAAATTCATCGGACACGCTTCTTAATAGGCGATTTCCGAGTTCATGTCTGCCTCCTCTTCAAAGCGAGTCTAAGCGCGAAGTTTTTGTTATGAAAATTAGTTTTCATTCATATGTAAAGTAGAACTAATTACCATCACAAAAACTTCGCACTTAGACTCGCTTTGAAGAGGAGGCAGACATGAACTCGGAAATGGCCTATTTGATCCGCTAGTCGGGAATTTGAATCATGCCATTTCAAAATTCGAAATTTGCCGGTTTGTTCGTAATCCTTAACTTCTCGCGACCTGACTAACACCATCCAAGCAACTAAATTAAATTAAAGTAAATGAAAGGCGTTGGTTTCATTTGATTGATACTTAATTTCATTTGGTCATTGATGCAACCCTCTACTTCAGGAACCATATTGGTGCTGCTGATGATCCCTGCGACGGTGAACAAGATTTTTATTCCGATGCCTTAAATCCCCAGAGAGGATGATAAGTAGCCGACGTTATAGGCCATGGAATATAATTTTGAAGCTTCTACCAAACTGGCTGCACCCTAGCCTCGATTTCCAGCCTTGTGTGAGCCCCAGTTCCTTGCCACACGCGGCCAAAAAGGCTGGAATCGAGCCTAGCTGTACCCGGGATAATTTACTTTTATTCGGCTCCACGCGTGCACCTTTTAATTGATTTTTTCAAGTTCTATTCGTGAAATTCGAACTTGAATTAAATAATAATGAATTGTTGGTTGAGTTCGAATCCGGCAGATTGGTGTCAGTGCTGCTTTCTTAAATAATTTTAAAAACGCATCGAAAACAGAACCAGTCCGCAGCTTTATTTTTATTCATTTCATTTATTTTCATTCAGCATATAACACCTTACATTGGACTGATTTGTCTGGTGACTTAGCGTCGGTGTCGGCCCCAGTTGCCACCTACAGGCTTCCAACCACCTCCGCCACCACCTCCACCAACAGGCCTCCAGCCTCCCCCTCCACCTCCGCCTATGGGTCTCCACCCTCCACCCCCTCCTCCTCCTGGACGCCAGCCACCACCTCCACCACCTCCGCCGCCACCACCGCCACCATTGCCGCCTCCACCATTCCCTCCTCCTCCACCGTTACAATAAGAACTCTTTTCAAAGCTTCCCTTAGCGACATTCGTCCTGAAGTTGCTCATCATGTTTCCCGCCGGACGATAGCGACCCACCACATAGGTACACCTTCCCGATGTAGCTTTTCCTATCCCCAGCTCAACACTCTTCTTCCACACCACTTGAGTTAAGTGGCCTGTGCCGTATCCCCAGCCTGGATTGTTAAAGTTGAACTGACAAACTTCGTCATACCTGAGACGAAGAAGTACAAAAGGAGATATTTTATTACCAGTTCTCTTTTGCTTAACTTAGTCAGTGGTTTGTTACCTCAATTGGTGGAGCCCTTTCCTGATATCACACTGGCCAGTGAGTTCGAATCCCGCACAAGCTTGGGCTTTCTTTCCTCTATTGCTCAAATCATTAGCGTTCAGATCACAACTGCGACGATATTTCATATCTTCACTGACACGTAGTAGTAATAGGCACGTGTGGACAGACAGTCGCCATGATTCGGTTAAATATGCTTTGTTAATGTAAGTTTCCTAACTCGCTCGGTATACAAGATGAGATTTCAAACAATCAGAGTGTAATGAACTGATAAAGTAACTCAATTGGATGCTACGCATAATTGTTCTCACCAGGCGTGCGTTTCTCGAAACTCCCGAAACTTTCCGGGAGCATTTCGGGTGCCATAATTTCCTTCGTATCTTAAAAACGAAGACATTTCCAGGCATGAACTGAATTTTGCAACAAATTTGCCCTTTCTCATCCTGAAATCATAGTAAAAGATCAACTTTTTAGAATGAGCGATTCGTAATTTTACAAATCACTTTTCGGGCCCGAAACGTTTTCGGGAGTTTCGAGAAACAGGCCCCGGGCTACGACTGCACGTGCATAAAAATTTCAGGCTTACCACATCTTAGTAGCTCGCTGAGCCGTCATGTCGCTACCGCAGGACATAGCTAGATTCTCGCCCTGTCCTGGCCTCTCGCTGGAGCTCGAGTGCTGAAGACTACCCCTTCTTGCCAGACGCTGGGCGTAAGCTTGTGCCTGCTGGCTCATGGCAGAATCCAAACTCATATCTGGGGCATCGTGAATCGTTTGATAGTGGTTATGTGCTTGTAAGCCATCTTCTTCAAAAGATGCTGAATAAAAAGAGATGTTTATATTAGTAGAAACCGCTTGTTAAAAAAAAGAGATCCCTCCTTAATATGATCCGAGAACCTGGTAGCCTTTCCTCTCAATGTAACGAAATTGCAACTCTATTAGCCCCACATTTCACATTGTTACTGGTGGGGTATTCAAGTGTCTGTCAGAAAACGTTTTCTGGAAGTTGGGATAAATTCTTAAGAGTACCAACATAGCTCAATCTTTCTAGAAACTTAAAGGACTTGACGCACTCTGTAATTTCTGTAATGGACGGTTCTAGAAGGAGGTTCTAGAAGGAAAATGTGCTTGAAAAATAGTCACCCTCTCAGAATACGTGAATTTTTTTCTTACCGTCAACTTTGCGCAAACCTCCTGAAAGAGAAAAAAGTAATTGTGTCATCATAAACGAGCGCCTCCTTAGAACTGATTCCAACAGTGCATAGGCCGGATTACTGACTCACAATTCTTTTCACGACTCTGAGTGCTGATTTCATGCATGAAAGATAAAAACAACTCCCTGAACAAAGGATGTTTTCTTTCTCAGAGTAATAACAGGCTACTTATTCGCACTGAGTACACACTAACATCATATTACTTTTTAATTCCGATCCTAGCAATTGTTTCCATTTTCACAAATCTAAACCTTCTATAGTTCCTTTTCCGTATCCTTTTAAGATTTTAAGCTCAAACTTGTGACTTCTGGTTTAACGGTTACAAAATATCCTTTGAACAAAATTTATCAGAACTTCAGAATAAAATCAAAACTCACCAAAAAAGCATAGAACCCCCAACAATAGGAGGAAGACGTTAGAAGTCATGACGAGCAAACGGAAACTGCATGTTTTGCTATCGTCACCCGGTCAAGCCCTACTCTAACGTGTACTCAATTCTGAGCTTCTTGACTTATCCTTTGTAAACGTCAAAGGCGGATCCCATCACGTGAAAGAATTATTTGTAGTTACTACATGTGGACTGGAAGGTGTTTAAACAAAGAGAAATGGTGATAAATTGAAATATTCCTGCATATATTTAAGTTAAATTTGTCGTGAAGATGGATGACCGGTACACTGGAGAACCACGTTAAGCTAGTAACAGTAACATGTTAGCTGTATATGAAGAAAAAGCCCTGCCACAGTGACGAAGACACGAAAGACACGTCATGTGACAACTGACTCGGAGTCGAAACCGATGATGCTGTTATTTTTATTAAATTTATTGCTGACGACTTAATCCTGAGAATAAGGACGAAATGTCACTCAGAGACAAGAATTGGCACTTATTGCAATAAATCTGAAAAATTACATGATGGTTATGACTAAACGAACTGCAAACTGCGTTTGACAGCAGCAAAATATATGCTTTATTCCTGTTTACTTTCTCAGTTTCACAACTGATACAAGTTCTGTTCAGCTGTACAGGTGGACAGCGGACAGGTCACATGACACGTTTTAGCTTGTGTACACAAATTCCAATCTTTCTACTCCCTTCAACTCTAATGAAATCGCAAGCAACAAGTAACCGCACATACTGAACATGAGTATTGTTTTTACTGTAAATTAAAACTCCTTCAACAGCAACGGAACTCTGTCTTGAACTGGCTCATTTCCTCTGCAGTAAGTTTGAACCTTTCCTGCATTGATTTCTCTGATTTCGCAAAAATCCCTCTTTCTGATAAAAAAAAAAGATATAAACTCTCTCACCCACCCAACCCTCAAGTAATATCAAGTATTATCAGAGGACATGTGGGCTCCTGCCTGGCTATAAAGGAAATTGGTATATTATACAGTGAAATTCCTAGCACCACTGATAAATGTGTGAGTTGGTGTATAAGCTACGGAGCAGTTGTAATTTTTAATCTGAAATGACTGAGGTTCTCTTTCAATTTTACTAAGTTAAAGTATAGATTTATCGTTCTGTTAAAGACTAATGAAAGTTTAATTTTAGGAGCGCTGCAGTGGTTGGGGAATTTGGTCACTCAAACTAACAGGTTAGCTACGAAAACTCAGAGAGCAAATTATTTGATGGCGAATGCTATGGCACATCATTGACGTGGTGTAGCATGAGACCTTGTGAGAACTACTTCAAATTCTGTGTAACGTCGCTGGGTTCTTTGCAGCCGTGTGACCTGGGAGCCATTAAAATAAAAGTCCTTGGCGATGATGATTTTCGCTTTTCTGGAGTTGAAGCTAGCCTGGGCACTATTTTATTAAATCCCCCGACTTACAACTTTTCTTAGTGGCAGGCAAGTATGAGAGGTTTGGCTATTCCATAATGAGAACAAAAGGAACGAGAATGATTAGAATGGTGGGAATTTGACAACATAAAAAAACGACTATTCTGAGAGCGGAATGACAACACCCCCCTCTAGGCTTGTTGCTGTTGTCCACACACTTACGGAAGCTTGATAATAAGGACTTCCACCTGTTTTCGCAATGTGCTGAGTATAAAGGAACACACCCTCCTTTGTTCATCACGCACGAAATGCTCCCCCCCCCCCCCCCAGAGAGATTTTCGTTTGAAAGGAACATCAGGAAAATGGTCTTCATGTTTCTTATACAAACTGATAAAACAAACGGTTTCTTATGATGTCCAACTGCAGTTGCTTTTCTTCTCAGGCGCTGGTGTTTTGGTCGGACATCTTTTACTTGTTGCCGAAGGGATTGACGTGTCACGAGTTGCACTCATTCTGTACCTGTTGCTATTGCTGTTTAGTATAACCAGATCTTCTCATTTGACTTTAGTAAGGCGTTTGACTCTGTGTCACACAGAATCTTGGTCAGTAAGCTTAGGGATGTTGATTTCAATCCAACCGAATTTATTGTAATAGCGTCACGACAATTACTGAAAAAAGCTGCTGTTAACACTATCAGGGTCGGGGATTGCGATGTAAGCAAAGTGTCTGTAGTGCGGAATTTGGGTGCGTAGTTCGATGATCAAGTTACTATGGCCGTACACATTACCAAAAGATACAGTGCCACTTTCTATCACTTACACAACATTAGACGCATAAGGAAGTACCTTTCAATGGATTCAGCTGCGACTCTACTGTAATAGTCTATTATATGGTGTGCCTAAGTGCCATATTGACAAGTTACAGACAGGTCAAAATGCAGCCGCCAGACCACAGGCAGCCCAAGCTCTCTCAGTGAACCACACAAGCAACACAATGTGGCGTCGAATTATAAGGGTTTGTATGGGATTTTCGACAAGTTATCCATGGAGAGAGCTCTCTCTTTAAGAGTGGAAACTCAGAAATGAAAGAAATCGCTAAAATGGCATCGGATCGGGAAAATAACCACACAGCAAGCAAGAACACACCATATAAATAAGGTAAGGCGTTTTTTATTGAATATTTCCACTTGTAACTACCTCCCTGGATATTTTGTCGAAAATCCCATACAAACCCTTATAATTCGACGCCATATTGAGTTGCTTGTGTGGTTCATTAAGAGAGCTTGGGCTGCCTGTGGCCAGATTGTCGTTATGCGGGGCAAATTTTGCCACATTACTCCAGTGCTCCATCAGCTGCAAGTTACGTGAACCAAGAATCCTTCCGCAGTCCGAGGCCTTATCAGCAAGGGAGTCTACCTCGAATACAAGGCCTCGTTCCGTTCTGGGTGAGACCGTCAGATCGGTGAGCGTTTGTGTTTGATAGTTGCGGAAACGAAAAGAGCAAAAACGCAAAGAGACAACCGACTACAACAGATTATATATCGCCTCTTTTCTTACGAGAACTGCAGAACTGCCGCTAACCACCATCACACATTTGTTCTTTGTGTTCTTAAATCATAAATGTGTAAATTGGACTTTTAGGCGATATTATATGTTGTCCGATTAAAATTGTTTCACGGGTTGAGTAAAACCACTCTAACATTGTCGAGATTAGAGCTGTATATTGTGCAGATATTCTGAAGGCGTACTCAATTTTAAACTTTTCTCCGGCTTTCTGCAGGTGATCCACCAAAACAATTTTACAGACAATTCTGATATCAGCCGGGAAAACATGTACCATTTCCGGTCGGAATCTCGCCTACGAGAACTGATGAATCCCGAATCAAAGCCGAGTAACGACGAAGATACCGACGACCAAAGTTGGGGCAGTAATGACCTTTTCCCAACGAGATCGCGTTTCCGATAACTAAATCAAGTATCAACATGATTTGTACGGAAAAAATGTTCCAGTATTTGGATTATTCCTGATTGGGCAATAAGAATCATTGCTGATTTGGGGAAGATTTCCCTTACTCTGGCCCCAGCTTTCTTTTTCTGTGGTATGGGACGTTGAGATTGTAAAGTTCAGTTTAGAAAGGCAATGTGTTGCCCATGACACTAAATCACTGAAAGTAGTAATAAATTGAAATGACTATTCTGCTGAACAAAATTGTAAACTTTACATAGTTAATGTGTATAAAGAGTATATTTTGTTTGAACACTCATATCCTCTCGTTATTGCCATTCCTTAAATCTAATATTGTTCTGCTGTTACGAAGCCCTTTGGAACCTCTAATTTCATTCGCCCCATGTGGCACAAAGCTCTATTAATTTGTTTCAGGGATAGGGTCCATTGACAGTGTGTTTTGTTTGTTTACAGTGTGTTTATTGTTTTCTCAACCAATCCTGTGAGACGTTCCGAGAACTTTGTGGCGGCCCATATAGTTATATAGTATTGTCACTGTACTGGCTAATAATAATATTGCTCGTAATTCTTAATGGTTTTAAATTGTACTTCATAATTTTATTCCTTTAATGTAATTAGTTAATTAGTTAACCATAGGCTACTGTATTATTGTAGCTCCACCCACTGCAATTAGCCTTTGCTATTTGAGGGCAGAAGTTTCACCAATAATGTAGCATGAGCTGTCATTGAACAGTGAAAGTCAATTTCAATTGCATCAGCTAACATAACATTAACCACATCTTCACCCAAAAACCATGTCCCCATTAACCCTTTAACTCCTGATAGTGCCAAATGGCACTTAGATTTTACTCTGTCTAACGCCAGACGACTCGTCAATGGAGAACCCCTTGGGAGTGAAATAAACAGAGCATCTTTAAGCTTAGAAC
Source organism: Galaxea fascicularis (assembly GCA_948470475.1). Lineage (NCBI taxonomy): Eukaryota > Metazoa > Cnidaria > Anthozoa > Scleractinia > Euphylliidae > Galaxea > Galaxea fascicularis. The sequence continues at coordinate 12,856,985 of OX419339.1, forward strand.
AATAAGGACAACTTGATGGCACATTTCACTTGTGATGCAGTACTAATGAAAAGGTATTAGAAAAATAGTAACTGTTGCTAATTAAGGGTTTAGAGAATCAGGTGGCTCACACTACAGTGTACCATCAAAATTTCTAATACCATGGCAAAATCATAAAACCATCATGGACTTTTTCTCATTCAAATAATTGCCTATCCATTGAAGTCCATGAATGAAACTTGTATATCCTGACATCTCCCATAACCTCATAAGACTGTCTCCAGTCCAGGGCCACACCTTCTCTTTTGTTGTTTCTTTTTAGCTATGTTCTCACACCTTCCCTCAGTCTTTATCATCATTAGATTTCTTGGTTGATTTTTCATACTCCTTTGCCTTGGAAAAGAGGGTTTCCACAAGGGAGTGAATGTCTGGTAACTAAAAGACAAGGAAAAGACTTGAAGTTAGTGTCACGAATGGCTCCCTTGCCCCAAGAAATCCACGACAATTCACTTTTGGTTAACCACGTTCCTTTAATCTCTGGGTTCTCACAACTCACAAGTCTGCATTTATTCCCTCAAAAAACCACATAGTAATCTGATCTTGTTTCAACAAATGGAAAACTGATATTGTGAAATCTATCACACGGTAACATCCGTCACACATTTACTTAACAAGTTTTAACAAATGTAACAATGCATGTAAGTACACTGATTTCTGACATTAGCACATTTGGGAAGGTAGAAGAGGATGGCCCAAACAATATACTGTGTGCAAGTACCTCTCTGTTTTGGGTGATTACATGCAGTTTTTCCTGATTGTTCCCAACTGTTCTGGATGAATATCAAAGTAAGAGATTTATTGTAATTAAGTCTCTCTAACCCTGTAACCCTCTAACCCATATTGACCACTCAGGGCCAATGGCCCGCTTACCCTGGTTGTTGTCCCCCCTTTTATCTGCATCAGAAAAAGTAAGTATTCCTGAAAACAAAAACAGAAGGCGAGAGACAGGCTCGCTCCTCCAAACAAAAAAAATAATAGCCTCTGGCCCCCAGGGTTAGGGGGCGGTATGACCGGTAGTGCATTTGACCTGGGGGAGGATGGGCGTTCTTGGATTTGACTGATCTAAATTACACCCTGTACCTCGTATGTCTGAGCCAAATATATCCCAAAGACATTGCCTGCTGCCAGTCCAACCTGTTTGAAAGAGAAAATACAAGCAAGGTAAACATAAGTTACGTGTAAATCCTTGCGTAAATCAATCGTCAACACAAATGGTTCAGAGATCACTCTTACGTCGTCAGTAACCTGGCAGTGAGCAATTTCTAAGCCGCAGTAAGCCGGCCAGCTCAGTAGCTTCCAACACTGATATAAACACTCAGAACATTCAATTAAAACAATTAAGATCGAGGCGTACTTACCACGAGAGAAGCAAGCTGAGATGTAGTTGGCATAGTACGAACGTAATGATTCAAACACGTAAAATCAGAGTAATTTTCAGGGTGAAAAGAACCACTGGAGAAGGGAAATAGACTGTATATAAGATGGCTGACTGTGTATTGGAAGACTAAACTCAACCATTGCGAAATTATACGCCCGCCATACACAAGCCAGCGGGCGTTTCCAATATGGCGGCCAACATGGCGAAGAGTTGGTGCGTCCTGCGATTTTCCAAAAATATGACTGTGTCGTCTCTTACGAGGAAATCTCTTCTTATGAGAAGTAGTGCTATGTGCATGGAAGGTGAGTGGCTTCTTGCTTTTCAGTTTCGTGACTGAATAAGAAAACGTTCCGCAATAGACTTCATGATCGAGCAGACTTTAAGATCCAGTTCATGAAGATTTTACCCTTTGAGACTAATACATAAATTGTTCTGACCATTTAAGTGGTATACCTAATATCAAGGATATTCTCCAATTCTACTGTAGTGGCTGATTAAGCAGCATACACCGCACCACCTCAGTATGAATAGTCAACTCAACTCAACCAAAAATGATTTTGGGGGCGAATGACGAATGACGTTCTGGGGCAAAAGTAGGCCAGGAAAGATTTGAAGTACCCTTAAATCAAGTATGGTATGGTGATGGTTTGGAAATCATACATGATTCTTTTACTTTTTTGTTATACCATAAGCTTCAGGGAGGTTGGAGAATTTAAATCGGCCAACAAAAAGAAAAGAATTCAGGCTAATGAAGGCCCAAATGTACAGGAAAAATAAACAGGATGAAAAGTTGGAAAAAGCAGCCAGAAATGACACATGTAAGTACATGGACCATATAACTCTAGAGAGTGAGATGTTAACACACAGCTAATAAAATGGAAAGTGCAGTCATGATGGTGAAAACATTACAAGGGGAGGTTAGTGTTTGCTAAACCACTAAGTGTTAAAGCTCTGTGTCCCACACACACACCATAACCCAGATCAAGTTCCTATGACTTGAACTCCCCATCACTTTGCCCACTGCCAAAGAAACCAGATCATGTTTCTGAAACAGGGTTAACACAGGGAAAGGTTGCTTTTCTCCAGTGACTAGAGTTAATGTTCATTACTCTACTGTGGAATATTTTTAAAATTTACATGCGGTTTGATTTAGAGGAACATGATGATACTCTCTCCTTTCACTTCGAAAGAGCATCATGATAACTACATATTAATTTTGTTCATGCAGGCTTGCTGGTCTTTAACAGTGAATCTGCCATTCACAGGTTTCTCATTTAAGACAGAAGTGACTTCTTTTTATTCAATAGTACTTATACCGCTTGAAACTGTAAGAAAGGAGTGGATGGCAAAGAATGAATTCTCAACCACAACAAAGCTAGCCAAGCACTATGGTATCTTTGAGCACATGTTCCAAAAGAAGGAGTTTGTATCATCTGTCAGAATGTCAGTAAAATTTGGCAACACAGATCAGGTTCACTACGGCAACTTCTTAACACCATCTCAGGTACATGTACATGTACAGTATGGGGTAGTTATCATTTTGTCCTCTGGCATGGTTTCCATACAGCTTCTTTAATTTTTTTTGGGGGGGAGGAGATCAAACTACCATACAAGCTTTAAGACTGCCTTCAAGCCTTATAGTTTTTGGGTACTTCTGTATGGGGGTGGCATCACCTGTTGGAACTCTGCTCAAGTTGTAGATCAGAAATAGAAGTGAATTTTATAGTTACTGTATTGTTAGGGAATACATCAAATCTCCCCTAGACATACTGAGTCTCTTGGGCTCAAACCATTAAGTGTTATACAATAGAGACGGTAAACCTTGCATTTCTATTGGTCTACCAGGGGTTTCAATAATTTTTGGATTAGCCATCTGAGCTAGCTTAAGCTAGCCTCCCATGCAGTCATTTTTAGAGGAGTCGTAATTCACACCTACTCCCCACAAATGCCTGCTTACCTGAAAGGAACATTCCTTTCCTGCACAGCTTAGCCAATCTCATTTTAACACTGTCTGCATGCTTTATATTCAAAGTTCACTTTTAAATCACTTCCAGTTGTCTGCAATCCAGGAATTGGACAGGAAAGGGAAGAGCAACATATTTTTCAATTTGCCCACTGGATATTGGAAATCACTGACATCTAAGCTTTGCCATCAGTCTTTGATAGCCTTACCGCTTCCTTGGTACATCTCGTGGTTATTGTGTCAATTAAATGAAGGATCAATTGAGATATTTACACAGCATCAGGGTATCTTCTGTTAGTCGTAACAATTTAAAGAATGGTTATGCCGAAAAAGATAGAGTAAGCGGCCTTTTCAATTGTAATTGGAACTCACAAGTTTGGTAGAGAGAAAAAGTGTTGACAGACCAAACACGCTTCCGTTTCTTGTGATTTCACTTATAAGAAAGTGCTGTCAGGCCAAGCATGACTCCTGTTTCTCTGGATTTTGCTCTAACAGTTATGTCTTTCAAAGATTCCTCACTTCAACATGGGATGTGGGATGGTTCTTTGAACATTTCTCTCAATATTTTTTCAGACTAGGCATTGCATGGTGGGCTACATTCTGTGATAAAGGGGAAAAAAGCTGATTTTTAACTTAAAAAGGAAGCACGTTTTATGACTATGACTTATTCATGACTGGCTTTGATGCCTTGCATGTCAAACAAAGGGAAAGGAATGTTGCTATGGGGTAAGTAGGCATTTGTGGGGAGGAGGTGAAATGCAACTCCCCTAAAAATTACTGTGTGGGAGGCTAGGTTAAAGTAAGCGGCAACCTGATTAATTTTTTAAAATCATTTTAGTGAAGTCTAGACAAAGAAGGCAGCAGTGTTTGCTGGTTGCTGGCTTCTAATGAAACCCCTGGTCTACATGAGTCTGTGATTAAAGTATAGACACATGAATGTTGTTAGTCAAAGAAAAAATGTACATGTATAAAACAAGTACACTGTAGATTCCATTAATCTTGTCAGTTCATGTGTACTCTGATAATGCGGGGAGGATGCCAAACTTGGAAACAACACCAATCATGCTACTTCTTTGCAGGTTGTTGCATACATCTTTGTTCTTACCATGTTTTGGTATCATCTGGGCTTTATCAGAGTTTATTATATCTCTCAGTTAGTACACACAATGTGATTGGTCAATTTCACAGGCCGTACTCTACTGTACGGCCCGCTAAACTTGAAAGTTTTTACATGTATTTCTGCGCGCCTGATTAACCTCTGAGATAATTTTTATAATAAATATCTTACTAACCTCGTTTTCTCGGTCCATACTGTAAGTTACAGATCCTCGTTTTTTCCCGTTGTAAAATAACTCAGTCCATAGCTTACAGTACAGACCTCGAACTTGGTTAGTAAGAGGTATATAGACACCCTGACAAATGGAATCTTTTAACTGTATGTATTTTTGTTGACAATGAGAAGTAGCATTAATTGTGGTTGAATGATAATTAAAAATGTTTCTCGACTTTAGACAACCCATGAACCAGCTGTTGATTATGACTGTTCAGAGGACAGCCACTGGACACTTGTGTTGGCTAATCCTGGTATGGAATAACGTTAAAGGAGAAATAATAATAATGACTGTTTCACTGGTAATCTTCATCTATACAATCAAGAACTAATGCATCCTATTTTTATCCTATTCCATTCTAGATGGCAATTTGTTTGAAAAAGGAAAAGAAGTCTTACACTGGATGATGTGAGTGACAAAATTCTGTTTAGGATTTTGTTTCTGCAATGTGTGTTGATTACAAGACATCTAATAATTTATGTAATCAAGGTTTTTTTTTTTCAATTGTTGACTAGAGTATGTTTGTGTAATTTGGTACCAAGGATAGCAAAGTGAATATGGTTTTTGAAATTCCAATCACTGCTTTTATTTTATTTTGTCTAGTGGCAATATCCCAGGATCCAGAATATCTAATGGACAGATCTTGTGTGAATACCTGCCTCCAGTGCCAGTCCAAGGAACAGGATTCCACAGATTTGTCTTCTGTTTGATTAAACAAAATGGTGAACTGGACCTGAGTAATTATGTCAACAAAAATCCAAGGTGATATGTATTAGAATTTAATTTTTTTATTATGCTCATGACACAACTCATTTGAAGTGTGATCATGAACAGTAAAATGTTTTTGTTTGGTTAAAGAAGTCAAATGAAATAGTTGTTTCAGTGTAAAGATATGGATTAGTATGGATCGATTTTAGTCCATTATTTTCCAGGACTAGAAAGTCCTTGAAAATGGTAGGAAGTCTTGGAAATCTCAGTAAAATCAAGTAATTGAGTTTTTATGAAAGACATCAAAATATAGTTACCAGCCAGATGGAAAGATTCCACCACTAAAAAATACTTAATCTGCATTATGGGTGCTGGACAAAAAGCTTTAATCTTAGGCCTGGAAAAGTCCTGGAAATTTGTTCCTGAAAAAAAGGGTATAAACCCCGAAGATGTCATTTTTTTACTTTCAACACAATGCCATACTCAAAGTTTCATGAAGTGGGGAATGGACCACACCCACTATCTTGGATGCTCAAAGCAAACCAAAATTTGTATAATTTTTCTGATAATAACAAGAGTTTGAATAGTGAGATATGTGTTCAAGGAAAGCTAGCTTCAGTTCCAGGTAGCATGGGATTTGAAAAACCAGAGTCAAGGTAATGTGGTGTACTTGTTGTTACAGAGATGGAGATGGCAGCAAAACAACATAAAATACCGTAATTATTTAAATATCTCTCAAGATATTTAAATAATATTATCTGTTTCTTAAATATTTCTACATGTAGCTATTTGCTCACAACACTTCAAAAATGTTTACATTTTATCTGTAGTCCAAGTAGTTCTGACCAAAATGCATAACAGGTCCTGAAGTTGTGGGTTTTGTCATTTTGGTTTTGATTATGAATTTTGGAATTAGTTGGACTTTATAATTATTTTAATATTTAAGTGTACACATGCTGACCAATTTCATATGTACATGGTATACTTCACTCAACAGAGACATAACCAGTCGGACATTCTCCCTACCCGAGTTTTTGGCCAAGCACAGGAAGGATTTAACCCCTGCTGGCTTATGTTTCTTCCAGGCTACCTGGGATAACAGTGTGACCCAAACCTTCATGGAAACATTAGGTAAAACAGTGAAGTACATGTACCATGTACTTCAAGTCAACCAGGGATTTCCTTCAGAGTGGGTAGCCAGCTATGTAGACCACTCATTAAACTGTAGGAAGCCTGTTTCCAAGAACCTGAAAATAACTAATAAACCAAAAGAGTGGGATAGCAAGAAAGCTTAATTACAGCTCTGGTCACAGACTATTATAAACATCTTATAAATAAAATAAATGCTTGCTTAAATGCCTTGATTAGCTGTTGTTACATTTCAATACACAGCTTGTTTTTACCGTGTTGGTCAACCATTATCTTTTTAACTCAGAAAATGGCTATTGTGCTATTTTCTGAGTTGTAGGCATGAGACAGATTTCACTCCTTTGCTCGATCCTTCACCCCTTCAATTCCTGTTAAACATTTTGTGATTCCAGGCCACCAGTTTTAAGGATTTTTATTCTCACAAGGGCTTACAATGTTCTCTCTGTATTATGATTGAAATCTATCCATATTCCTTACTTGGTTACATCAGTATTTTTGATCAAGTATTTCATGCGTTTCTGATAGTAAACTGATCTTAGATTGTGTAATCAAATATGCACCCCAGTCCTGGACAGAAAATTCTTGGCATAATTCCTTGTATAAAAAGAAAAATAAATTATTATTCCAACTGTACAATAGCTCGCTCACAGACCACCTGTATGACCAAACTAATTAAAATTACACTCATGAAAATGGCCAAAATAATGAAGAAGCAAAATTCATCAAGATAGTTTACTACAAACAACTAACAAAAGATATTTAGAAGAGGGGGACTTGATAATTTTTTCTGGGATAAGCAGAACTAGTGTGCAGATAGAACTGCCTCTCATTGCTCCTCTAAAGCTCTAAAGCAAAACAGAAATTAATTTTGTTCACTGAATAGGCCTGTTACACTTAAGATTGACCCTACAAAGACTTCATGATGCATGAAATTTAAATGTGTCATGCTTCTCTTTTGGAGCTTTCAGTAATGAAATCAAAACTACATATCTGCAAGAGGTTTTACACCCATTTTCCGAGTTCAGTGGTTGATACCCACTTTGATTGTTTATCCACTGCAGGTATGACAGAGCCAGCTTACAAGGAACAAGAGTTTGTAACCCCCACAAAAGCCCGAAGAACACTGATAAGGAACTGGTTTGAAAGCAAATACAGAAATATGTGATGACTAAGCTGCAATTTTATCATGTTATGCTGTGTGTTCTCCATTCATGTAAAAGTGTTTCAAGCAGACCAGACCATTGTTCCATAGTCACTTATTTAAAATACCCATGATATGCAAATAAAATTGATATCCTCATCCAAAGAGTTGCAGGTGTTTTCTATATTTATGAATGACATTTTTGCTTATGGCAGCAAACCAGTACTGTGTATACATGTAGAACTGGTGTTAATTGCAGATTCTGATAAAGTTGCATCAACTTTACAGGTACCTATGTTTATCTTGAAGGACCTTTTTATATGAGAGGCTTTAGTTCTTTGATTAACATGTCCATTAGAAATCATTTCTTGTAATCATGAGATCATCTCTTTATTCAGACATCTACCCCTCTGAATGTTTTAAAAATCCCTATGATATTATCTTTGCAAATTAGACATCTTGCTATATGTAAGTTGAAGTTGCATTCAATAATTAATTTTTTAATTTTGATCTCACAGCAGTATTTTACACAAATACTGGCAGTGAAATATTACAAAATATTTTGTAAACTTCAGACAAATTTTTTACAGTGCGACTACTTCAACCAAGGCCACCCAGGAAAATTTCCTACGAACTAGCCAATGAGAACCTCGCATCGGAACAATGGATTTTGACAAAATTAATTATGTATGACAAATTTACCCACTATCGAAGCTCAACAAAATTCAAATTAAAGCTATTCTGTTGTTTCATCACTCGAACTTTATTGGCCAATTTGTTAAAAAAAAAGTTCTTGGGTGGCCTTGGTCGGAGTAGTTGGACTGTAAGTCAGACAGTCAACAGATATTGAACACTATGTTAAACAATAATAATAATTATTTAGGTTGGAAACTAAGCAAAAAAAACATCATTGTGTACACAATGATAAAGTAAAAATTAAAACACTTCAAATACTTGCATACAACAGGTAATCATTTTAGGCAGTAAAATATTTTTAAAGATTTGACTTTGATTTGACAAATTGCACTGTGAATTCTCAGCTCGGTTATTACCGTGGGTACCATTGATTGTTACTAAAATTAGAGTTGTTATCTCAAGTCTCAAGTCATGCACATGGGAATGTTTATTACCAACTGTTTATTAATTAATTTATTACCATGAGTGAGGTCTTTACAGGAAAATCTTAAACTAAGGCCTTGTCATGTTGCTCAATCAATAAAACAAGGAAGAGGTTAGAGATTTTCCCATCAAACTGTCGGAACATTTGAGGTCAATAAGTTGTTTATGGCGTGGCTTAAAAAACACAGCTTGAAGTTGTTTTGTTTGTCTTTGTATTATTCATAATCAGACCATGGGCATTGGGGGAGAATACCCTGACAATTAGACAGTCAGAGTGTGTGTAATATTGGCTACAAGAACCAGCCATATAACTATACATGCACCCCTACTGTAATATAGCTCACATACATAGGGTAAATGTATGCAATACATTAATAAAATTATAATATAATTATCCTAATATATGCTTGTATGTGATACACCAGTAGCTCACATTAACACATGGCTTGTTGGAAATTAAGGATACCCCATTACCCTAACAATAATAATTATTATTATGAACAATTTTTCAGTGAGCATCACTTCAAAATCATTACAATTTTTTTTTGCAATTTCATGATTGCAAGAGTACAGCTCCACTCAAAACTATAAAGAGGACTGCACATAAGGCAATAAGCTGTCCTTTAAACAAATATGTAAACCAAATACAGTGCTGATACAATCACGTATCATCTGTGGTGCCCTTCAGCATTATTAATAGACCAGGAACAATTTTTTGTTTTCTTGCAACTAGAAACAAATTTCTGTACAAATGCCAGCAGAGCTATTTTGTAAAACAAATTGAAAAAATTGTAGTCATCTTTTATTGTTTTACATGTATGAAGCATGCATTGGAGTAATGAGAGAACTCGAGATCTAGGAAGACTAGGCTTGCGACTTGTTTCCCTAGGCTTCTTTTGTTTCATCACTTTTAGTGCTTTACATCAGAACAAAGTACCATTGAGGGGCTTTTGCACCCCTACTTTTATAGATGATTAACATTACATTTACATTTATTATTCTTATTTTTTTTTTTTTTTAGTTAACCATGTGCATCACTTCAAGAAGCACCATAGTTTGTCCACGGGACACTGTTATTGTTTAGTTATTTTGAGTTTGGAATTAAACTTTGCTGAAGAAAATTACAACGAAAGAAAACCAATATTTGGGATATCCATGCTGTTGGCCAAATCTGTGGACCAGACTGTAGCACAGTGAAAACAAACAAGTCTTGTTTTAGACAACCCTTTGCCATTTTAATGAGAGGATCATGAGAGTTTTATATGCATTTCACATTTCTAGCATTTCCAAAGACTTAAATTTCACATTTTCCCAGGGGAGCATGCCTGCAGACCCACCTGGTGTACTCACTCCTCAATCCTATGCTTCCCTTTAGCCCCTTCCACCCCCACACCCTTTTACTCCAAAAACATAGCAGCTGTCTGTCGTCCTAATCCATAAGATTTGTAATGATGTAGAGACAAATTAATTGCACCTGTTCAAAATGTAGGTCTTGATGCCACTGGGGATTGGAAGGGAACTGACTTTACTGGCTGGCACATGATGCAATATGACCACTCGGCATAAATACTTCAAATCAAACCTAACAGGCATGGACCAAATCCTTGCCAATCCATCACTATACCCTGCTGCCAGGTACTGCTGCGATTTAGAGAATGCAATGCAGTGAACAGTAGAGTTTTGAGTTCTTGGTCTGTACAGATCAGGGACTAATTCTGATTTGCAGTCGAGACAGAATAAGCTGTCCAAAGTGTCAGCATTGAGGACAAAAATATTCGCATCTGATGTTCCCACTGCTAACATCAAACCATCTGGGGAATACCTACAAGAATACAACCGCCTGGAAAATGACACTTTGCGTTCTTTTTCACAAGCGTATCGCACTTCACAGCTGGACGGATGTTCAAGTTTTCGCCATATCTCCACGCGTCCATCTTGTAAACAACACGCGAGCGCTTCACACTTCCATCTTGGATTGAAAACACTCCAGCACCTGTTACCTCGACATCTCTTTCTCAACACGGCGACAAGGTCAAAGTTCTTGCTTTTCAAAATACACAATTGTTCCTGAGAAGTGGCCACAGCGATATACTGACCATCGGGGGAAAATTCGCAACTCGTTACGAAACCACAAAAATCCGTGACATCGCGTAAGACAACTTTCTTCACCGTCTGCATGGATTTCACGTTCCATAACCGCAACTCGTTTGTTTCTCTGATGCTGTGAAAATCAAGTGATGACGCGCTGACAATGTGTGTGGCATCTGGTGAAAACTTACAAGAAAGAGTTTGCCCTGTAATTCCGGTACAACTCGGCTGAAATTTGTCAACTCTTTCTTCAACTCCGCTGCGTGAATCTCGATCTCGTTTCACTAAAGCCACTTCTCCTCTACCCGAGTTTGTGATAAAAGTGATTAGGTCGCCGTCTGCCGAGATATCGCATTCTTGTGAGTTATAAGTGAGGATCTCCTTCTTACAAGAGCCTGAGTTGATGTCAAACACTCTTAAGTGCCCGAGACCTTCATCAGATCTGAAAGTCGGTCCGCAAGGCGTCGAGCAAGTTACAAGAAGTGATTCATCGTCCGGTGAAAACGTACAACAGTGGATCTCCTCTTCTAACTCGCCTTCGAACCCGTCATTTGTTCCAGAACTGTGATTATGCCGTAATTGAGCGATTGCTCGGGGGAAATTAGAGAATGCTAAGCTTGTAGCTCCATCGATTGTCCTTCTCAAAGGCTGCACTGGCCGACAGGGAAATATACCAGGCGAAGGTTTATCGGCTTTAGAACGTGACTTTATCAACGTTAACTTGTTTCCCATTTGATGTCCGCAAGTTAATTAGCGCATATCTTCCCGAAGCTCCGAGAACTGCCTAATTATTACCGCGCTCATTTCGGTTTAACGCTAATGTCGCTGTCATCGAAGTACTCGAACCACACAACGGAAAGTGGAAACAAATATTTTTAGTCCGGGAGTAAATCGCTGTCAAAAAAAGTCAGTAATGGTGACATTTGAGGGAACCTCCGCTGTACAGTGTCATCGAGGGTCTGTTGTGATGAGGTCCCGGGGGAGGGGAGGCCGATGAAAATGTAAGTCAGGGCTCCAGGGCTCCGCGCCTAAAGGGGCAGGGCTCCCGGGTTGTTCAAAAGCCGATTTTCTAAATCCATGATTAGCGTAAACGTTGGTTTCATTTTTTTTATCTTTTGGATGAAGTTTCTTTTGATGCTTTTTTTCTGTTTTTCTGGACTGACTTCCTTTAATCTAAAATTGTGCAGGATATCATCATGGATAGTAATCCATGATATCATCGTTTAACAACGTTTGGAAGTAGATTTTTGATTAATTTTTAACCCTGGATTAGGGTTAATCGGTTTTTGAACAACCGGGCCCAGGGCTCCAGGTTTAACTTTTCGGGCTTTAGGGCTGCATAACATTTGCTTTAGAGATCCAAGCAAAAATCATCAGGGCTCTGGGTCTCCAAGGACACCCCGTCACGACCCTGGTTAGTCACTAAAGGGAAAGATTTCCACGCAGCCCGATACATTAATTATACATGTATCACCGTATCATTGTCATACTAATCCTGCCAAAAACGAAAAGAGTTTGAGTCACAAAATTCATGCATAATTAATGTTGGGGCTATGTGGAAATCTTGCTTTAAGTAAAGAAGGAGTACCCCTAAAGTGCATGGAAGAATGCCATTAGGCTAGCCGACAGAAGTTCGAAATTTTGGGTTGCAGCTATGAGATACTGTCGAATCTCCCTTCACTACCAGTCGTATGCAACCACTTTCAAAATACCAAATTTTTGCCAGTCAAATCATAGCCACGCAGTCATTTTTAGGGGAGGTGAAATACGACCCCCTGAAAATGACTGCGTGGGAGGCTAGTCAAATCACGGTCATTTGGAGTAGAAAGCGTCGCATGAGCGACCGACTGTAATAGTAGCTGACCCCGATACTAGATGTAAGGTGAACCAAATTTGGGAAGGGAGGGATGGTTAAGGAAGAAAAGTGGATCTCTGGAGCCCAAAAGGGGACAAAGCTGGAGAAACCTTATATATGGGTGCAATAAAAGAAAACTTTTTTTATTCAGGATGGTGATCATAACTAATTTGAGAAAAAAAATGCAAAATCACATAAGCCATGACAAGAGGCATACTGTAGGATTTCAAGAGGCAGTAACTTGTTTCAAATTTTATATGTGCTTTCCTCTTCACCCGCCTACCCCACCAATCTAAACCAAGGAAGAGCCCCAGAGGGGGGGGGACTTCCCTATAAATATGACAGTGGTGTGGCTTTAGTGAAACGAGATCGAGATTCACGCAGCGGAGTTGAAGAAAGAGTTGACAAATTTCAGCCGAGTTGTACCGGAATTACAGGGCAAACTCTTTCTTGTAAGTTTCCGACAAGCACTCCTATCATTTTTATAGGGGAGTCCCCTTCCCCGGGGGGATAGTGTCTCTGTTTGCTTCCTAGCATATGGTTGACATGTTACAAGGCAATATTTTGAGGTCTGTTATGTAAGTTTCAATTCACATCCAGGGGTGATGATAGTCTGAAATGTCAGCCATCTAACATTTCAGAATAGGGGTGATGATTGATCAACTTTTCAAGGGCCAGCCATTAGACTAATCTTTGTTATATTGGTAGTCAATGCTTTTGATGAGTGGAACAAGGAACATTTGGCAGGAAACATAAACAGGAATATGGGACAGTTTTACTTCTTTAAAACAAGTAATAACATGCTTAATTTTATTTTCAGGTAGCAAATGCTTATTTCACAATTGCAGAAGGAAAATAATTATTGACCAACACAAAAAGAAATTCTGTTAAGTTATTTACATATTAAATTTTATAAAATTAACGTGATTGCAAAAATGTTGGTTTGTGTGTTTTGGATTATTTTTAATAATTATTATTATCAATAATTCAATACACACAACAACAAATTTCAGGCTTCAACATGCTCAAATCTAGACATTAATCCTCTGATGACAGTCTATTGTTGCCACATGGCCAATGACTGTACACTCTGAAAAAGCCATGTAGCAAGGAAGAAAACGGTAACATTGATTTGATTTTCTCAGTGAGTAGAATGCTTTAACATTGTGAACACATTAATGGGGCCTTATGGATATAGTGTGTTTGTGGTGATGCTCTGATTGTGTTACAAGAGGGATTTCATTCATTTTATGAAGGGAAGCAATACATGTACCTACCGGTAATCATGACTCACCTACACTGTAAACTGGTGACAATCACCTTATTTACACAGAAGACACAAAGATAACCCCAGTGAAGTTTACTCTGAAATGTATGGTGATGTTTTAGCATTCCAAGAACTGAAATGAATTTCCCACAGGGCGGCCAAAAATCACCATTACATTTTTAAGCTGCGGCTACATAAGCAACTTTTTGCTTGCAATGGTGATGTAATTGTTTTGGAAATTGTCATGTCATCAGAGCGTGGTGAAAATCATGTGTAGCCACCCTCGCACAAGTGTTGCAATGGCGACAGATAGAAAGTCACAGAAAAAATAGCAAGAAATTCAATAAGTTGAACTTTTCACAACAAAATCGTGGACTTTGTAACTCGTGCAGCCACCACTGCTCACCAGACATAACAATTTTCAGAAAAACTTGCATCAACATTGCAAGCAAAAAATCGCTAGTGTAGCAGTGGCCTCAATAATGGATGCTAAGTTTGAGCTTTCTAAGGTGCCACTTAAATGTATGCACCCTTACATCCTTGAGACAATGTTTCATAAAGACCACTTACATCTACATAATGATACACCTGGTTCTCAAACTGTACTTTAAGTACAGGGGTTGCAGCCTGTACGTGTATGTCAGTTAGGACTGACAAGAGAAGAATAAATATTGTCAAAATGTCTGTGATTCACAACTGAATACAAACTTTATGAACACCTCTCATTTCTCTCCTTGTGAAAAATGGCTTATCAGTCTTTATTTTCTGTGGAAGTTGGTCTTCATTTAAGAGCAGATTATTCTGAATGGGAAGGAAGGAAAATATTTCCCACCCAGTTCTTCTTGTATTGATGAATACTTTACACATGAAGTTTAAACCAATAACAGCGTGTTAGTCCTTTTTGTCGCTGTCTGGTGGTGCAGTTCTGTTTGTTATACTTGATACAAGAGATGCTTTCCACTTTTCTTCTGGCACAACTTTGGCCCACTCCGGGATGGCTGACAAGGGAAGTGTAATGCCTGCCATAACTTGTCTGATGAGATCCACTTGTTCTAAATGGAAAAGAGGACAAAGCAAAAACATTGATGATAAACAATCTTATATTTGCTATAATTCATTCTTGATCCTAGGTCAATGAGATTATGGTAATCTGTCACACAAGCTTAAAACTTGCCAAGATGTACCTCACTTTAAAAGACAACTTTCCTCCCTAAATCATAAAAAAAAAACTTCTGATGTCCCTAGCTATTACGATAACCATAATTTCAATGTCACCACTATCATTGCCTGCATGTACATGTATAAGTATGTACTTATTATTTATAATCTTTTATTGTCTTTGTTTGTTTGTACTAGCTGATAGTTCAGGCTGTTTTATGTACATGTATGTATGGCCACAACACTATTCCGTGACTACTATCTCAGATTTCAAGTCACATGATTCCTTACAGCATAATGCAATGATTGCTTGGTTTATATAATTCTAGCTCAATTGTTTTTTGCTTCTCATTTACCAAATAAACAAGAGGTGTACAAGCCCTACAATTTCAAATACCATGGAAAACAATTTTTTGGTTCCATGCCTAGAGATCATAGGAACCCACATTGGAAGCCATATTGATCACACGGAGAAAAGGAACATGTACTGGGCCACCAGTACCGTGTAATGCACTTTGGGAATGATACAAGATGGCCCTCAGGGCCAATTTGCTTGAAGCATGGTAAACGCTAACCCGGGTTAAATACCATGACAACCTATAGGTTTTAATACAACTTAACCAATGGTTAGCCCTAACCATGCTTCGAGCAACTTGGCCCAGGACAAGAGATGCTAAACAACCTTTTTGTTTTGTATATAAAGGCTGCTTTTCACTGGCGATGGAGTCAGTCGTAAGGGCCCTTATGACCTAGTGAAAATCAAAGATCAGAGTCATTAGCAGAATCAAAAGCTGAACGAAGTCAGAAGAATCATAACATTTCCAATTTCTTCCGACTCCACTTACGACTCCATTGCTTATGATCCAGTGAAAACTATGTTGTCGGAGTCAGAAGCCGAAGCGGATGAACCAACCAATCACAATGCTGGTTCTTGCACTCTCTGATTACAGTTTGATACCAAAATAGTGCTTGCGACTCCAACAATCTAGTTTTCACTAGATCATAAGTGATGGAGTCATAAGCTGAATAGCCTTCTGCTTAAGACTCCTTTGGCTTGATTTTCACTAGATCATAATGCTCTACCCTTCTGATTATGACTCCGACTCGGTCGCCAGTGAAAACCAGCAGCAGAGTCAACCAACAAATTGCTCTACTAGTTGAAATCAGAGTAGGAGAAACTCATACCAAGTGAATTTTGATTGGTAAGGCTGACCATTTACATGGGAAACTATTTGGTTCCATTACTTTAAGTGTATAGGAGTCACACTTTACCAGAAATTATTGTTACTGTGAAATTCTAGGGCTTGGGTGTATGTTTGACTTGAGTCAAATCTGCCCAAATTTTTGCAGAGCTTGGCTTGCCAATAAATAAGATGATGCAAGATATCTTTTGAGATTAAACACTTCACCTTTAAGAACTTTATTCTTAAAGGTGATTTTTGTCGAGTTTGGCTTGCCAATAAATAAGATGACACAAGATGTCATTTGAGATTAAACACCTCACCTTTATTATCACTAAAAATGACATAATGACTTTCTCAATCATGTTGGCAATAAAATTGGTCTGTTTAAGATGAGGTAAGATGTTTTAATTATCACATATCACATAGAAGAATAATATTATTATTCTAAGAGCAGAGCTAGAGATACCCTTTTTCTAGACAGTGCGACACTTCACCTGAAACTTTAAAAATCTGATAATGTATTTCAAAAAAGTGGTCATAAACAACATCTTACAAGGAGTGTGACCTACAATGTACTGACGGTCAATTTCTGAGAGATGTGTGTTAAATTCACTAACTAGGGAAATATGACTAAAAATTCCAGAATTGTACAACACTTTTTAATATTATCTCCAGTCTTACATGCTCAAATAGTCAGTTATGCTCAAAATAACAGTCAGTTGACCAACAGACAAAGTCTGGTCAGAATTGTGTATTCACCAGACAACTCCATGGATTGGATGTTGTCCAGTCATTTGCAGTTTAAAAGATAATTTAATTTTGGGCTATTTGATAACCATGAGGGTCATTATTGATCATGTTCTTGAAAAGCACCATCATTCATGCAATCTGGAGTCACTATTGCAAGAATGTTCAAATTGTTCAAATTTGGCCGGCCAAAAACAGGTCATGTCTGAGCAAAAATGTTTGGCAGGACAATGTCACGAGTACCTGTCCATTAGTTATTTCAAGCCCTTGTAATAATATTCCACTTGCCTTGTTTCATGTCTGTGTCAGCCGATCTGGTAGGGGTTGATGAACTATTGCTTGCAGCATTATCAGCAACTGATTCACTGTCAGCTTCTGAGGCTTCTGCCTAAAAAGTAAGTTAAACAAGGTATACTGTTAAAGAGAGAATTTACTACCGTTGCTTGACTTCCGGTTACTGAAATATACTTGAACTTCACATGTAAAATATCAAGTTGATTATGTAATAAATGCATGTACATTTATAACAGAAATGAGCAAAGGTAAGTCTGAAACACAAATTAGATAGAAATCACTTTTAATTATGTTAAGTACTGGAGTGCAAATTTATACCAAACAATTTAATTTGGATCCAGTACCACCCTTACTGTTTCGGCCCTGTGTATACTAAATATGCATTTTCATTTGAAAATGCATACATGTCTGATGCACTTTGGCCTTGTATCCACTAAAATGATCCAGAAAGGCTACAGTGTATTGCTTTTAACGAAACGGCATACAAAGTGGAGACATGAGAAAACGCATTTCCAGATGTGCATCACTCTCACTGAGGATGGCAAAAATAGAGACCTTTTCAAAATGTTGACACCATTCAAATCAAATGAACTGAGATCCAGTCTTTTGACCCTTTAACTCCCAAGGGGTTCTCCATTGACGAATAAAATCGTCTGGCGTTAGACAGAGTAAAATCTATAAGTGCCATTTGGCACTATCGGGAGTTAAAGGGTTAATGGGGACATAGTTTTTGGGTGAAGATGTTGTTAACCCTTTAACTCCCAAGGGGTTCTCCATTGACGAGTAAAATCGTCTGGCATTAGACAGAGTAAAATCTATAAGTGCCATTTAGCACTATCGGGAGTTAAAGGGTTAATGGGGACATAGTTTTTGGGTGAAGATGTTGTTAACCCTTTAACTCCCAAGGGGTTCTCCATTGACGAGTAAAATCGTCTGGCATTAGACAGAGTAAAATCTATAAGTGCCATTTAGCACTATCGGGAGTTAAAGGGTTAAGAAGAGAGATATCCAATATGGCAGACAGTACTTTCTTTGCTTTCCAGCTTATTCACTCTCACTGAAGTTCCTTCTATTTGATATTTTATTGATCACCCAGAAAAGAAGAATGTCTTCTTTGGGAAATATGGCTGGGTCGAACAAGTATATACCTGCCAAGTCTCATGCCTTGGACTTGAGTCTATGCCTGTGGGGTGAAAACTTAAATCTCATCCCAATTCATGCCTACAGATCAATTTTCTCATGCCTGGTTGAAAAAATTAAATATGTGAGCTATTACAAATCACTTTCCAAACATATAATTTTTATAAACTAACACCAAAGGAAAGGTACACATAAAATGAGTAAATGGTAATACTTTTCCCGAAATCTTTGATTTTTGAAGGAAAGACACTGGCAAAATATCATCCTCAGACATCCAGGGGTGGGCAGTCAGGGCGGGGAAAAAGTCTTGAAAATGTAAGTTGCCTTTTTTCCTGCCCAGTCTGACTGCCCCTGGAACTCCAAGGATGGAAACGTCTGGAGCATAATCATTTCCTTGATAACTTCTGAATATTTGGAACATCTTCTGGAATCTTCAGGCATCTTTAATAATAATAATAATAATAATAATAATAATAACTATATTTAAACCTCAAATCACACGGTTCAAAAAATGGCATGCTGGAGGGCAAACTGCCCACTAGGACATCCAAAACAAAGCAACTTAACTTAATATTCTTTTGTTTAGGATGTCCCAGTGGGCAGTTTGTTCTCCAGCATGGCAGTTTTTGTACCTTGTTATCATAAACTGCAAAGGGCCCACTGGGGAGACTGTAAATCACATGAACTCTAAATCAAATTAAATGTTGGTTATTGTTCAATAATGGTGTAATTTCTAATCCACTCAGATGTTGGTTTTAGGGGAAAATGTGTGACTCTTACACACAGTGCAAGTTCTGTCTACAATAATGTCAATAATAATTGCCTTCTCTTGAGCTCCGAAATGAAAGAAGCTCCTGGAATGATTTATCACATCTTTATACACCTCTCAAAAAATAATATGATGTGTTGACACTGATGATGCGCACGTTCATGCAAATTATTAGACAAAGTGCACTTGTTCAAAATCAGGACATCGGAAAAATTAAAATACTTCTAGCCTAGACAAATTTCTGGGTATTACTACGCACGTGGGATGGCCACTGATTTGTGGTTTCTTCGCTATTTCCTTCATCTTGAGCCAGCTGAACATAACCAAGGTTCACATCTGCGTCTTCGTCCTCCATGTTGTCGGCATCATCGTCGCTACTTGAAGAATTTTCCACGATCACTGGCGGCACTGGTTCGTCTTCTTCCGAGTCAGAATTCTCTCCACCACGTGGAATGTCTTTAGGAGAAATTTGTGGAGGCATCACACGCTCTTCGTCCACTAAATTGGACATTTAGAACGATTAACTTCGCTCACTTTCTCCGTGTATCATCATCTCGTCTGTTTTTTCGTGGCAAGCGTTTACCGAGGGGATCCTGGGCATGAAGAAACAGTGACGTAGGCACGCACTAAGTACTAAACAGGGCGGCAATCAAGGGAAAGTGTTAATTCTCAATTTTGTTGTTGTTGTTGTTTTGTTTTTGTTACTCGTAATGGATTTGAACAAATTTCGAGCCAGAGATCACGGAAGTGCAAACAACTCTTTGCTTTTTCATGCTTAATGAAGAGACGGCAAAAGGTAGAGTTGAAGTCAGTGTAATTTTCTTTGGTCACGCTGACGCAAAGATGCCCTCTTTTCGCTTGAGAAGAGTTAGTGTCTGTTAGAACGCTACCTAGAATATCAAATGAGTCTATTTCTACAAACTCTTTCTTATGGCAAACTAATCCCTTCAAAACAGGTAAATGTCACGTCAAAGCACCAAGACTCTCTTTCAATTCCACCTTTGATGCCCAAACCACAAATTTAAAGCTTAAAGATTTAGGTAGCCTCCAACTGAGTAGCATAACGGAAAGCTGAACATGTGTTGCAGGCTCAGCAATAGTAATCAGAAAGGCGACAACCTGTCGTAGCAAATTTTAGCCAATAAATGAATGAATGCATGAATTAAAAAAAGACTTTAATTTGGATGATTAATTTCGATAACTGACAAGAATTCAAGAAAGGTCAAGCCATTTTTCTTTTAATGTAGTAATTGAACTTGGATTCATGCAGCCGTCATTTTGTCGTTTTTGTTTTGAATTACCAATTTCAGGTGTCTTGTGAAAATACCTTTACACGTGAGATCTGAGAGTGAGTTCTGGCGCGCGCACTCTGCGGCGTTAAGTCTGATTGTGACATCAAACAGTCAATTTACTCTTTTTCGCGGAACAGATCAGTTGTCTATTTCGTGAGAGAAGAAAAAAGTCTCGTCATGAGCGAGAAGGTGATTGCAGTGATAATTTCCGTGGCAGTTTTCGTGCTGTTATCAAATGTAATGCTCGAAACTAAACAAGGAGGTAAGTGGATATCATAGTGTTCGTTTAAGAAGGGTAAAATCCTTCGGCTGAGGAGACTCTAAGAAATACCTTTCCTTTCATTATCTAAACAACAATATTTTTTTAATCAAATGGTGGACTTCATTTGATCATTCTACTTAAAATTCAGAAAGAAAATGACTCTAGACGGGGAACAAAAAATTTCTAGAAAAGAAAGCAGTTTTTGCAACCTTCAGTCTTCAGACTTTTATTTTTAGTAAAAGCAAACAATGCAACTTCTGGTTACCATGGTAGTCTATGCAGACTGATGTATAAGCGCGAGCTTGATCGTCTGTGTTGTTTTGAATTTTCAGATTTTTTGCTCACTTCATTTTATCCGCCGCAGGTTCAGGTTATTAGTTTTTCCACTTGCTCGCTAAAGAAAAGTTAACCTACTGCTTATGATTTTGCAAGTTTTTACTTTTTTGTTAGACTAAAAGCATATAAGAATGGTACTTTATATATTTTCAACCTCAACGCAAGGCATGACCATTTCAAAATCACTTTCGCAGAGACTGAATATGCGGTTGAAAAGAGCGACTTTATCCTTGCCGACTTAAAACATGGCACCCGCATATCCGGGGGATGGGGTGCAAAGGTGAGTAATTTGTACTTATTCCTACATCTCAAATAGGCAATTAACGAAAAATTTAGGACACTGAAAAAGTAAGATAATAGTAGGAGGGGCCCCTCTGTGTGTGTTGGGGGGGGGGGGTACAATTTGACTAACATTGCATTCTCAGAAATATAACTGTTACAGTTTTGTCTTTTTATCCTCTCTTCTTACAGGGCTACATAATTACCATCAAGATCTCTTCTCTTCATTCCAAACTCGATATGAAACTGGTGCTGAAAGACAGAAAAGGCTTTGGAGACGTCGATATGGAACCGGACAATTACCACAAATCTGAACAAGGAAAGGTTTGTAATTTGAAGGCATACGATTAATAAGATTCGTAAGGCATTGTCGGTGATATTAAGATTTTCATCAAAGTTGTGTTTCTCAAACCAGAATTGCCGACATTGTAGATTTGTTTGTCTTAAATTTATTACTTCCTGTTGTCCTGCCGCTCCAACACAACAATACAGTTGCGCGCTACGAAAACCGTTAAAGGGATTTGCTCACAACTTCTTCTTAGCAATTTCAACTACAGAAAAATCCCTTACCTGATTTGGTCGATATTCTCCCTCGCCTAGTTGCATTCTCAACTCGTGAAGAGAACATATTCATCTTTGTATTACCTTGACAACGCGCGTCTACCCAACGCTTGTAACAACATAACTTTATTGGTATTTGATTTCTTTTATATATATATATTATAGACCCATAAATTGTGCGCAGTAAATGGAACGCGCCCAGCGAGTAACCGAACATGCAAGCCTCGACCCCTTGGCTTTATGATGAGGTTGTACAACATCTGCCAAGCTACCACAGTGACTATGAAACACTGGGCACAGGACGGAGCAACATGGGTCTGGAACGGATTTGTCAACGCTACAACGACTATGATTGATAAAGGCTACAGTGGAGTGATGTTTGTGAGCTCTTGGACCTGGGAAAGAATGATCTGGCTGATTAACGAGGCAAGGGAGACATTGACCTGGATAGCCCAGAGGGCCTGGGAGAGAATACAGCAGATAGTGATACGGTTGGGTTTGTGGGCCGGGGACGGACTCGCGTGGCTTGTTGAAATGGTTTGGTGGCAAGCGTCACGCCTGGTTGCTGGATTATGGGATGTTGGTGCTTGGCTTGGAAATGGTATTGCGGAAATTTACGCCGGATATCTGGAGAGTAAGTGAAAAGGGTCTCTTTGCATTATATTGTGGCTGCCATGACGACAATCTAGACTGCGCATGCCTAGTAACTATCTGATAACGCAAATTTCTTACTTGCAGGCCATGTGACTTATGTGATTGCGTGGTTTGCTAGTTTGACCTTGGAAGGCGTCACATCGTTTCTGATCGTTGTAACTGTTGTCACATTCTCAGTCAAATTGACAAAGCGGGCTGTGAAAGTCATTCGTCAAAGAAGGCAAGTTGCATTATCTCAACGGTTGGTAACGTTACAATAAATGAGCGATTGTAAACCTAGAACTTATAGAAAGAATTGTAGCGCCTTCGCTCAAAGAGGGTCTCTTTGTCTCAGAATCGCATAAGTAAAGATTGCAAAATTCTAGCGAAGACTTGGGGAAAAAAACGAGAATATCGTGGAATTTCAAAACCTGCGATGACCCCACATCATCATGATCATATCCATGTGTTTTTACTTTTGTTCAATCCTGATCAAAATAATTCATGTTTTGAAATTTCGTTTGACTTTGTCTTCACAGACTTGAGAGAGAAGCTCAGTTAGCCGCTGAAGCCGCTGCTGCTGCTGCCGCTGCGGCCAGAAAACGAAAGCGGGCGGCAACCCAGAACATAAAAAATAGGCACAAGAAGAAACAGTTTTAAGGCCGCTTACGTACTGGTGGAATTGAAATGAAAGCTAAATAAAGTTAAATAAAAAACGGAAATGTGGGTTTCGTACTTGTAGCTGACTCCCAACGTCAATTAACCTTTCCTGTGTTTTGGTTGGCTTATTACATTGCAGATAAAACTGTAGATTGTTTTTTTCTGATATCCAAGAGCATATAAGAAAGCATCATTAAAGAACCTGATTCAGCACGAGCAGGAAGTTAACCCTTGTTAATTGAATACCGCATGTAAAAGCTCTGTTAAGCCCCCCCATACGCCCCCCGTTTGGAAGTCGATTATTATAATAACCTCCCCTCCCCGCTTCTCTAATAACCCCCACCCTTTTGGAACATAAGAGTTAGTAATTAGTCCCTTCTATTCCCTATTACGAAAGTTCATTTCATGGAAACACCGCTCTCAATACGGCATATCATGGGACATATTTCGATCGCAGATCGCAAAACTTTGGTTTCCATATGATCGCACGATCGCAGAAGATAGATTCAGAGTTCTAATTTTTGCGATTGTCTGCCAGTATCATATGATCAAGAGACATATCTGGAACTGACAGATGATATAATAATAACAATAACAATTGCTGGGTCAGCAAGGATATTAAGAAAAGAATTAGACCCGTGATTAGAAGAACGAAGAGTTAAAGAGACTAAGGTACTCAAGGCCACGGGATGTGGCTGGATGTCGTCGTAACGTACTGTTCAGCAACTTCAATAATAATAATAATAATAATAATATTCGCCATTGAGCGTATTCTCTCAGTAAAAAAGTAAGTGTTTTTAAGTGCCAATGACCCCAAATTATTTTTTCGCTAAAATGAATCTTTGCACCTGTTCGAAACGCATAGCGGCCTTTTTCCCTATTTTTAATAACTCCCGCCTTTTTACAGGCTTCAAAACTTACGAAAAACCAAGGATCGTTTGTTTCGCGACCGAGTCAGAAGGGGGAATGGGTATATTCTTGATTATTGATTACTTTTCAAATGACTAATCACGAACGGGAAACATGTAAATCACCTGGGGACAATCTACTTTGCATGCATGTTTACAAAGAGTTAATGTGATGCAAATTAGTTTGTGACGTCAAATCAGGAATAGACCCATGCCTCTTCTGACTCGGTCGTGAAACAAACGATGCTCAGTTTAGAAGCCTATAAAAAGTCAAGATTTGTTGAAAAAAGGAAAAAAAATGCCACAATGAGTTTCGAACAAGTGCAAAGATTTATTTTAGCGAAAAAAATATTTGGGATTATAGGCACTTTAAGACTAGATTAAAACATTTAAAATGCAGTAGGCTAGGCCTGAAATTTTAAGATCATACTCATATCTGATCATGACACGAAGTGGAATGGGGCAGTAAAAATAATTTAGTTTGAAAGTCTGACTATTTGCATCAGTTGTGATAGAATGAACTTCAGTCAAACACACTGATTATCTTTAGTTAGAAAGGTATCGATGAATTTAGCTTTCCCTATGGTGACACTGCGTTTTCTTGAAGATTTTTCAATTAGACTTCTATTTATTTAAGTAGTTAACAGTTTCGGATTACAAAAGGTGAAAGTTAGTCTTTTGTTTTGTTTTGGTTTTCAGTTTTTCAACGTGTATAGAACGTACATATGACTCAAGGTATCTATATCATAATTTGTAAACAAACGAAATTGTCTCCAAAACAAGAAGTAGAATTATAAGCTCCTGCTGAGCCAGAGACTGTCAGGTGGCAGGCCTTCTAATGCAAAACTTGCATACATTTTCATTATCAGTTGATTTTTAACGGCGATTTATCGAATGTTCGCAAAACATATCGAGTTAATAAGTGAGACATCTTTCAGATAGTGTGGATATTCTGTGATCACAGAAAGGGTGATATTGAGCTCGGCTGATAAGTCGCAGCCGACTACGCCTGAGGCCGACTAAAACTGAAAAGAAAATCAAAAGTGTTTGAGTCAAATCAAAGACAGGGGACCGTGACGATTTGTCAGCTATGAAGGAACTGCTTACGTTTTCATTTCTTCTGTTTGTTGCTGAAATTTGTCGAGGTATGTAAGTCACTTTAAGTCTGACAATATTTGTGAAGCAATGGAAGTGAATCATGAGAGGCTATAAGAAAGACCTCAGTACTAACTACAACCTGCCTCTATCAATATTTTATGCAATAAGTAAAAAAAAAACATATTCATTTGACTTCGGCAACGTTTTCACCAACGCCGAATTCTTTGATTTACGAATATTTCGCCTTAATAAAGGTTATCCCAATTTTGAATCCACATCATAATCGTCGGTTAAGTTGAAAAATAAAGAAAAATTTAAGATTTAAACTTCCCATCGAAAATTTTAGTTTGCAGTTTAACGGAAATTCCAATCGATATTAAGCCCAGTTTTATTTGTTCAGTTCTGACGTTTAGTTGCATTCTTAACAGTCGGCTTCCATATGTTCTTTATCAGCATTTTTCTCAAAAATTAAACTTTTTATTAATATAAATTTGCGAGAAATAGATGCTGACTTAGTCCGACGTTTTCTCCCTCAAATTGTTTCCAAGCAACAGACAAAAACTGCATAAAATGCTTAAAGTTTTTATTAGTTTAATACTTATCATCAATCGGAATAAGCTGAAAGTTTGTCATGTCGTTTCTTGGTTTACTTTTTAAGTCGTCGATCTCCTAGATATCGGGTAAAGCTGAACAACCCAATTTATAAGATCATGAAATATTGACAACCCAGGATTTTAGGGTGCTGTCCTACTTTAGAAAATCTCAGAAAAGTTTTCGTAAAGGTTTATTGGAGGTTTTCTTTTGCCTCAATAAAGTGAATATGAGATGAGAAATGGAACTATTTTTTTGCCCTCCCTGAAATGTCTTTGCGAAATTCAGTGCGGTTCCACAAAAACAATGTCATCTAAGTCACAACAAAATGCTGCAGTCACGATGAATATAAAACAAGTTTCAAGTTCAACGCACTGCTCGCAGTTAGCAACAGCTATTCGACGCGAGCAGTGGATTTGACGTATAACAAATAATTTACAACAATTCAACCTTACAGAGTGAAAAAAAGTAACTTACAATAAAGTAACAGGTAAAACAAGAGAAACGGACAAATAAATTGGCTTCACCTCGTTTGCAAACTTAAGTATAATCAAACATTAAAGGGAGAATCTTTGTCTTATTAATAT
The DNA here is from genome assembly GCA_948470475.1 of Galaxea fascicularis. NCBI lineage: Eukaryota > Metazoa > Cnidaria > Anthozoa > Scleractinia > Euphylliidae > Galaxea > Galaxea fascicularis. Next base: position 12,883,522 of record OX419339.1, read on the forward strand.
ATTGTTCTGGCCCTTTTCCCGTCACCTGAGGAAAGGAACTAAACTAATTCTTTTGTAGATATATATATATGTATGGGTTATTGACCAAGCGAGAGGTCAAGATGGCTAGATATTGGCCAAGTTCTTTTTTTGCGTGTTTATGGACCGAGACGAAGTCGAGGTCCATAAACTCGCAAAAAAAGAACGAGGCCAATATCCAGCCATCTTGACCGAACAAGCTTGGTCAATAAAGGATTTATTATATGGGATAAGAGCCGGCTTCAGAGAAATTTTTCTTGCGGGACAAAGCGCGTAATCCCGAGCGGGCAAGATCGCTCCATCTTGCCCGCTCGGGTAGCCAATCACAGCACGGGATTTGGTTCATCTTGCCCGCTCACGGAGCTACCCATATAATAAATATATATATGTTGTGCTGCGTAGCACTATAAACACCTACAAGTGGTGGAAAAGAGAATTAACTCTAAAGTGTAAATTAAAGTGCTAAGAGAAACATATAAATGGGTTTTTCATGGGTCTCTTTCAGCACTTTAATTTACACTTCAGAGTTAATTCTCTGTTCCACCACTTAATTCTTATGTAGGACGACACAAGCTAATTCTTTAAGAACTGGACCGGAGAAAGTTCATTAAAAAAAGTGTTGATTGTAAATTGCTGCAAAACAATCTTCAAAAAGCGTCGTACAGCAAAGAGTACCCCAACAGATTTCATTAAAGTATAGTATCAAACGTTATCATATAATGTAAGCAGAGAAACTGGTCTATCTTGGACCTTACTATTATGAGGGAAGTTTTAAATTAATCCTTAATCTCGATTTATTGATTGCGTGTTTGAAATGACTAATCACGACCGGGAAACATGTAAATCACCTGGAAGCAATCACTAAAAACCTTGATTATTGTTATTATTATTATTATTATTATTATTATTATTATTATTATTATTATTATTATTATTATTATTATTAACAACTAGAAGTAATGTTCAAGGAGCGGACTTTGAATTAGATAGATGCCGTGCCAACATCTAGGTTTTAGAAGCGGACTTTGAGTTAGATAGATGCCTTGTCAAAATCTAGGTCTTATGATTTTTATACATATATATTTTTTTATTATATAACTATAGCTTTTTGGTTTATCGAACATTTTTTTCTTATTTTGAAATTTGTGTTTTGTTAAACACTTTTGCCATTTACAAAAGCAGTTACAGACCATGACACGGCCGCCTCATTGTTCAAGGTTTTTATCTTTTTTTTAAATTATTATTATTATTATCGAACACTTTTTTATTGTGAAATTTTAATAATTGAATGTAATAACTATGTAAATATTCAAATGTTTTTTTAGCTTTCTTAATCTTGTATGTAATTATTGTGAATAAAATTAGGGTATTATTATTTTAGAAAAAATTATTATTATTATTATTATTATTATTATTATTATTATTGTTATTATTATTGTTACTGTTATTATCTTCAGCTAACTTGACTCAGTGTGTTTTTGTTTCAGCGACAATTTGATTTAAACATCTAGTCAGTCTAATCATGATCAGCCACGAATCAGTTTCAATATTGCTCTTTTCCGACTTTTCATGGCAACTTAACGTAAAACTACTGTGACAAATGAATTTTTTACATCTCTCAAAATTTGTAGGTCTAAACTTTTACCAAGAACTCATTTACGTCACAATCTACGAAGAAGAACCGAGAGGTAAGCAGATTCTTTTCCATGCAGCCTTGATTTTTAATTTCGTCATGTGGGCTTTCATGAACGATTGACACCCATTTCAACGTTTCCTTGATTTTCATCCTATGTTTGTGAACAAAAAGTGTGGCAGACTTAAAAGCATCATTATGATCGTAAAACAGTCAAAGCTAATCAGAGGATCACAACGACATGATAAACTCCACCTCCCTTCCCTTTCCTTCGCATCAGGTCCCGTAACGCTTGCAGTCCCCTAATCCCACTACAATGGGTGTGTGTGTGTCTGTGGGAGGGGGGGGGGTTAGCTTGCACGATAATCAGGAGATTTGTTTATGCAGGATTTTTGTTTTGGTAGTCGACACCCACTGCGTTTCTCTTCTTTCTTCGTTGCACGAATTCTTTACTTGCATGAATTTTTTATTTTGGGGGGCTTTTGCACCTCGCTTTTAAACCCGGAAGCGGATGAGGAATTTCCCGCCAAGTTTCTAACCACCAGCGCCACTGAATAAGGCCACGGTCACCAAGCCAAACATGGGAGATGAACTCTTGTGGCTTGTTCCCCGTGGCTGGTGTCGGCGTTTTTGTTCAAACCGAACTTTGGTTATTGCTTAACCATTGCCATATTTGCTCTCTCTAAGGCTCATTTGTAGCTCAAGTCCATGCAGGACCAGGCATCGTCATATACAGGCTGGGCGGTGATGCAGGGAAACACTTTGCTATCAACAATACAACGGGCAACATTACCATACAGAATCATATTGACCGAGAGGTTTGTTCCTCATGCATATTGGAAAGTAATAATCTCCCCTCATTCCACATTGCAGTCGTGTATGAATGTGTGTTTGTTGTTGAGACTTACGTTCAACCTGGCCTGCAGTGTACTCCCCGTGTATGACATTTGCAAACTGCAGAAACTGCAGACCTCAGACTGCAGCCGGGCGGTGCCGCAGATTGCAAATGTCAAACACCTGTCCACTCCTGCACTCCTCACAATCGCTGGAAAAGGGTATCCTTAGAACATTCAAAATCGTTTCTTTTGTAAGGCTATAAGTGTACCCAAATCAGAAGAAAAACAACTATTTTGCCAACCAAACATAATTCAGAGATGCAAGCCACTGGAGATTCCAAATCTGGGGGTCATCCTCGGTGTAAAAACTGGCGAGGTTTTCTTTGTTTTTTGAGGTATTGTTTTGCTGTGTGCTATTGTTTATAATGTTTTGTTTTCTTTGTTTTACGTCACTCGTGAGTTTCACAGGTTTTTACATCGAGGATGAGCCAAATCTGGAGATTTTTTCCTCTGTGCCACCCCCCTTACCCAACCTGCTAATCTGACCCCTCCCTGCAAATTCCTGCGCTTCTATAGTGGTAATAAAGAGGATATGTAGCTATAATTATAGTCAGTGTATTGGTATTTGTTTGCAACAAGTTATGACAACTATGTACAAGATGCATGAAAATGAAGACAGGAACTGAGATATATAAGCATAAGATTTGGATTTTTGGAAAATATTGGTTAAAACTAAGATTTTTATGGGAAACTGATCCAATTTACTTTTATCCAGGAGATTTGGTCATCTGTACCAGAGACCAGGAGATTCGCTCTGTATCCAGGAGACTCCTGGATAATCTGGGAGAGTTGGCATATCAACCTCGTTCCCAGGGTCTCTCATCTTCCCGCTCAAGCTTGGGCGGGAAGATGAGAGACCCTGGAAACAAGGTTGTTGGCATATATGATAATTCATGTTGATACTATTTGGCACATGACTCAGTAATTAATCGCAATGTCAGGTCATGTGGTGCACTATTAAAGACAATGGTTAGCATGCAATAGTAGCAAGAAATCTTACAGTAAGTTGTTGTAAAAGTCTCAGAAATTTCTTCTGGTAACAAATATAGGTTTTGACTTCCACTGGAGGTAAATTTACAGTATTTGCCTCTGATGATGCTCACGGTGACGAGGTCAGTAAAATAATGTTTGAAAACAGTTTTCTGCCTTTGTTTCTGTTTCTGTGTTTCCTAGAAAAATTAAGCACCCACTCTCAAATGCATGCTGTCCAGAAAATAAGCACCCACCCTGTCAGCCAAAAAACCAAATAAGTGTCCCCTGTATTAAATTTCTCAAGAAAAGCCTGGTTCCCAGGCAACCTCCAGGACAAGTCCAGTCCTTCCGTCCCAGGGGTTTGGAATTGCTTGAAGCAGTACAGTGTATTACTCTATGTTCTGTTCAGTAATGCAGTTACCCTTTTTCCGTTAGTTTTCTTTTTCAATGTTTCATGTTTCTATTAAAACAGGTAGAATCCTTTGTTCATAAAACTCATGAAAAGCATTTGAAATTCTTGACAAAATGTCTGGGATTGCTTCTATATGGAATTCTGTATTGTTATGTCTATTTTTGTACACGAAAGGGTGTATTTGTGGTACTTGAGGAGTCCTAGGAGTGGGGAATTTTTTCAGTATGAAGATAAGGATGTATTTTATTGCTGACTGGGATGAATACAAACTGGGGACATAATAGTGATCTTGTTCCTCTTATCATAATTATTATGCTGTAGAGAGCATTGTCCAAGTCCTTAAGGGCCAATTTACACGGTACTATTTGTCATGCACTTCCTGGTGTATGCAACACAACGTAGAACAAAGTTGTGCCGTGTGAATGCTCCCACAATGTCTCTATGACAGACGCACACAGAATCAAATTTGTTGTAGGATTTTGAATCATGTTTTAAAACCCTACAACAGTTGTAGGTATAGGTAACATTGAATGACAAGTGTTGTATCTGATTTTTTGCATGGCGAGAGCAGTGTGTGCTACGGAAGTTGCATGCGACAGTCATAAATTGGCCTTAATAATGTTATCCAAACTTCACAATTCAGTGAAAGGTACCGGTACTTCATGCAGCTAGGTAATTGACACTGTAACACTTGCCAAACTTTATTATCTCAGTATAGGCTTCAAAACATGAAAAGAAATAATACATTAACACACTGTCAAACTGCTTTTGTACTTAAAGTTAATATTTGTGCAGACTGAAAAACATGGAATCTTTTTTTATTTGCACAAGTTCATAAGCCTGCTTGACATTTCTTTACTCCCTTGCATTAGGCCTCAGCAACTGTCCATTACTGGATCATTGACATTAATGACCACTTCCCATATTTTCCACACCAACATTATACAGTTACAGTTGGAGAAGTAAGTTGAACTACATTGATAGGTGCATAACAGGATAAAAAAGAACACTGATTATGTGTGACTGAACTATTTCTGGGGTACACTTAAATGACCCAAAACAGTCTTACATTTTTGTCATGTGAAAATAAATAATAGTAATAATAATAATAATAATAATAATAATAATAATAATAGAGGTCTTTATTAAAACATTCGAAACAACAGACGTGTTTAGTTACAATGATATAATGAATTAAGTCATACTGAGACAACTATAAATTAACTAAGTAGCTAACTAACTCAGGGTTCATACAGGTCATGGAAATCCTGGAAAGTCATGGATTTCCAATATTGTAAAATCCAGGCCTGGAAATCTTAGAAAATAAGGACAAGTCATGGAAAATCCTGGAAAATTAGATCTTTGTACAAACAAACTAAAATTCTTGTCTCAATTTTTGGCCAATGGCATTACAACCTGTCTACTTGTATATCGTTTTTGCAACATTTGGTTTCCAAGGTTATGGATTTTGTGTCATATGGTCCTGGAAAGTCCTGGAAAAGTCCTGGAATTTTAGGACGCAAAAAGTGGGAGAACCCTATAACTAACTAATATGAGAACGAGCATATATTTATAAAAGTTCTCTTGAAATGCTTAGCTCTGACAAATGGGAAAATGTAGTTGTGATGCTTCTTACCTAATCTAACTATAGTTCATTCCAGTGGCAGAAGTTCGTCTAAAGCTTTGGTTGAATTATTGTCGGTGATCTTGTCTCATATTAACTTCTTATCTTTCAGGGCAATAATAAATTATTTTCAATGAAAAAGAGTTCTTTGCTGTAACCAAGCTTAAAAACTCTTTTGAACAGCCTGTCAATATGGCCTGAGTATTTGTGATAATACACATAGCCCCATACTTCTACAACATAAAGTGTGTTTAAAGTGTACTTAGAGTTCTTACATTTCCTTTTGCATGACTCCTCTACCAGAGCATTGATGTCAGTCGGCAGATATTTTCTGTAACTGCTCAGGATGAGGATCTGGCGGCAAATGCAGAGATAATTTATGCAATAATTGATGGAAACCAGGTGTGTGGTTGTGTTTCATAGAGTTATACAATGGATGATGTAAACCTCGCATTCCAGTGGAGGCAGTATGGCCGAGTGGTTCTCACATTCCACTGGAGACAGGATGACCAGTGGTTTAGGGCGCTGGACTTTTATGTGGTTACCCGGGTTCAAAGCCCTAGCTAGTGTTGTTCTGGGTTCGAGCCTGGTTCAACTCCCTGGTCATCCTTGTAAATAGCCAACAGTGGTCTGCCTCCTGCCAGTTGGGATTCTTAACTCTGTTGTGTTCATTTGTATTATTTGTTTCATTGTCCCTGAAAAGCCCTTCTAGGGGACTGGTCAATTATTAAGTATTTATTTTTATTATTTATTATTATTGATTGGTCTAGACAAGTTTGCAATTATGTTACAGATACAGGAATGTCATAATAAGTCAAAGAAAGTACTAAGAAAAGCAATGTATATGCAAACAGATTTTATTTGCCAGTGTGTGTGTATTCTAATAATATGCACAGCAGACGTGGTAAGCAAAACATGGTAAGAACATCAGTTAGGATACTTGCCTGCAGCTTGTGGTGCACTTCTTTGCTCTTACCACATTTTGACAACATCAATTCATTTTCAGAGTACGTCACACCCACTGCCAAAATAATCTATTTGTTTTTAGTGCATATTAATTAAATAATGTACATTAACTATGATTAGAAGTTGGGTGTGGTTGGAGTAGTTGAAAGTATGTGAATCATCAAAGAAACAACAATAATGTCATTCAGTTTTTAGAGGAACATTACATTAGAATGGATGTTGAAATGAATTTTTGAGGAACAGAACAGCTACTTTACTGACTTGGGCTCCAAACAGGCCAGGGGCATTACAATCCACAGTAAAACTATTGCAATTGCATATTTTGAGGGAACTAGGCTGAGAACTAACTAGAGCTGGCCAAGACTAAACTAGAAGCCCTTTCGGGAATTCTGGCTCACTGGATAGTCTGATTCTCCAGACAGTTGATGCAATTTATTATGATCATTAAAGTGATTTGTGGAAATCAAAAGGTTAACTTGGAGCACATCATCATTGTTGTAGATTATGAAGAGGTAATGCAATATCTGTAGTTGACCATTATGCACTTCCAGAAATTATCCATACCCCCCCCCCTTCCCCCACAATGGAAATTCCAAGGGGGAGGGGGGTGGCAAAAGAAAAAGTTATTAAAGAAAAGTATGGAGCTAAATTGGATTTTCCGCAGGGGTGGGGGTACAAACGAAAAAAAACCTTCTGTGGGGGTGGGTAAGGATATTTTTTGGAACCACATATAGTTTTATTTTACATTTGTAAGGATGGAGTCTTCAAGCTGCAAGATGCTTATCACTGCAATGTGCTGCTGGCAAAGGCTCTGGACTTTGAGTCTAAGTCTCTATATACCTTGAACATTTCAGCCTCAAATGTGAGTATGGATTCAATGTTAAATTTAAAGTTGTGTGTTAATGATGCTAGCAATATTTTCTCCATATAAGCCAACTTCAAAACATAAAATTAATGGCTGTCAGGCAATCCTAACTTTCAAAACTTAAATTACATAAGCCGACTCAGGCTCATCAGGCTTCTTTTTGAAGTCCCAAATAATGCTGAACTTCCTGCTCGTGACTTGGACAGTCATTGCTAGTGTAAGTTGAAAGCATTATTGCAAGTAATCTAAACAGAAATGGCTGTAGTGGTCAGGTGTTCATATTTATAAGGGAGGACAGGTATATCTGGTACAAGGAGTTGAAGTTTGGACCCTTGACTCACTACACCCCCTCTCCCCCTCCCCTCCCCCTCCCTCCTTCCCCCTTCCCTCTCCTCCTCCCCCTCCCCTCAGAGCTGGATTGGCGATTTGGCAAGGCTTCATAGTTCATCCGTGCGATATTGTATGTGTGTTTACCACGTGTGACTGAGTTTGCAAGGTTTGTACGGGTGCATCAAATGTTTTCTAGTCTTTCACAGTTTGCAACTGTCTTTCTTCATAGTATGAAAGCACCTTCTCCAACTGGACAATTCTTTCTGTATTGGTTCAAAATGAGGATGACCTTCCTGCCAGATTTGCTACTTACGAATACAAAGCAGTTGTTAGAGAAGATGCAGCTGTGGTAAGAGCTGTATAAGCTAAATACTTATGAGAAAACAAAGAGCATCCTACTGATGTTACGGAGGTCGTACATGTAGGTTTGATTCCTGCCTGGGACTCTGATTTCTTTACAGTTGTCCTTTCGCCTGTTGCCAAGCAACTAGCATATCACCTTTTTCACGGGCACAAAACATTTTCCGACAATAAGGGCTGATGAGTTTGTGCGAAATTTTAGAAACGATAGTGAACCAAAGGAATTTGTTTATTCCTTCACTCTTAGTATCCCTGCGAAAGCAGGGGAGCAATTATTCAGAGTTGTGAGTTGTCGATAAATTAAGCTTTTGCTAAAGCAGATAGGAAGGTTGACAAAAACATCCTTTCCAGAAAGAAGGAACTCTGAAAGCCGTCTTCTTTTCATCTTTCAACTTTGTTAGGCCAAACCTCGATGAAAGTCTGCGATTTTGACTCCAATGTTGTGTTGAAATCGCTGTGTGTGATCCCCGCGATACAATATAATAAATCTAGAATAAGCTGTGTAATGCTTTGTCATGTAACCGTTGGCATGTTCAACCAATGAGAAAAGGTTATCTAATTCAAATGTGTAAGAACCAATCAAAAACTACCTACAATATCCACACAAGTAAGTGATGTCACCAGATGACATTCTCACCCGCACGCCCTCTGGGTTAGGGGGAGGAGACGGCTGACATTTCAGACTACTATTGTTCATGATGACAAATGACGCAGTGACACATACTTAAATAATATTATTGGTCAAGTGGTTTCTGACCGTATCTGTAAATTGTCGCTAAACATTGAGTTTGTCAACTGCATTCACTTTCAATTAGCACAATTAATGACTTGATGGAGATGTCTTACGGAAATTTCCACTCGTTCCTCGTGAACAAAACAAACAGACGGAGTGGGGAATGTGGCTAGTCGCTTAACACGCACTGTATTATGGTTGGTTTTGAACAGGGAACCTCTGTTCTTCAAGTTTCTGCAGCTGATAGAGATAAACTGAATGCTCCAGTCATTTATGAAATAGTTGATCGTAAGTACCAAAAGCACTTTTAAACCTTTAAACCCTAAGATAAAAGTTTCAATTCTCATTTGTTGCATCAACACATTTCCTATAGAAGTAGTAGGGAGAAATTGTTAAAATATCAAGCAAATTCATCTTGTGTGATTCTGTCCTTAATTCTCGTGACTATTCTGTTTTATGAACCATTGATATTACAAGGAGAAATTTGATGCTGATCAGTCTTAGGGTTAACTCTTAGGGTTCTTAGGGCTGACTATTAGGGTTAACGAGGTCATATGTAGGCAGTTAACAGCAAATCAGTTATATAGTAGCAGATGGTGTCTCGGTGGTGACCCAGGCTTGGTATTAAACCTCTTTTGACGTGTGTTTGCTTACATTAAATCCACCGGGTTCTTCTCATTTTTATAGACAAACCACAACCATTATGATGCCTTTCGGTTTAATTGCAATGTTCCTTCACCCATCACATCACCAAACCTTTGTCCCCCTTCTGGGCCCAGTTGGTGATGAATTAAAAAACGCAGCTAGTGCGGTCTTATAAGTTACACGCAGTGCAACAAACTCTGCCAAAGCCACCCAAACATTAATCAACCAATCACAGGTCATGTTCACAACAACGGAGACTGGCTTTGATAGTTCTTTAGCCAATCAAAAACGAGAATATTTCTAAAATTCAAAGTGTTGGTGGCCCCGGGTGAGTTCATTGCACTGTAACTCATAACCCAGCAATGGTTCCAAATTAATTAAATGAGAGATGAGCTGAGCTGAGGTGCACAGATACCAATCTCTACCGAACGTTTACTGTCGCTGAATCAAATTGGTTTACATACGTAGGAAAATGTCACCAGTAGTTGTGTGCAGGGCAGCAAACCAGCACATTTAGGCGAACACTTTCATCACTTACCAAGAACACCATTTGTCACCGATGACTTGAAGGCACAGTGTTTCTAAACCACTCATCCTTGATGAGAGTTGGTATTTATCTTTACCTTCACTTTTGAACGTCTATTTCAGCCAGCGTCAAAGAGGCTTTATTTATTATCGGTGCTTCTACTGGTGTCATTTCCTTAAATGGCACGCTGGACAGAGAATTTAGGCAGGAGTACAGACTGCGCGTATTGGTAAGTCAGGCAATTTATCAATTTTTTTGTAGACAAGGTTTTACAAATTCGACATGCCCAGAGGTAGTTAGTTGTAATCTTGGTGGGTCTTGTCTTAAGAAAGTAGGTAGACAAGTCTACACAAGTAGTGTGTCATATTAAAAAGGCGAGGTGTGAAGATAAATGTGCAAGTCAGTCAGTTTAAATCGGAGGAATGGTCCGGTTTCTAACTTAGGCAGTAGTTCATTCATGATGACAAAATTTCTTTCTCCTTTGTTCTTTGTGATGAAGGCGGTATGAGAGTTGCTCCTTAATCAAATGAGATTTCTAGTGCCAACAAGCAAAGTTATTTTTTATTAACAAAATTCGGTCAATCCCCAGTTGTCCTGTAAAATGAGCTATTTCCTGTTATAGGTGAACGCGCAAGTGTGGCCCTTTCTAATCTTTATACCTTGTCCTTTGCGTGGTCACCCGCTTGTACAAGCCAGTTCCTGAGAGGAGTCTCAAGGAAATCAAGTCCCTTTATTTGTTAACTTAATAAGCTTTTTGGGAGCTATCTGTAAATTCCTTTGTGTCAATATACCATTTTACTAATGGTCAGTTCCAAGTGAATTGTGGGTAGATCCAGTCCTATGTGGAGACAAACGGTCAAAATTACAATTTCAAATTACGTCACAAAATGGCTGTTTGCCCCGCACAGGACTGGATCGACCCACGATCCACTTGGAAATTATTCGCAAAATGATGTATTAAGTGAAACGTTTCGCGCCCACTGTAAGTGACATCAATTGACATCTCTTTTGATGTACAGGCCCGTTCAACTTTCCACCTTCCTGATCACGTGACAGTTGTAGTCAATATCAGTGATGTCAATGACAACAAGCCAGTTTTTAGCAACGGAACATATTCGTTTACAATTGCGGAGAATGCTGCGACTGGCGCTACGGTTGGCCAAGTAAAAGCCAGTGATGCTGACCAAGTTAGTAATACAAGGACAATTGATTATGCTTTGATAAACAGTTGTTTATCTCCACTACTTGCAGAGTATTTCGCACGCACGGGGTTTGGCACATAACGGGATTTAACTGGTTTGGTGATCACACAAATTTAAAAATACTCGTAAGCAGTGGAAGGGTGATGTTATGAAAAGGAT
>OX419339.1:12899862-12927362 GCA_948470475.1 Galaxea fascicularis
ACTGTCTAAAATTAGCCCAAGCATAAAAAGGAGAAGGGAACTACGTAACTGCTTTTCAGATGGTAATGCATTTAGATAAAAGCTACTATTGGATATCTGTTGGCAGCATAAAGGCAAATGTTGCGTTGTTTTTCTCTTTGCAGGCCACAGACAAAGATGCTGGGAATTATGGTGAGATTGGTTACATCCTGAGTGACGGAAACATTGGAGATACTTTCAGCATTGAGCCATCAAGGTATCACCCACCACTTTAAATTAATTGGTACTGGCTAGTTTTATGGTTCAGCTTATGGTCCAGCAAGTGTTGCTCAGTTTCCCCAGGTTTTGGAGGCGTGGTTAGTGGGTATTACCCCTATACTACAAATCAACGGTGAAATCCCGATGACAAGGCCCCTAACATTTGAAACACCTCAACTAGCGTTCTAATTTTCAATTTCCTTGGGTGATGTATATATAGCTCATGTCATTATCGAACATGGATGATAATGAAACCTTGATTGAGAAGAATGGCAAACAAATTACAAAAATACCAAACTGTGGTGCTGCGTCGGTGGGGAAGTAGTACACAAGAATTTGGTATTATCAACAGAGTTGATAAATGTAAATTGACCACCGTGCAGATTGTTCCAGATTCTTACGGCTTTCCATCGGACCTTGATGTAGGGAAAGGCCGCAGATAGCCATGTGTTGTTTGGAGTGGTCAGGGAGATTAAAATGACGAGCGACTGGCTTAGATGCATCCTTGTCATTCTTCTCAACATCGCGAAGGTGTTCGCGGAATCGGTCGCCTAGTCGTCTTCCTGTCTCGCCAATGTATAATTTATTGCATAACGTGCGTGTAGTTAGAAGCGCATTTAAAACTAACGAGCAACCCGGCACTTTCAAATGCGCGCGCTCACGATGTAAAACTTGTCAATTCATTCTTAACACTAGCAAAATATCGGGACCTAAGCGATCTGTTAAGATCACTGATCGTTTCACATGTACCTCCGCAAATTTCATTTATTGCCTAACCTGCACGTTATGCAATAAATTATACATTGGCGAGACAGGAAGACGACTAGGCGACCGATTCCGCGAACACCTTCGCGATGTTGAGAACTGAGAATGACAAGGATGCATCTAAGCCAGTCGCTCGTCATTTTAATCTCCCTAACCACTCCAAACAACACATGGCTATCTGCGGCCTTTCCCTACATCAAGGTACGACGGAAAGCCGTAAGAATCTGGAACAAAAATTCATCTTCCAAATCGGCACCCTTAATCCCCACGGTATTAACGAACGCTTTTCATTTAACTAATGTATTCCTATTTTTCACGTTGCCATATTACCACCAATAGCGTAGCTCCTACTCCACTATAAAAACTACACACAACCCATAATTCCTCGATTCGCTCTGGCGAGGGGCTAGCGCTCGAAACGCCAGCTTTTAGAATCCCTGTACGGTGGTCAATTTACATTTATCAACTCTGTTGATAATACCAAATTTTTGTGTACAAAAATACCTTAGCCGTTTTACACTGAGTATCACTGCATTACAGTTGCCGTGAATGAATTGTTTATTGTAATCTGCATGTTGCTCCCAATGTATTTTATGTAATTAGTATAGGTTATTTTCCATGTAATATACTGTACCTTGTGAATAAATGATAAATGGATTGGTGACTTGGATAAAGTATAAGTAACGGAGAAGCGTTCTCAAGTCAATATACTCGGAAAAAGAATTTTCCGAGCCCCCAACAGGAGTCGAACCCATGACCTTCCAGAATACCGGTTGGACGCTCTAACCACTGAGCTATGGGAGACTCGTGGTGAGCCAGGTCATATACTAGGTTCTTATATGAGTGACACGTGTCCTGCTAACTGCACGGCTCAACATGTCGAAATGACAAATGTGAATAAATGATAAATGGATTGGTGACTTGGATAAAGTTCTTCTCCGTTACTTACACTTTATCCAAGTCACCAATCAATTTATCATTTATTCACATTTGTCATTTCGACATGTTGAGCCGTGCAGTTAGCAGGACACGTGTCACTCATATAAGAACCTAGTATATGAACTGGCTCACCACGAGTCTCCCATAGCTCAGTGGTTAGAGCGTTCCAACCGGTCTTCTGGAAGGTCATGGGTTCGACTCCTGTTGGGGACTCGGAAAATTCTTTTTCCGAGTATATTGACTTGAGAACGCTTCTCCGTTACTTATACTGTACCTTACCATTCCATTCCATTTTATTCTACTCCACTCCACTCCACTCCACTCTACTCTACTCTACTCTATTCTATTCTACTCTATTCTATTCTACTCTATTCTATATTTTAGCGGCACCTTAAGAGTTACAGAATACTTTGACAGAGAAAACGTGGACTCATATCGTTTTGCTGTAATAGCTAAAGATGGTGGGAATAAGGTGAGCGCTGTTGCTTCTCTTTTAATATCAGCATTCACTGAACAAAAGATGTAGAGGTGAAGAACATGTTATAGTCCTTAGAAAACAGTCGTGGGGCTTACTATAATTTAGCGGCGTCATGGTCCTTACAGAAATCACAGCACTCAACACCGAGACGTTGAACTTCATTCCATTTATACAGTGTAACCTACCAAAAGAAATTTTATATTTAATCTACAGCGAACAAGAGGAGTGACTGCTGTCGCGTCTGGTTACAATGCATACACTAATCGGTTCCTTGATTGATCTTTGATTATGATATGGACGCCTTTTTTGCCATGCCTTCAATATAACATGATGGAATCAACAAGCGATTTAACTGTAAGCCAGTATTAACAGTGTTGTTACAAAACCACAATACTGTACTAATAATTCGCTCTACCTTTGGTTTGAAGAAGGCTTATCTTGCAATAATAACAGGAGGCAGGATGGCCGAGTGGTTAAGGGCGCTGGATTTCAATGCGGTGACCCCGGTTCAAATCCCGTTCTGGCCACTGGCTGGTGTTGTTCTGGGTAAGTGCCTGGTTCAACTCCTCAGTCATCCTTGTAAATAGCCAACTGGTCTGCCTCCGGCCTGTTGGGATTCTTATCATGTTATGCTTATTTGAATTATTTGTTTCTTGGAATTGAAGTGGAGTGCCTGTAAACTAGCTGCTTAGCTAAGTGCACTTTCACTATAAACATGGTATTATTATTATTATTATTATTATTATTATTATTATTATTATTATTATTATTATTATTATTATTTTGCTAAAGGCGTCTCGAGTTCTTAATCCAAAGCTGACGTCCATCCCGGATAGCACTGATAATACAGTGTTGATCAACTTTCCCCCGTACGGATATCTTGTGTTAAGTTGTGGAACTGAATGGGTTAAAGCTGTTGTTAACTTTTTTGCGAGTACTTAACATTGTTTTTGATCGGCTTTTCTACCAGAGTTCGACTGTTAATATCACGGTTTATGTTAGTGACGTCAACGATAACTCGCCCCAGTTCACTTCACCTGCTGGTTACAAGTTTTCTGTTAAGGAGGGAACCGCTGGATTGACTGTGGGCATTGTCAAGGTAAATCATACAATTCCGACCTGTGGCTGATCGTGACCACAACCTGTAGTTTCCGAAAAGTCATCAAAGTGTATATTCTTTTCGCATTGCCTATAAGATGAGTAACGAGAGTAGAGAAAATCATGGGGAAGGGATATTTTTTCCTTTGTACGACCAAATAGGGATCAGTAACGTTTTCTCGTTTCCCACAAATTTCCCACTTATTTCTATAAAATAACCCGAGCCTGAAATATTTTTGGGAGTCTTGAAAAACACTCCACTATTGAGATTAAAACGGTTTGTGTAATTATAAGCCACCTTACTTTCATCCTGGGTCTGTAGTAGACTTATGTTAACAAAGTGTGCCATCGTCAACTCAAACTTGTGTTTGTGTTTTTGATACCTTGACAAGGCTACTGACAGCGACACTGGAGAAAATGCAGAAATCAGTTATGTCTTGATGTCAACGCAAACATCTAAAAGGTACTCTCTTGTCAAGCAACTTAATTTTAAACTGACCCAAAACTAAAAGAAAGAAAACATGACAGCCAGTGACATTTAACTCCCAAGAGATCGTTTTTGCTTTTATGACCTTTTGTCACAATATCGAATTTTAGGACGGTAACTCCTAATACAGAAGTATTTTAGCGAGATATAGGACTATGTGGGAATATCGCCCGATCTAAGCAAGAGCTGTCAGATTCTAGATAATAAATAGACCAAATTATTGACTTTCTTTTAGAAGGGTTTAATTGAATAGGAAACAATGTTCCACAGTTTTTTTTGTAAAATGAAGCGTTATTGTCCCAGAAAAGTACATGGTTACCCCCCAAATTTCGTTTCAGATTCCGATACCTCTTGCTTAGACCTGCTATTCTCACAGAGTCTTGAAACGCGCAAGAATATTTGTGTTTCCCAATAGATCTTACCAGGGTTCGTACGCATCTTGAAAACCCTTGAATTTTAGAAGAAAGATTTCAAGGCCTTGAAAGTACTTTAAATTGGATTTTGGTCCTTAAAAGTCCTTGAACTAAACAAGCTCTTAAAATATCAACTCTTTTAAACGCTCTTTAAAAAGGGTAGTTGGTGCAAATGTTCATGCAATCAACGTGCAAACGTCTTGCCATCCTTGTGAAATGCGTAAGCACCTTTTTTTCATCCCCAGTCGCGTCTCTTGCATGCATGTACGTTGAGCCACAAGTGCACCGCGCATGTCTATGCTCTGCACGTGTTTTCGTGCTCTCATTTTAAGATGTCCTTGAATTTTTTAAACAGGGTCCTGGAAAGTCCTTGAATTTTTGGCCTAAAAAAGTCTACGACCTGACTTTTCCCGCATATTTATAAACCGCGCAGAACATACTTTGCTCTAGGAAGCACTGTCCTTAAGGAATCCTGTTATCTCGGGTGATCTCAAGATGCACAGGACGTATGCGCAGCAACAAAAGTAGGCACAGTGCTTGACGGCCGTTGGATATTGTGGAAACTATGGAAGCATTTTCAAAGGGGCACCACTATGCTATTTTACTAGATACGTCACGTTTGTTTTAGTTTCAGGATAAATTCTTCAACTGGTGTTATATCCACGGCTGAAGCATTAGATTATGAAGCGTTTCGCTCTCACCTGCTGATTGTGCAAGCGCGGGATAATGGCGGCCCGCAGTCACGAAGGACAGCGGTCGGAGTGTCAGTGAATGTTACCGATGTCAATGATAACGCGCCGGAATTCTTCGAAGGAGAACCTGACTTGAACACAATAGAAAATAATTTACTTTGTGGGAGTTTTAACATGACGGTATGACTCGATCTCTTTCTGTTTTGTTTGTTTGTTCGTGGTTATTTCTTGAAGAAACCCGTGTGATATTACCGAAAGTAAATATCCAAGTACAAGTTTTATCTCCCTTGCAATATGCTATAAAGTTCGTGTAAGAAGCTAATATAACCGCGGAAGTAAGACTAGCAACGGAGGCCAAATGCGCCTTTTTGTGCTGTTGCCTCTTTTTTCGTGACAGGATTCCATCATCATTCGCGTTGAGGACTTCACGCCAGCCAACGCCGAGATCGCAACCGTTAAAGCCTTTGACAAAGACGGTGATGCAGTGAACGCTAAGATTTTTTATCGCATTCAAGGTAGTTACTAGATAGTTACTGTGGCTTTCCTCAAGCTCACTTGGTAACGACACCGCGGTTTTTCAAACAACTTTCTATTTTGTCCTTAATTTTCCAAGGAAACAGTTCCGAGGTATTTTCCATTGGAAGTCAGACTGGAGTAATTCGTACAAATCGACAACTGGTAGGTTCCTCACCACGCTCTTGACAAGGGAGATTGTTAAGGTAGAAATAAAGTTGTGGTCGGCTCATAATGGTTCCATAAAGTAAAGCAACCAGTGGCAACCAAGCAACTGGGAGTATAAACCCTCCCCACTGAACGAAATGTAACTTCATCGCCTTTCTTAGTGTGTTCCTGTTTCTTTCCTTTTGGGGGGGTGGGGTGGGGCGGTAGGGGGGTGGAGGGGGACAAGTGGTGCGGTTGCGGAGGGGAGATACAGAGATCCCTACCTTCACAGCTAAGTAAATGAAGAGGTAATATGAAACGAAGTGTATTCGCTTAAGTTACGACCACATGATTGTTTTCATTGAAAGAGGTACTCATATCTTGCTCACCGCTGTGTTTAAGCAGGAAAATTATTCGTAGGTTGGTATGTTTAGTAACCGAGTGCGAGCTGTCATGCGCGAGGCCATTTGTGTATCTGTGGCTGAGTATCGCCTGTCATATGAACCATTCGTGAAGAACGTGCCTCTGAGTTTCTTATTAGGAAGCACTAGGCTGTCTTACCAGCTCCTCTCTCTGTTGTCGTTCCTAATACTTAATACATTTCTGGCTGCTGAGCCCAGCAATTATGAGGCCATGTTTTCAGTCTGTTAAGGAGCATTAGTTCGTTTAATCTACATACTGTAATTATTGTTTGTTTGCCACCTCATTGGCTAATAATAATGACTGATGTAGAAAAAAAAAAAAAACCTGCTCTGTTGCTTAATCTATCACAGAAACGAAGAGAGAAATCAGCCTACAACTTGACTGTCACTGCAGAGAACTCTTTAGCTTCGCCTAAGCTGTTGTCAAGCGCCAATCTTCTTATCATTGTATATGACGTGAGTGATCAAAGACCGCAGTTCACCAAAAGTGAATACGAAATCGAAGTCTCAGAGTCCGTGGCACCTGGGACTTCAGTGATTCAAATCAACGTCACAAATAGCGAGCAGGTATTTGAAATTAGAACAAGTTATAAAAACAAAATGCCTAGTGTTTGTCTCTAGCTTTTAACAGTTATTAAGTCCAACTCTATTTTTGTCTCAGGCCGCCTCAAAGTTTGTGTTCACAATCTTGTACGATGAAAGCAGCGTGGACTCAAGAAAATTTGTGATAGAACCTGAGAGGGGAATTATCACAACACAAGGACAACTAGACAGAGAAACAGTTTCTAACTACATCGTAAGTTTGAGGAGTCTTGGTTTTCCCAAACTACCTTGACGCCATGATGTCTCCTGAACACCTGGAGGGGAGGTGGGCCACCTCTCTTATGTCAGCTGTTGTCCTTAAGATCAACTCTTTTGGCGAAATCATTGCTTGCACTTGGAAATTCTGGCAATCGCCTACCCTCTCTTAAAGGGCCACATTCCCTTATGTACTTTAGTTGGTTGATTTCGAAGTCTTCGATCGTGCTAGTATAATTGTATCTTTTAAAATGGTCATTGACTTTATGAAGGGTGTGGGGTGCGAATTGCACTAATATTGAAAAACGATGGGTTTCTTTCATTGGTCACTCTTAATTGATAAAAAAATCTCAAACGAAATCTCACAGCATGGCGTTTATCTAATATCAGAGGACGCCCCCTTTGTATTGTCTCTTCAAGTTCACTTACTAAACGAGGATTGTTTGATCCTTGAATTACACTTATTTGTCTTTACTGATAAGTTCAGTTTTCTTCCAATGATTATATTACAATTTTTTTCCATTCTTATATCACAGTTTAAGGTGCAGGCTAAAGTGCTCAACACTGCTCTTCCACAAGTGTTTTCTAACATCGTGCCGGTGGTAATTAATGTTACTGACGTGGATGACAATCCTCTTCTGTTTTTACGGCGAAGTTACCGGTAAGATAATCGGTATAATGAGCCATTTCAAAGACACCATAGAAAGACTACTGCAGTTATGTGCGCAAAGAAGGCCTGGAAGCCTGAAAACTAAGAACAGGTGTACGTTTCTCGAAGCTTTGCTTGCACAAGCATCGCTACCCGAAATTCGAACTCTGATACTTTCAGTAACCTTCTATAAATGTTCGCTATAAAATTGAAAAATGCACTGGGCCAGTTCGCCCAAAAAGCTAGTACCAATCGAAAACCGACTTGAACAATACTTCTTTGGCCCTTCTCAGGACTGTTCATTTTTTTATGGGATAGTGGATGCTGGTGGGATTTGGGTGGTTGGGTTATGACAAAAAAAAATGGCTATTGAGGCGATGATGATGACGATGATGACGATGATGACCCCTGTGATGTTGGTGCAGTGTATTAGCTCCAAGTTGTTATTCCTCTTCAGGTTTAACACTAGTGAACTGTCGCGTGTTAGTGACGTCATTGGAGAAGTGAAAGCTGTGGACAAAGATAAGGATTCGCAGTCAAACGTGTTTTACAGGATAACCGGCGGTAACGACAAAGGTGTGTTATAAATTCCGTCTATTCGTTTTCAACTTTAAGTGATCTACAAAATCGCGATGAAGTGTCGCGAAATCTTTCTGGATAACAAATGGAAGCTGTTAAGGCTGTTTCATTTTTCCGAGCCATAACCAAAACCAGACAATTTTATTTGTGTTGTAAGACTTACTCTTGCTCCTCCTCGTTAGTTATTTCCCATTTTTATAGACGTTATTCATAAATGACTGCCAATTCATCATTTTTTTGTCCTTGTGCAAATTAGCCTACCAAGCCTCGTTAGCATGTGCTAACTTGAAAAGAATTCTTGCTCTAATGTGAGGCTTGGTAGGCTAATTTGCACAATAACAAAACACAAATAAAACAGCCGCCATTTATGAATAAGGTCTATGGGACTAATTGCATTGACGGTTCTTCCTCCTTTTGTTTCTTTCCAGGTCTTTTCAATATCAGCGCGGATCTAGGAATAATTTACCTGATTCAGACTTTGGAAGAAGAAGCTAATGCAACCTACTCTCTGGTGGTAGAAGCACGTGACACAAGCGTGCTTGTCGGTAGCAGGAGACGAAGAGGTGCTTGGAAAACACCCTTAACTGTTAAATAGAAAAGTCCCTCCGATGTGCACTTGTTTTTTATTTTCATTTATTGTGTAGACGACGTAAACTAAAACGGACACTCTAAGGTAATTCAAGTTTAGAAAACTGACTCCCAAGAAGGAGCGAGTTAGGCGCCAATTTTATGTTGTCTCTCGGAGTAACCTCTTAGACGAAGGGAAGTGTAGTGTCGTTGAAATCTAAATCAAAAGTGAGGGAGGGGTGGAGAGGAGATTTTTGCGATGTTGACTCTTTAACCTCAAAGAGTGACCATTGCTTAACTCTCCTCATAGTAACACTGCTAAATCAAACTCTAAGGTCGTGAGAAAATGATCAACACGTAACAAAGGTGTTGATTGTTTCACAAATTCTCCTCTTCATAGAAAAATGTATGGAGAATATACATTCTGATATTTGGGTTTAAAGGGTTACTGGTACACAGTCTATGTGCAGGCGATCATATATTTATGAACCCTGTGTAATATAAATTCATTATTATTTATTATTATTGTTATTATTATTTTTTTTTTTTATTATGTCTTTGGTACATGTTTAGGTCCAAATAAATAGGACATGTACTCATGTATTTTTTAGAAGGAAAACTTGCATGTAGTACAGGGTAATTTACGTTCATTTAAGTATGTAGAAACATTTTTATCTAGAATTTTGTCCCTTCTTAACATGGAGAAGCATTTGTTAAGTAGAAAGTGTTCGTTTTTATCACTCGAACTGGTTACATATAGTATCTATATTTACCTCACGTTTAATTTTCACCTTGAACTTTGCACTTTGCACTTTTCAAATCATTAATAAAATCCATTATTTTTATTATTATTGTTATTACACTATGGTGAACTGTTACCATAAAATTGCATTTATTAACCACTTAAATCTGTAAATGTGTGAGAGTGTCAAATAGCTTTGCTGCACTTTCAGCATTCACCGGTTAGGACTTATCGTTGTAAATTTAAATTATGAAATAATGATAATAATTTGAATTGGTTATAATCTTAAATTCCCCTTTCATTATTTTCCTCTTTCTATCAAGCAGCGAGTGAAGATTCTGATGTGGTCACAGTGACAGTTGAAATCCAGGATGAAAACAACAATGCTCCTGTCTTTACTCAAGATATTTTCATAGGAGGTAAATATGAATTTGGTTGTCACAAGTAGTCGCATGTTTTGGTACTGGACTGCAATCGTTTGTCTCTTGCAAATGTTGTTTTGGGGACTACTTTATTATTATTTTTTATTTCCTTCCTTTTTCAGCTTTTTATGAAACGGAAGCCAGAGAGAACACCGTCGTAGCAAAAGTCCAGGTATAGTCAGCTGTTTTGATATGACATGCTCCTTGTGAAATTTAGGTTGCCACATACCTTCAAGACTAAGACACATAGAGTTCTTATCTGCAAATTTGTTAATTGCTGCCTTTCAATAATTGTGCCCCATACATAACTGGGTAGCCAAATTAATTAAAGCCTTTATCTGTTATTTCCAATGCAGGCGTTTGACAAAGACTTTGCTGCCTATGGCTCTATGCAGTACTCCATTGTGTACGCTGAGAATCCTGGGATTTTCCTTCTCGCTTCTCTGACCGGTGAAGTAACTTTGTTCAATCCCTCAGCACTAGTCCCCGGGAAGCTAAAATACATTTTGGAAGTTTCGGCCAAGGATAACCTCGGTAAAGCTCCACACAACAGCGCCAAACAAAACGCCTCTGTTCACGTGAGTGTTCAGCTTTGAGGATATGATCAAAAGGATGTGCGTTACGTACGATATGGTAGATAACCAGCAAAAAAAAATTGCCAGACCTTGCTGATTTCATTAGGCAAGAAATACCGGAAGACGGTCATTGGTCTGACATGATGTGATGGCCAATGTCCCATGACCGCTAAGCCAATCAAAACTATGGAATTCAGATATCATGTGATAGTCCAGGTTTAATAATAACTAAGATTCGTGAGTTTTTAACTCACAAAAAGGCAGATACCATCTCCATAATTAAACATCAGTCACGACTATCGGCAAGTGTTAAGGTCCTTGTTCGTCCGTCGAACCGACGGCTGGACACGCAGTCCTCTTCTCGTTGGGTAAGTTACCTTTCAACCTAGCCGCGAAAATGTTTAAAAATCACTTTTGCTCTGCTTGATAATCCCTGCACCCATTTCTTCTTTGTTTCAGATTTTTGTACTCTCTGAGTCGAATAAGTTGTCATTAGTGATTGGTGTCCATCCGGAATTCGCCCGAGAGAAAATAAACGAGATTAACAGGTATGTCACTTTAATCGCTTCCAGCCTTTGATCACGCACCGTTCTTGTTCGGGAGTTTGCACGAGTGTCTTGCAGGAGAAGTGACGTTGTTGGCAGTTGAGCATACCCTAAACAAGAGAGCCTCGTCCGATTTTTCAACTTATAGTTTACAGTCTTTGTACGTCAAAGGTGTACAAAATATTTTTAAAAATTTGCTTTAATTTGTCTTCAGTATGCTGCGCAATCTCAGTGGGGCAAGTGTGGTGATAAAGGATGTTCGTGATATCGATGGCGGGAAGTAAGTATTTACTGGATCTATTTGAAAGCTTGTTTTCTTTTCTTGGTTAGTTAAAAATTCTTAGGTTTTAGACAGTGCTTCTTGAAAATCGATCATTGTACTTTGAGGTAACGTCATGCTCTTGTAACATTTTTTTTCTTTCAGATCAATCATCTATTTCCATGCCGTTGACAATAATACATTGCATGTCTTGAAGCAAGAAGATTTTATCAGGTAATATATTACCTGGGTGGAAGCTGTTTGCCCCGCATTTTGTACTAGGTGTTAGTTTTAAACACGTTAGTTTTGTAATCCTCAAAACGTAATCTCCATAAGGTAACCCCACCGAAAGAATTTTTGCTAAAATTTCAGCCTCCTTCTGAACAAGACCGACCTCATTAACGATGTGTTCAAAAAGTGGAATATACAGCCGCCTTCTAACAGGCCAGCGGCAAGAACCGCGGCCTCAACTCAGGAGTTCAGTGCTGTGATCGCCGCCATGTTGGTTGTGTCGAGCGGTATCGCAGTGGCGGGAATTATCGGCATTATAGTCACCTGTCGCAAAGGAAAACGGTAAGATCACATGTTCCTTTCGAATAGCTATTCGTATTAACCGTGATTAAGTGGTACTTGAAATCAGACCCGTGTATATCTTCAATCTATACCATACCGAACAAAGTTAAATTGGCTACTTTGTTGTGTTTTTTTTCTCACCTTCATTCATCCATCAATCCACCATTCATGCATGCATGCGTTTACTCTTTCTTTGTTTGTTTCATTCATTTATTCCCTTGCTCACTTATTTCTTTAATGGCAATAATGATGTCTAGTTACATTTTCAGTTCGCAAATTTACGTATGAATTTGATCAAAAGCGCATCAAACAATGATAACATTAACAGAAAATTGATAAAAATACATATTTACCTCAACTCTACGTAAAACTACTCACTTATTGATCACACTGGGTAAATAGCAATGAACTAAGTACTAGCTAATATAGAGAACTTCGTTTACCCGTTTGTTTGTGTTAAGTTTTAGTCAGTTAAAGAGTCCTCCGTTCGCAGGGCAGGGCCGGGCAGGGTTAGACAGACAGTGGGGCCGAGCAGTTGGAGGGCTGAACTTGAGATGTTGGGGCCTTGGTTTCTAGTCCTGCACTGGCTACGTGCTGGAGTTGTTTCTGAGGTGTCCCGAATTCAACTCCTCGGTCACGCTGGAAAATACCCAACTGGTGCGCCTCCTTCCACTTGGGTTTATTAACGTTAAGTCCAATTGAATTATTTGTTTCCTGCATTTGCTCCGCCCGACTAGCTTTTTGCTATAAATACTGCCTAGTGGAAATAATAGTCATTTGATCAATCTTTAATTTTAATTAAGGCTGATTGCTCTCATTAAGACCTTTAACGTTCCTCTTTGAATATGTTTTCGCAGTGACAAGACCACTTACAAGACAAATGACTCCAGTGAGTCGTCATTACCGCATCCAACTGCCTGGTAGTAAGTAGACCGTTGTATACGTTTTGCTGTGTGTAGAAAACGTTGTCCCAAAAAAGCCCAGATATTTCGGCTTCTATTTTTCATTTCCAACAAAATTCAGAACTAAAGAAACAATCATTATCTGTTACGTATAAGATAGCAAATTGAAAAAGAAGAGCGCATCTTGTTTAAAATTCTGAATACACCAAACGAACGATGGAGGTGTGTTCAGGGCGGTACATGTTTGTTAACTTATAGTACACTCAACAAAATTACTCAATTCTGATTGGTCGAGAGGAGTACAATTAATCCCAAATAGTACTCCGTAGGAGTACCTATTAAGTTTTCATGACAACGGCGCGTAAGTTCGTAATTTTGTTGAATGTACTATAAAGGCTAAAGGCTCGTGCAATTTGGAGAACTTTCAAAATCACTCGTACCTATTAATTCCGAATTGTACTCGAGGTCGTGCTATTTCCTATACTAATGACACCTTTCACACTGTTGCTGTCCGTTTGTTGTATATCAGCATGCACGTTCTCCGCATTCTTCGTCATAATAATAATAATAATAATAATAATAATAACTTTATTTAAGTCTCAAATCGCTCTAGCTGAACACGAGTGCTCTACTAATTGGGGAGACTGTTAATCAAATAAACTCGAAATTAAATCAAATGTTGGTTTTTGAGGAGAGGGGAAAACCGGAGTACCCGGAGAAAAATCTCTCGGAGCAGAGTAGAGAACCAACAAACTCAGTCCACTTATGACGCCGAGTCCGAGATCGAACCCGGGACACATTGGTAGAAGGCCAGCGCTCTCACCACTGCGCCAACCCTGCTCCCTACGGTCGCACGCTGCAAATTTCCCTTTTGTAAACAGTTGTTGCCACTTTTAAGACAATTTTTCAACTGGTATAAAAGAAAGAAAGAAACCCAGAATCCTACTACGCAAGTATATATTACAATTAACTGGCTTTCGTCATTGATACATCTATAACAGGCCACTCAAGCGTTGTCCCGAAATTTTAACGCAATTTGACGTGGACATTCTTCTTTAATTTGGGAGATCATTTCCTTTATTCTCATGGCTGTTGTGTATGATTATGTTTTGAGGTCTTAAGGAGAAATAGCATTGTAAACATTGTAAATGTGTTTATTGACCCTCTCGCTGAGCAAGCTCTGAATTACAGGGAGATTAGGAATAACTTATAAATATTTCACAGACACAAAAATCCTGTAGTCTATTAGTTCTTGTTCTAAGAGGGCGTATTCTGATGCCCGACCTCGTGCAATAATCATGTTGGGCAAAACAGGGACCTGGAATGCGCTAGTTTCCTAACCGGGTGGTCCAAGTCACAAGTTTGACATATACCGTTTACATAAATTCGAGTATTGCGAGACCTGCATTAATGAGCGGGGCCTCGTAGCTTAGGCTTGCGAAAATAATGTTCATTGCTCGTTTCTGAACTCTCTCTAACGATTCCGAGAGGTACTTGGACATGTTATTAAAACCACGCTGCCGTATTCCAGTACTGATCAATACACTACGATGACACCACACTTCTCACATGCTAATTACTATTATTACTTGCATTGTTAACGGCATCTCAAAAATTGTTTTCTTTGTTTTGGACAATGTAAAGTGTGACTTATTGCAATGCGTTTCTTTCCACAATTTTGATATCCCATTTATTTTTTTAATTTAGTGCAATGGATATTCCCGGGATAGAAGCATTTGTGGACTCCAAAACGGACGAAACTCCACGAACTTTGTAAGTTTACTAACTATTCTCTCCAGTGCCCAGTCTCTTTCTCACAGTTTGGAATTTCCGGCGCACTCGTTATCTGAGAGTACAACTTAATGGACTGTAAATCTGAACTTACACTCTGCTTCTTATTACAGGAGATCAAGTACCAAGTATACCGTTCAAAAGGGAATGCCAGGTGTTTCGGTAAGTTGTTGATTGTGTCACAGTTCAGTTCAGTTCAGTTCAGTTCAGTTCAGTTCTTTATTTTTGTAATAGGTATTGTTAACAAATTGGACATGCCCACAGGTAGCAGATGCTAATCTGGGTGGGTCATGTCGTAACTAAAAAGAGTAGGTAGACAAGTTTACAGGAAAATCAAGAAGATTAAATGTACAAGAATGTAAATTATAAAATAAAGTTTGTGAGCTAATTAGTACCACATTAGGAGAAAGCGCCATGAGATATCTTATTTTACAAAAATTCTTAATAGATTTAAATCTGGAATAATACAATTAAGGCTATACGTATTATTCTCAGAAAATACAATAAAATCTTAAAAAACTTGACCTTTTGAATAATGTTTCGTATACCAAGGTAAGAGTCTTCCGAAGTCAGGATATCGAAAAGTACTCTTTTAATTTTTCTTTTGAAGTCATATTTTGAAAAATTTCTTAATGTAGGAGGCATCTCGTTCCAAATTGTTGTTCCAATTCTAGAAAACGAGTTTAGTTGAATAAAGAGTTTAGAGCTTTGTGTGTAAAAGTTGTTCGAAGCAGAGGATCGGGTATTATAAGAGTGAATATTAGAAATGTCTTGAAACAGGTCTCGAATATTTCTAGGTGCATTTCTGTGTCTAATGTCAAACTTCAAGTTAGCTGTAAGTTCATAATGAGAAAAGTGTAGCGGTAAGATGTTGGCATCGGAAAATAGAGGAATTGCACGCTGATTAAGACTGCCTTGAAAGATTCTGCGTGAGTGTGAAGGGTCGAGAGGCGGACAGACCGAATAAGTTAATTGGTAATGAAAATGTGAAGCTTGTGGCTTAGAATGACAAGAATACCTCACAAATTTTAAGGTGTCTAAGTAAGCTGAAAGCCACTCATTGGGCACTATCGGGCCATGTGGTAGCGGGCATTACCCTTTAAATCTACCAAATAAAGTACGATCCCGAGCATTAGCCGCCATGGACAGCTGTTTCGGACTTGTTAGGCCTCATCAGCTAATACCCAGGCCCAAGGACCCACATGAACAAAACAAGCAATGAAAATGTAAGGCTTGTGGGATGTAGCATGTGGGCACTTGAGTCTGGGTGTTAGCTATGCCATGCTGATGGGGCCTAACAAGGTCCTGGTAACGAGGTTGGATAGAAAACGGAAGTGTGTAGAGGAAACGCGGGATTGGATTATAAGACAGTGGAGAGTGAATAAGTTCCTCATGAGTGACGTATTATCTGACGGAAAAGCGCTGTCTGCCGACATTTCGACTGCCTAACTTACTGGATGACTGACTTACTAACCGCCGACTGGTTGGCTCAGTTGGTAGAATGCCGGACAAAGGTGCGGGAGGTCGTGGGTTCAACGAACCCCGGCCGCACCAACACTCAGGGTCTTTAAATAACTGAGGAGAAAGTGCTTTGCAATGACATCTGCAAATGGTTAGACTTTTTACTCTTCTCGGATAAGGACGATAAGCCGGAGGTCCCGTCTCACAACTCTTCATAATTGATTATGTGGGACGTTAAAGAACTACAAGGGACATAACGAACCTTGGCTGTGACCACCCCTAGTGCTGACCTTGGGGCGTCTACGATTTACTCTAATGATTGTAAACTGCACCATGCAGTCTGGTTAAAAGTCCCCAAAATAGTATTGTAAATTAGTCTTGAAAAGCCCCTTGGGGAAGGCTAATTATTGTATTGTATTGTACTGAGTTGTCTGGTGGGTGATTGACTGTCTGTCCAACACAGTCTTTCGGAGTGACTGGTTGGCTGGCTGCCGGACTGACCGGCTAGCCGGCTGACTGACACATTGGCTGGCTGAGTGACTGACTAACTGACTGACTGACTGGTTTTACAGACGGACAGACTGGACCGTTGATGATGCGATGTTAACATCTGATTTTCTTCCTTTTCCAGAGTTTATCGTTCCCTCGTACTTCATTGTAAGTATCTGGTCTAGATTATGTTTTAATGCAAGTTATATACGGTATGTAGGCTATTGTAACTTGTGAGTATCTCAACTTGCTTTCAACAGAAGGTCAAGCAAAACCTACAAAATGACGAGACAGCCGAAGAAAGAAGTAGAGGTAAGTAAAAGCTAAATTGTACTGAGTTATCCGAGTCAACTTCTTATTTCTCTTAATAAGATCAACATACTGTCGGTCAAACCAGGTAGGGAGAACAGGAAAGTCATCGACATGAGTTACACTCGTGCTCGAATTGAAGACAATCAGATTCAGGGCTTTCAGCGTAAAGTAAGAAAGGCTAAGACCTTTCGTCACTTGTATCCTTGGCTCCGTGGCTGCCTGACAGACAGGCTTTAGTTGTAACTGGCATAAATAATGGTGGCTGTCTGCGTGTGACTGAATTACTGGTCAGACTGACCGATTGACTGACTGCATGACGGCAGGTGGACTGACCGATTCCCTGACTCCTTGACCGATCGACTGACTAACTCATGATAATTGACTGACTGACTGACTGACTGACTGTTCAAATGGGTGATTTCAAGAAATTAATCGAGTCGATCTAATCTAGCGAAAATGTAGAAAGGAGAAGTAACGATGGTATTCATTCAATGTCATATCTTTTTCAGATCCCATCTTTGGCCTTGCCGCGCACGTCGCTGTGAGTGTTTTTCGTTCTTCTGTAACAGTCTTTTTGTTGATGATTTTGTTGTTTATCCATATCACCTAGTGTAGCTTTGGTATACCTTTTTGTTACAGAAGATCAAGTAAAACCTACGACGTGACAGACAGTACAAAGAAAGAAGTGGAGGTGCGTGTCAGTTTCGCTCTTATATATAATGGTCAACTTCTTTTCTGTTTTTATCACAAGCTCAAACTTTGTCAGTCTGAAAGACAATAATTTCGAGTCGCGTCACTTCCAGCTGTCAATTAAGAAAATGTGAGGTTGTCAGCTGGAAAAATGAAAAATATAATGAGCTTATTCCCAAAAAACCTTGAAAGATATCGTTATCTTAGTATTATCGTTTGGAATGCAGGACCAGAAGATCTCCCAACATTGCTTCAAGGCTTCCGGTGTCGAATGTAATGACATCAAACGCATATATTTTACCGTTTACTATCTTCCTTGATCAGAAGCAACTATTTTAGCACCGAAATGGGCGTTTGGGTCGAACTAGACGAAAAAGGTAGCGATTTAAGCATAGGCTTGCACAATCCCAACTAGCTGGAGGACTCCTTCCTCTGTACGGTAACGAAAATGGTCGAAATGACTTTGGACGACTCATGGCATGCCCCGCATAGAGCAGGAAAACGCCAGGACCAACTGAAGATGAATAGAAGATCGATGTAACGGTCAATTTATCTGCACATTCAAGGTTTTGTATCCACAAATGCTTCAATTTCACATTTTCTGCACTTCACGTTGTTTTTAGATGATTTATGTTTTTAATTTTGTGGTTGTTTCCACAGACGAAGGAAACGGTTGCTTTGAATCATTATGGTTCGACATCACGTCCGCGTGCTAGTCGCAGGAAATCGAAAGAAATCTGCGAAACGGTGGAAAGTGTGACCAGCAATGTTGTCACAAACAACGCGGTTGAAAATCATGAGAATGCAGGATTTGATAGCAGCCAGGAGGAGGCCAAGTACCATGATAGAGCCATAGATGTTGGGGATTTGCAAGTAATTTCGAAATCTGACGACGAAAGCCCGGACAAAAAAGAGGCAAACGGAAATGAGCGGAGGGTAAGGTTTGATCTGCCTGGCACCAAAGCAAAAAAGCAGAAACGAAAACCCATAGGGCATGTGCCCGACATCATTGTTATCACTAAGGAAGGAGCTAACCGGGGCAAATGTATGCCCGACGGTGGGGAAATGAGGCGAGCGGTCGCAGATTCTGAGGCGGCTAATGATGACTATGACGAACATATGGCGGCTGACATCACTTCCGTGTTTGACGATGCCGGGAGGATCAGCAGATTTGGTGATGCGGGGCAAAGACCAGGCTCTGAGTATCTGTCTGCAGTGAGTGACGAAGAAGGAACAGTTGTGGATATTTGATAGAATTTGTCAATCAAGAAAAGGAATTTGTTACAGTATTTCATTTTATTATCCTGCCACCTTTTTTGCTATTTAACAATTATTCACCGGAGTGGAGGCGGCTGGTGGTGGTGGTGGTGAATAATTGTTTTGGTATATACTAAACAGTGACACAATAGAGCTCAAAAATGATTTTGAACTCATTTCCGGCCAACAGTTACGATTTTCGCGCGAGTTGCTCGGAGGTTAATAGCATTTACTGTCCCGAGTTTGAGTAGCCAATGATAGCGCGCGAAAAACGCTATTCACTGTTTTAGTATACTAAAACAGTGAATAGCGTTTTTCGCGCGGTATACTAATTAACAATCGAACCCGTAGCCCTTGCGGACTACGGGTCAATAGCCCATGAGGCGAAGCCGAATGGGTCATTAACCCGTTGCCTTTGAGGGCGAAGGGTCTAATTGTTTTAGTATCACCCAACTAGTCGGACAGAAAAGGCAATAACAAAGTTAGCAAAGGCATGTTGAAGAAATATTTATTTGGGAATAAAACGAAAGAAAGCGTCACGCTCGATTGCTAATAGTCCTCTAGTAGCGTAGCCAATCAAAATGCAGGATTTGCATTAGTCCACTAGTTGGGTGATACTAATGTACTTTATTGCAAGCTTTGCTCTCACCCCTCAGTTCACATGAAGCTACTTTATTGAAGTCACGACTACTTTTGCAAACGGGAATGGTCTCGTTAGGTGAACTTCAATTAAGACTTTTCCGGGATTCATCTCTTGACTTGTGACTTCCGACCAGGGTGTTATTCTGTTTTCGCAGTTTTACTTCAAGACTAGAAGCAATTTTTTAAAATTTTATTTCTCTGACAGTATTTCAACCATCTTTGTGTACTCAAGTTTTCAAAACCTTTATAACCGACTAGCCTTTGATGGAATGTGATAAACACAAAGCCAGTAAATTCCTTATACATTAAAGAAGATCGCTTCACTTGAATGTAGCTTTAGTCAGGAGCCCATGCTTTAGTAACATGGGGTATAATTAGGGTCAGATACTTTTTATTACCACCTGCAATAAATAATTTTACATTACATTTGTCTGCATGTCAGCATGAAAATAAATATCAAGTACAATTCAAAACTCCTGGTAACTTCAGAGACAGTCCTACTTGTTTTTGTTTTTTGTTTTTTGTTTGTTTTTTGTTTTTTTCTGACGTCGATCAAAAGTATTATAGTGCCAACCCATACTAACAAGCAATACGTCTGTTGGATCAAGGATTAAGAAAGTCGCGTAATCTTCTCGGTTTTCATTCATATATTTTATTAGTAAGCGCCTCTGAGCAGTTGCAAAAAAACCTGAACTACCCGGCTCGGTGGTTGTGGGCTTACGTAGTATTCAAATATTTGATTAAGGCTGGTGTCAAAAAATGCTCAAAACAAAAGGAAAAGTACACCTATGAAGAACGAATGATCAAATTATATTTCGTTGTGTGTTGTGCTAAGGTGATTTTGTTTTAATACACTGCGCATTCCTTCTTGAGCGTGCACTTTAAAAATACAACGGGTTTTCTTTTAAGGTCTTGTGAACGTTTCGGGTCCGTGAACCATTTCTAAAACTGCAATCCGCTAATTCTCAAAAGCTTGTCTTTTACTATGACTTATTTGTTGCAAGATTTCATGCCTGGAAACGTCTTCGTTTTCAATCAAGGCATGGAGGAAATTATGGCACCCGAAATAGGCCCGAAAAGTTTCGGGATTTTCGAGAAACGCGCACTATGTTCGATACAGGAATAACCGCTGGTGGAGGTGCGAGAAAGCTGTGTAATTGCACGCGCATGACACTGTTTGCGCGCGGCTGTCACTCAAGTGACGTGACAGTGGTTCGTTAGAAATACTTCAACGGTCGAACTTTCGCAATCTCTAATTTCAGTATTAGCGTCCTCCTTTTGTTGCCTGCTTGTCGTTGTTGTGTGTGGCAATGTACTGTTACAGTTTAGTGAGGGCGTTTTTGGATTTTCTTCATCGCGATTGGGCCAACTTAAACTTAAATCCGGTGGATTTACGTATACGTATGAATGACATTTTTGCAGTGCAGCAACTGGTATGGAATCATTTATTTGGCATTGCTGAAGAGGATACACCACGTGTTCGACTTCATCTATCATTTAAGGTTGATGAACACCGTGCTAGGAAGACAAGGTTTATGCTTAACAATGAAGAAACAAAGCAATCAAGTAACAGAAATGAAAGACGCTTGAAGATTCAACCTCCACCGGTTGCAGAACTCGTCTTTACAAAGGACGATATTTGGTGTACGTCGAGTTTAAAACAAACTGGATTGAGCGTGTATTCTGGAAACGGTATCGATTGCAACATCTCTGGCAACCATGAAGATCATCAAGCTCGGGCTAGCTTTTCTGTGATTTCATTTTCACCAAGCAATGTTTCCAAATCGTCGAAAGCCTTCAGAGCTCACGTTCAGTCTTCCAAGAAAGGTATCACAACACGCTGCAGCCTCGGGTGGCTACAAAGAAAGCCGCAGAGATGCTGGGTTGTAAAGGCATGTTGTAAATGCTGTCACCCTATGACCACCCGCTCTAGTTTTGTAACACTCGCACTTGTCAGCAAATGAAGAAAACGACAGTCTCTGTATTAGACCGAGATATTTTAGGTTTTTTGTTTTCAGCTGATCTTATGTTGATTGAGGGCACTCATCGAGGAGCCTATTGATACCCCCATCGCGCATGCGCAAATATACTACAGTTTATTTGTTTATTGTTGGTTTGTTTTGTCCTTACATATCGTAAACACCAACAGACTCTTTACACACAATCATTAGTAAAATATGAATAAAATATGAATATTTTTCGTAATTCCATACCCAACTGATTTCTTTTGTGCAGCGTACTTGTTGTAGGTCAAAATGAATTTCATGCCTGGAAAAATTTAGCACAATTTGTAACGTAAATGTTGTTTTTGTATATTGTATTGTTCCAATAAAGTGTTAGGAGGGGGAAAAAAGGAATTTCCTTTGTTTCATAACCCTAATTATTCATGAATCATGTTCTAAAACCATCAGTGGTTATTGGATTTCTTCACTTTGTAGTTCAACTTTTAAAAAGATGACGACAGTTTTTAATAAGACATGTTTCGATGTTGCAAACATCATTGTCAGTTACAAAATGTTTGAAAAACAACAACTAAGCAAACATGCATAATTAATTATGATGAATTAACAAAAATTGATAAAACATTTGAGTTGGAACTTTTACAACAAGTTGAAACATACATAATTGACTGAGATCACACGGGAAGAGCAAACAAATAAACGCGTGAAGAGACATAAAGCCTAAAAAGTAAGTGTCAGGTTGACGTTCAGGTTGTAGTTTTCTAAAACCTGTTTTGACCGAAATCTACTTAAGTTTGTTCATGTGAACATGATAGTAGATTGTAATAAATCGCCTAATGATTCTCCTTTGTTCCGTTGTTTGGACTTTTAGTTTGCGGACTTAAAGCAAGTCGAGTTGTCCTTACTGAACCGACTTTTTTCTTTTTACTCAATCGCTTGGAAATGAGTGGAAATACTGGTTATTTTGATTCTCGTGTGTCGCGTGTTGTGTGTTTGATTTTTACAATGAGATAACTGTTATATTGTTTAGTGTCTGAGGAGGAGTTCTCAAGACGTCATACATAGGACCACCACAATCAGTCTTCTACCTTTATCATTTGCAATTTTCGTGGTCTTCGTCTAATGAACTCAGTCATTCTGTATGACTGAAGCATTACTATATGTCATGAATTTTATCCAACTTCTTTTATATTCCATTCAAAAATACAGAATTCAGCAAGCGAACGGGTTTCAAAACCGAACAACTACACTCCATACAAAGAAAAAACATATTCTGCTTCAACCACAAAAATATACAGCGTTCAATGTTCACGTGATCACGTGTGTTAACCGCGTGATCTGTCCACGTGCAAAAATGTTCAACATATGTAACGCTAATCTGTATGTAACGCAACGAACAACAAAATAATCCGCGACACACTCCCCCCTTGACCAGTCACTGGTCAAGTAGTCTACGAATTAAGTCCGCATTGACAGCAGCTGCTCGTCTGGGCCTTCTGTCTTCGTCCAATAATTGCTCATCATTGGTCACGATCTCCAAGGGAAACAGCTTTTGCACTGGCCTTTTAACGGTCATAGGTCTTCCGGTCTTGGTAATAACCTTGACCACTGCAGCTCTCACAGAGTTGTCTGCTCCGGAAATCAACTGCTCTACTCTTCCAAGTCTCCACTGACTTCGGGGAAGGTTATCTTCAAACACAGTAACTACATCTCCGACTGATATGGAGATCCTGCTTCCAGGTCTGGAACGCTGGCGATGACTGTTCCGTAATTCTGTCACATACTCTCTACTCCAGCGTTTCCAGAAGTGCTCTAGTAGCAACCCCAAGTACCTCCTTCGTCTTGGGAGGTCTTCAGATGATACCGCTTGGTTAATGGAATCCTGACTACTTGATCTAACCTCAGGTAAGGATAGGATTCTTCTTCCATACAATAAATGGCTTGGCGTCAAGGGTTCTTCAGGATCATCTGAGGACACATATGTCAACGGTCTAGAGTTCACTGTCCCTTCCACTTCAACCAAAACCGTATGCAGCTCATCATAGTTAAGCCTTGCATTCCGTAAGGTCTTTCTTAAGCACCTCTTCACATTCTGGATCATTCTTTCAAAAAAGCCACCCCACCAGGGTGCTCTGTCCACACTAAACCGCCATGCAATTCTTCTCCCTGCAAGGAACCTCTTGACACTAGGACACGAAAACACCTTACGCAAAATCTTTGCTGTAGACTTGAACGTCTTCGCATTATCTGACACAATGATCGCCGGTATGCCCCTTCTGGCTGTGAATCTTCGCAAACAGCGGATAAATACATCAGCTGACAAATCCGTAGCAAGTTCCAAGTGAACGGCCCTAGTTGAACAACACGTGAACAGAAGGACATACACTTTCTTCAAATCCGAACAGTTCGATTCCTTAATGTACAGCGGTCCTGCATAATCCACTCCAACATAAGTAAATGCAGGTTCCTGGCTTAATCTAAATTCTGGTAGATCAGCTTGAGGGGGTACTCTGTAGCCACGGCCTTCATATCTGCGACAAACGGTACAGCTAGCAATTGTTTTCTTTACGAACTGTCTTCCCCTGATTATCCAAAATCTCGTCCTCAGCTGGGCAAGGGTAGCTGCCACCTTGCTGTGGTGCACTCTCTTGTGGGCTTGTCTCACCATTAATGTCGCAATATGGTGGTCTCGAGGTAGCAGGGCTGGAAATTTAGTTTCATGTGGTAGGTCAGCATTGGCGATTCGTCCCTTACACCTCAACACTCCACTGTCGTCTTCGTAAAGACCAAACTCGCGTTTCAATTGACTGTAATTTGCTTGGGACTTCAAGTTTTTCTGGACATTCTTCAACCACTGTGTTTCGGCATTTGCAACTTCAGCTTCTGTGATTTCTCCCCGCCAGACAGTTTCTTCTTGTAATATTTTGGCCTTAATCTTTAGATTTCTGACAAAACGTAGCACCAAGGCTGTAACACGGAATAATGTGTCGCAACAGCTGAAGTTTATAACTGGAATACAAGCTTCAAGATCAGGTCTGCTGGCTGTGGTGAGGAGTAGTAATACATCGGAAGCCTTCTCTGCTGGTCCTTTCTTTAACTCTGCACGGGATTCTTCCGTCACAGGTTGGGGTTCATCTTCAGACCTTGGCCAACTGGACGCCGGCTCGGATAGCCATGTGGGTCCCTGCCACCATAATCGGTTGCTCTGCAAATTCGAAGCAAACTGTCCTCGCGATCCAATATCCGCAGGGTTTTCGATCCCCGGGCAATGACTCCACATTGATTTCTCTGAAAGGGACAAAATTTCATTCACGCGATTCTGGACGAACTGCTTCCATTCCTTGGACCCCTTGATCCAGCAGATCGCAGTCTTGCTGTCTAACCATAAGTAGGTCTTGTCAATTTTGGTCTGAGATTGCAGTGCTTCCCTTACTGAAGATGCTAGTCTTGCGAGAATTACTCCTGAAAGTAATTCTAGCCTAGGAATAGACTGCCTTGAAAGTGGAGCAACTCTGGTTTTTGATGTCAGCAAAACTGGAAAGTAGCCACTGCTCGCCTCTAGAACCAAGTACACAACAGCGCAGTACGCCTTCTCAGATGCGTCCCCAAAACCATGAAGACAGCGAGACGTTACCACCTCTTCCACGCCTCCATACACGCACCGAGGAACCAGGATTTCCTGCACCTCTTGCAGATCTCTAAGCCACTTGTTCCACTGTTTTCGTGCCTCTTCCGGGAGTGCTACATCCCAGTCAACATTCTCCTCACAAAGCGTTTGAAACAGCACCTTCATATGTACCAGAACAGGACTGAGAATCCCAAGGGGATCAAAGAGACTTGAAGTGACCTTTAACAAATTTCTTCTGGTTGGTTCCAGACCTTCTGCAAGCCTCAACAACGCTTCAAATTTGAAGATAAATTCATCTGAAACACAGTTCCAATTTAGACCCAGGACCTTATGTTGATTCTTCATCTCAAGCTTTTCCAGGTTTCCTGTGGTGGTTTTTGCATAAGACTCAGTGTCTTCCACTACCATCTTAGATTCAGTGTTACTTTCCGAAACTCTAGCTTGCTCTTCTGATATTAGTTCAAGGAGCTTGGGTGAATTAGAAACCCACTTCCTTAGGTTAAAACCTCCTTCTGACAGGCACTTCCTTGACTTCCGGTAAAGCAACAACCCTCTCTCGACCGTCCCTTCGCCTGACACTAAGTCATCCACATAAAACGAGTTCATCAAGTTCTCAACAAACTCTGGATCTGCTTGGTACTGGCTGATATGGTGCTTCAAAGTAGCATTCAACAAGAATGGGCTGGCATTGACACCGAACACGACACGACAAAATCTGTACAGCACCAGACCTGGATCATCCTCCATCACATCATCAACCCAAATAAACCGTAGCGCATCACGATCCTCCTCTCTAATTCCAACGTTCAGAAAAGCCTTTTCAATGTCGCCTACCAGGGCAATTTTCCTTTCTCTGAACCGCAGGAGAATCTTGAAAATTGTAGGGGTTAAAGCCGGCCCTGAATAAAGGCAATCATTTAGACTAGGGCTGTCCTTAGTTGCCTTGGACGAAGCATCGAAAACAACACGCAACTTGGTTGTTAGGGCGTCCTTACGCAACACTCCATGATGAGGTAAGTAATGTACCCTTCCAACATCTGGACATTTCGCACGGTCCACCTTCTCAATTATCCCACACTGCAACTGATCCTGAATAATGGAATTATACTCTCTCAAGATCTGTGGTTCTCTTCTTAGGCGTTTCAATTGTGAGCTCAATCGCGCTACACTGTTCTCAAAGCTATCAGGAAGCAACTCATGGTGCTCCTTCCAGGGCAAGTGCACGGAATACCTGCCGTCTTCAAAACTTAAATTCTTTTCGAAAGCTTCATGGACTGTATCTCGATCTCGAATACCAACAGAATCCAAGTCCCATAGTCGCTGCAGATCCTTCTGCAGGGTATCTCCAGTTTCTCTCGAATTTACTCTCAAGACATGAGTCGACGAAAACTGTATACTCGACAGCTTCTCCTGGGGAAGGTTTTCAACTGGACCGGACAACACCCAGCCCACTTTCGTTGAGACAGCAACGGGACCACCTTGACCCGACTCCTCCCCCCGTATCGTCTTGCCATCAAAAAAATTCCAGATGTAGTCTGAACCAATCAATAAATCAATCTGCATAGGACCACAATCAGCGCACGTGTCAGCAAAATCAATGTCCTTCAAGCGTTGATAGGTCTCCTTTACCCAGTGAAGATCTTGGCCTTGCAAATCACTACAAATACGAGGAACTGAGAAGGCATTCAAAGTCATTGCAAAGCCTGTCTCTGGCTTAGTTAGAGCTAACTCAATGAGATTAACTGCTTGCAACTGCTGGTCCTGGCTACCAAATGTAGCGATCCGTAGTGTCTCTGTCTTGACAGTCTCCAGTTTCAGTGCATTCACAACTCCCTGGGAGACATACGACCTCTGAGCCCCAGTGTCAAATATAGCACGAACCTTTAAACTGTGGCTGGATTCCATTCCTGGTCTTGATACAACAACTTGAGCAGTTTGAAGAAACACATGCATTCCGGAACTGACATGCATTACAGGTGTGGACATTTCAGGCAAATTACATGCACCCTCCAGTGCAGAATTAGCGCTTACACATAAATTCCCACTATCACAAACAGCCACGTGATGACGGCCCTTGCACACAAAACACTGAATTTTTGAGTCACAATTTCGGGCCAAGTGTCCTCCACGGCGCAAACAAATGAAACATCTCCCTTGTTTCCTCAGAATATCCCTCCTCTGGTCAGTGTTTGTCACAACACGACACTCAGCTGCTCGGTGGTTTCCCTTGCAAAACAAACAGTTAAACTCCGCCCGATTTCCACTCAGTAGGGCACTCCCAGTTGTGTACGGCTTCCTAACAGGCGATTTTTCAACAGATGGGCGAATGTTACAGCGCTCACGAGCCTCCACTTCGAGTTTTACGGCTTGAAGTACAGAGTCGAGCTTCCAGTCATCCTTGTGTTCCCGACTTACTATCAAACGTAACTCTTCCGGTAATTTTTCCATAAAAATCGGTATCAGCAAG
>OX419339.1:12939862-13037362 GCA_948470475.1 Galaxea fascicularis
AAACAAGCAGGCCATTACTCCTAGTTTTAGCCGGGACTGCACATCTTGGAAAATGAAACCTTCCAAGCATAAAAGCACTCTAATTACCAAGACTCCATGCAAGCGGTATTATTTTCTTCTTGTTCTGGTCTCATCCGCACCACCACATCTTGAAAGAAGAAATTTGATTCGCCAAACGTGGGGCGTTGATAATAGCACTGAACCTGAATGGAAGACATTCTTTCTTCTTGGTCAAACAAGAAATCGAACAGAAACAAAGTCACTTAAAAAAGAAGAGAAAATTTACGGAGACATGATCCGCGGGAGGTATTACGAACATTATTGGAAGCAGAGTCTTAAGATTGAAATGGGTTTTGAGTGGGCAGCCAGATATTGCAACTTCTCCTTCCTTTTAAAGGCAGATGATGATGTCCTCGTCAACACCAGAAATGTGATTCCTTTCTTGCAAAGGGCATCAACACCAAAAATGCGTTTGTATATGGGTAGAGCATTTGTGAATGCTCAAGTACAGCGTCTCTACGGAAAACATCGTGTCAACTTCAAGGAGTTTACAGAGACGCATTATCCACCGTACTGTACTGGGGCAGGCTTTGTTTTGTCTTATGATATGATAGAGTGTTTTGTTCCATTCTTTGATTTGAGAAAGCCGTTCAGAATTGACGACGTTTATGTTGGAATACTTGCGAGCAAAATTGGGGTGACACCCATCCATCATGAAAGGTTCATTGCTCCCTTTTCCCACTATGATGACTGTTACTTTGTGCCTAACACATTCATCCAGCATCGAGTTCTAGGGCAGTGCTTGAGAACGCTTTTCGAAATGCACTCCAAAGACTTTTACGCCTCAGCTTTAGGGTCATACTTTTAGTGGGTGTGGCTTACATGTGCGTACTGTTGTGTCTTCGAAACTTACTGCTGGTGCTTCTCTGGTCGAACCTTGGTAGTAACCAGTTGCAAAGAGTTTCAATTTAACTGGCTGGAGACCTACAGGATCTACCTGGTTCGGAAACAGGCTGAAAAACCTCTGTGGGGGATTGAACATTTCTCAGTTCTAGTAAAACCGTAGACGGCTACCTGGGGATTTTGGCCTTTTTCATATCATGATCACTTTCTAAATTTTTTGGGGATCAGTCGTTAGTGAGAGCTAACATGTGTGTTCTACTTAAACCCCTCAAACACCATTCATCTTGTTTATATCCTTTTATACAATGTATTTCAACTTCGTTAGCAAGTTTGTGTAGAACGAAAGAGTAATTAATTATCTACGCATCGTGCCACCTCTTCCACCCCTCCCTCCCCACGGGTAAACGCTCAATTTCCTTAGACCTTTATTTTATTATCCCCATTAAAAGTAGGAGGCGGGAGAGAAGAAAGATCTTTAGTTCACCATCAAGCAGATCATCCATAAGTTATTTCACTTTACTGGACGTAAAAAAACCAGTACAATAACTCAAAGTCAGTTTCATTTTCTTGGAAACCTTTTATTCTAGGAAATGCTCTCAAAAACACCCTAGACGCATAAACGCCCCTATGCATGTAATAATTACACATCATTAACATCAGAAGTCTATCGTCTATGCATTGTACCAAATGCATTATCTCAGTTAAACAGAAACTGTTTTTAAACTGACCGCAAGGGCGACACGTCTTTATTATTTACAGTACTAATTATTTGTTATTTAATATAAAATAACCAATTTACTATACAGATTAGATCGTGTGTATTTCCTTAGAGAGGAAACAGTGAAAAAAAATTCCCATCCAATATTTTGTTCAGTTGAGTTGTTTGTTTGTTGCTTTGTATTCATTTGTCACTTTTCGTTTTGTTTGTTTGTTGCTTTGTATCCAATTGATTCGCGGGAAATTTGTAAGGTACGAAGGGAAAGGTCTTCCTCTTGTCCTAGTTGACTTAAAAGCTGATAGGTGGCGTACCTTAGGAGTGTTAACTGTCATCGTAGCATAGGAAATTCCTTCTCTTTTCTTTGCTCCTTTCAAAACGTCGTCACTTTTAGGAAAAATGCTACACATGAACGAATATCACTTTGTCGTCCTACCATTCTAAACTTCAAAACCGCTTTTAAGTTGTTAGCCTCTAACTTAACCAATCCTAACTTAAAATGAAGACGTTATGAAGCCCAACTGTGTGATTTTAAATACTACTAGTTGAAACAAAAGAACCGCACTTACTTGGTTTAACTGAGTTTTGATTTGTTTTCCCAAACTTAACTTTGTCATTTGTTAATTCGAAATAAAGCTGTTTATTCGTAAGGTCCGATTCTTATCGTTTTACCTCGTAACCAAACCAACGTACTATGGCCTTGCGAAAACAGATAACATTTGACTATTTACACAGCTCTCTATTATCTCATATAACGTATCATGTCCTACACATAAAAATACCCATTTACAGGACTGTGCCGTGATATGGATGTTCCCACAGATCGTCCATTAGTTTTTGTTTGGATTTTTCCCGTCGTTTTCTCAGTACATCCTCAAGACGTGTCCCTCTCTTTCTTCGCTTTCCCTGGTCAAGCAACACATCTGTTGCATGCACCTCATCTGGGATACATTCGTAACAAAGCTTTAAGTACTTGAAAGTGTTCTTGCACGTTGGATCGTCGAAAAACGTGTTAGAGGCCACGATTTCGCAGGCCTGGTTGTGTCTACACTGACTTTCGACTTTCCTGAATGTGTTTTCTGGGTCGGTCTCACATGGTTTGTCTGTGACAAGTCCGACAGGAGCCTCGGGACAAAACTCGTTTTCCTCTCGTCCCCAGAATGCACGGTTTATTTTAATGGTTTCGTACTGTTTACACTGGAGCCAAGTCTTTTCTCCTTCACAGATGTAAGAGCAGTTCTGTGGATAAAGGCAATGATTATGTCACTAACATCCATAGTACAATTGCAGTA
This sequence comes from Galaxea fascicularis, assembly GCA_948470475.1. Classification (NCBI taxonomy): domain Eukaryota; kingdom Metazoa; phylum Cnidaria; class Anthozoa; order Scleractinia; family Euphylliidae; genus Galaxea; species Galaxea fascicularis. Next base: position 12,942,773 of record OX419339.1, read on the forward strand.
TGCCAAAGAAATCTGTACGAGTCAGAATGCTGTGGTACTCAATGTATAATCAATATTTTCGTTTAATATCATTACTCTCCTTTGGTAAATTGTTCCGAAAAGAAAATTTTTTGAATTTCTCACCGGCATAACAGCTTCCGGACCAGTGGGACCCTCGTCACCCAAAGGACCTGGAATTCCAGGGGCTCCAGGTTCTCCAGCTAATCCCATAAGACCAGGTGGACCCTGTTCACCTTTCACACCCGGTGCACCAGGAAGACCCGGGGGACCAATGATACCAGATTCACCATCAGCACCGGGAGCTCCTACATCTCCTAGAGGGCCTGGGGGACCTTGAGGCCCTGTCATACCCTTTTGGCCAGTGGGGCCAGGGGGACCCTCAGGACCCTGCTTTCCAGGACGACCAGCCAGGCCACCGTAAAATAAGGTGAGATTTTGTTCTAAGATTTGACTGATCATGAAACGGTCTAATAACTGCTGATCCACTGTGTCTCCAGGCTTGGGCAGATCGTATTCAACCTGAAAATGATATAAATCGTTAACTTTATGACCTAACAAAGGCGTTTTGTTGGAATTTGTTCAAGGAGAGAGTGTGTTATGCACACGGAAACTTGGCATTCGTTAAAGATATTATCAAAATATGATCATTTTCGCCTTCGAGAGTATACGTGACCCTGTTCATGCACATTGTCTCGCTCTGTGAACTTTCCTTCTTTCAGAATGACCTGGGATAAATCTACTCTGCCTCTTGTATGGAGTCTCGTCTTACTGTTAGAGTTTTCAAACGTTTACTGTAGCTAATCATGTCGCTCGCTACCGATCAAACTTACCTGCTCTTTTTCTTCACTTTCTTCTGAAGGACTGGTCTCATCGGAGAAATCTCCACTGACAGGAATTTTGTTCCTATTCTTTCCCTTCTTGTGATGTTTAGTAGCAGATCCCTCTCCACTTAGAGAAGCACTGCTACTCGACTCGCTGTCGCTTTGTTTTCCTGTGTTACTGATTGCATTGCGAAACAAGTCAACAATTGCATCAGACGGACTTGTAGCTGGAGTCAGCTCTAGGGTGCCACTACCCGCTGAACCTGATAGGAAGTCTGAAGCAGAGCCGTAATCGATCCCAGTACCAGAGCCTAAGCCATAACTACTGCCCGATCCAACACCCAAGTTGATAGGTATTTTTGCCAACGTGTCTGAAAGAGGATCAGTTTGCAGTCCAGAGTTTAGGTTAAAACTAAACGTCTTAGCTTTTCCAGTTTGAGATCGCTGGATCGTCTCTTGTACACCGTTATCACCAGATGACTGTACACCCGATCCTTCACCAGCTCCGGACTCAATCACGTTCACTACCTCTTCTCCAGAGGCGGAGCTTTCTTCAGTTTTAAACAAACCTGCTGCTGGAAAATCCACTATTTTGGGAAGGATACCAGAACCTGATCCCCCATTCAGTGTCGTTGTGGTATCGAATACTGCAGACCCTGAAGTTGAAAAGGACTCTTCGATACCAACGCTTCCTGGCAGAGCACTTGCACCACTGTCCGACAGGCCAGATGCGGACGAAGACCCAGATGCGGATGCAGCCAAAGTTGTGGATGAAATTCCCTTCCCGACTCTCTTTGGTGTCGGTAGGTAAGTGTGTTTGACAACAGGCAGCGCCTCAGAGCCAGACTCAGAACTTGATCCACTGTCCTGTTCTGCACTTGCTGATGCTGCGGCTGACGCTGAAGCTACTGGTGCATAGTCCTTTTTGGCCAGAGTTTCAGACTCATCGGCCTCTGATAACGTACCACTACCGCTGTTGCCGCTTCCAGAATCAGACATAGAATCTGCATATGCTGATCCTGATGCAGAGATACCTTTATTCATGAGATTGGATCCGAATCCAGATTGAAAAGTAAACCCTGAAGCATCCTCCCCTCCAGATCCCGCCAGAGACTGAATGTCGGCGCTATCGCCATAACCAAAGCCACCCGGTAGTAATTCATCGGCTAGTCCTGAACCTGAAGAAGGCTGTAGGGATTCAAGTCCAAGTCCAAATCCCCCACTAGTGTCCACATTCTTATTGTCTGTAGGTTTCGTCTGAGCAATAACAGTGGTTTCGTTGGTTTTCTTACTTGTTTTGTTTTCGTTGTTGAGAGCCTTGAAAGGTTTTTCAACTTTCGTTCTCACTGTGGTACTCTTTGTTTCATTATCACTCTTTTCCACTTGTCCTGAGCCTGATGCAGAGCTGTCAGTAAAGCTAAATTCCTTCATCGTCTTGAGCTCATCTTGCATCCCAGAACCAGCTCCAGACCCTGCACCAGACTGATCAGCCGCACCAGAGCCTGCTTTGTTTTCGGGGGAAGCCATGGTCATGAGATTAGGACCCACGGCTCCAACACTACCAGGAAGGGTTTCATCATCTGATGATGGTATCTCTAGAGACTGAAACTTGTCCATAGCTCCAGAACCACCAAGCTGTAGATCACTTCCTGATCCAGAACTGTAGGATGCCTCTACGATTGAATCTAGAGGAATACTGGCAAAAGCTTTTGAGCTTTCTCCTGAGCCATCTTCTAATGTTGCAACTCCAGATCCTTCGTGTTGAACAGTTGATGCGGGATTTACTATCTTCACCGCTTCTGCTCCAGAGCCCATGTTGGAGGATAACTGTGATTCGTCAAGATTGACCTGTCCACCTACACTCCCCGGAAGGCTTTCTTCCTCTTTGTCTGATACTCCGGAACCTGACGATACATCTGGTAATACCTGTTGTAGCAGTGATTCCCCAGGGGTAATTACACTGTTAGATGTGTTTGAAGGAAAATCTCCTGAGCCGGATGATGCCAAATTTTGAGATGCACCTGAATTAGTAACAGCTTGTGATTCAAGTTCTCCAGTATCAGCTATGCCGCCAACACTACCAGGAAGTTCTTCCTCTCCTGATCCCGCCAACGAGGCAGTTTTTGTTTGATCTTTTAATGGTTGCACGACTGAGTCCTGACTTTTTGGTACCGACCCCTCACCAGAGCCTGACCCAGGTTGTACGTTGCTGAGGGTGGCTACACCGGACCCTGACGAGAAGGCAAAACTTGGAACAGTTGCCGGTGTTGCGGTCTTTTTCTCAAGCTTTTCAATGTCTTTCACTTGACCAACACTACCTGGCATATCAGTCTCAGGCTCATCATCTTCACCAGAGCTCTCTGAGGACCCTTCATCGCTTTCCGATCTGCTTACACCTGAGATAAAGCTAACTCCAGAACCACTAGCTACTTCTATAACTGTGTCTTTTCTTTGTGGTTCATCAGCGCTCGACTCTCCCGAGTCATCTTCCTCTTCTTCATCGTCCTCTTCATCAGCCGAACCTGAACCTGATTCCTGATCGTCATGATCTTTATCTTCTCCTGATGTGTCCTCTTCGGATGATTGCTTCACTTCTGATCTCTGAATAGCCTCAGCATTCTGACTCTCAGCAGATCCAGACGCTGCTGCTTCATCGTCCTCGCTTCCACTCGCACTAGAATCAGATTCGTCTCCATTTTCGTCTCCGCTTTCGTTGTCTTCATCATCTCTGTCATCATCTACATCATTTCCTACACTACCTGGTAGTTTTGTTTTCTGTTGCGTCTTTCCTTCAGTGCTCTGTTGCTTCTTTGCCTTCTGAAGACCAGCAATGAAGGCAAGTTCATCTGCGTTCAAACCACTCCCGCTGTTTTCTGATTGGGATGCTGTGTTTCCCTGGTTAACATCAGGGGATGGTACTGGGTGAGCTCCCTCTCCTGATCCAGTGGCGGCAGGTACAGCTTGAATTGTAGGGTTTGTCTTCTGAGTTTCCTCTGTTGACAGTGCCTCTTTGCTCACATTGCTTGCTTGGCTCAATGCTTTGCCAGCTATCTCAGGCTCTGCAGCGTTAAACGCTGCAGTACTAGTGGCAGTAGAAGTTTCCTTGTCTACAGAATGCTGTGAAATTGCGACTGGTGGTGGCTGAGATAGGCTTTCCGTGGCAGCGGAAGATACAGCAGGCGGAACTCCTGAACTCTCTACTGCACTTCCAGCAGTATTATCTGATTCACCTGGTTTCACCAGTACTGGTTTCTCTTGTTCAACAGGTTTATCAACCGCTTCTTCCACAGCTGCTGATGCCTCTTCAGAACCGGAAGCATCCTCTCCAGCTATTACACTCTTCCTTGTTTTTGATGAGGCAGCATTTCCGCTGTCCCATTCGCCTTCTCCTGAAGAAGGCACAGCCCCGCTATCAGACAATTGTCTCTGACTGAAAATAGGGTTAGGCTTTGGAAGGTCTGGAGGAGAGGAAACTGCGCCCGCAGGCTCCACTCTTCGTCTGAATCTTTCTATTCCCTCTCCCTTCGGTTTTATAGCGACCACTTCTTCACTGGGGACTGGTGCAAGGCTCTCTAGCACTTCCATGAGGTTTATATCTGAGTCCTTTTGGAGCTGGACATTGTCAGGAACATCACTAAGCTGTGGGGTAAGATGATGAAAATAAATGCTGTCGATTGTGTACACTACAAGCAAAATCTCTAAATGTTCTGCTCTCACTATTTTTTGCCCTTGTTACTGATTTCGATTTCGGATGTTGGCTTTATTGTACGTACATTACGCGCACAATTTATTCTGGACGTTGTCATTTCAAACATAAGTTAAGTTACAAGCTAAACGTAAGAAAGAAAAAGACAATGGTAACAGGGGTGTGGTATATGCTATTCAGGCCATCAACTATTAAACTGGTTACTGATTAAATTAAATTGATTGTGAGGATTTGGAAGATCCTCAGAATGAACGATATTAACCAACAGGGTAGAGATGCACCTCTTTAAAGCCTCATTGGATCTTTATAGTCTGCACCTTTATTGTTTCAGGGCTAGGTTCCATTGTTTCTATTATTTGTTTATTTTTTAACCAATCATGCGAGGTCTTGCAAATGGTGCAGGTCGCCCCAACCGACAAGTAATAGTGAGCACTATTTCGTTACTAAGCAACAGTCCTTGTGCTCACTTTTCGTTCTAGTTCGATGGAATAAACGTACGCAAAGGCTCCCAATTTGAATTTCCGGTCTATCGCAGAGTGATATTATGTTGACTTACCTTGCATTCCGTTAAAACGGCGAGTAAAATCGTTGTCAAGGCTATGAGAACCAGCTTCATAATTAGGCTGAAATGAAAATCAGAGAACAGTGATTCACAACTCCTAAGTTTCATTATCTACGTAGCTATACGTTGGTTTTAAAATACTGGCAATGCAAGGCACACTGTGTTCACTTTGTTGTCTCACGTCTTTTCAAACCGAAGTCTGAAATCCAGAATTGCACCATCTTAACATGTATTGGACAATCTGGAATTTTTGTGATATCAACAGTTTGCAATTGCCATTGTTTTTTCAGCAGAAGAATTGTTATTTCTCAAGATAATTCTAATCTACATGCATGATATCATACCTGTTGTCAGCGGGTGAAAAGACCCTCGGCATCGTTTGCCGTTTTTTCATTGCTTTTTGGCCAGTTTCGCTCAAAAACTGTGGAGAAAGGCAAAATCAATAAGGTCGTCTTCCTGGCAGAGGACAATGGTAACGCAATAAGGCTAATCAAGTGTATTACTTCCTTAGGGTGCATGCACAATTTTTGTTTGGCACAAAACAAAACTGAGTGTTCATGGCCATCAGATTGTGAAGAAGGAAGGAAGGAAGGCAGCGCAAAACATTAAGAGAGCCCCTTTGTGGGTTGCGCGGACAATCTGTATCCTACTACCTGGAAGATGCTGCCTTGATGACAGGCTTTTATTCTAAGTTTTCATTGTAGTCACGCTCTTGAATGATCCTGAAAATAAAACCCTCAGAAACTAATTTGCAGAAATGATTGTTAGAACGTTGCCCACTTCCTTGACATATCGCAAATGTATGGTGATGAGCAGTGACAGCAGCCAGTAAAGATTTCTTTCTAGTTAAATTGTGCGTGTAAATGACTCACAAATTATATATATAGATATTCGTCTTTCTTCAGTTTTTTTCTTTTAGTGCTAGTTTTTTGTTGGATTAAATATTGCGACTGTTTTCTTTAACTTGTCGCCTCGTACTTTACGAGGAGCAATTAAGCTTACAATCAGCGACAAGTATATTTACCAAGGTAACGTCAAAGAACATTGTTCAACAACGTTTTCTGCAGACTAAGATAGCACTTCAATCCACTCGGCTATATGTTATTGTAAAGATGCGAAAGGAAATGCGCGATTTCTACGTGGGCTTACAACATCAAAACCCCATCAAAACAGAAGAACATTTATCTCCTTACCTAGTAATGTAAAACCACAGGTAGGCCGCCAGGGTGACCAGCAAAACGAGCACGCTGTAGCACACAAAAACGGACGTTCAAATTTAGATTTTAGATAGAAAAATACAGTGGAAATCCAGAGGAAAAATACTCCAAATAATCTATCAAAAGTTACCTTGGACGGGAAGAATTTCCTAATTTTTTTCTGAAATTATGACAGACCGCCGGTGCGTGCAAATGCTGTTTTCATAAAGTCATTCTCTGCCTTACGTAATTATCTCATTTCCAAGGTATGCCAGCTGCTCGAGAGCGCATGCGTGCTTTTCGTCTTTAACCTCAGCGAAGGGTTTAATGTCGATAAAAAATAGCATCGTTAGAAGACAATTTATTTGGAGAAAGCTACCCTTCCTGTAATTTGTAGCAATAACCAACGATTTGTTGGGGAGAATAATAGATCATCGTTGCATTTTCGCGCGGGTAAAATTGCCACCTGTTGTGTTTGATGATAAGGTCATCGGGGTGAACCACAGACACAGGTCACTCTGTCATTAATATCTGACGCCGGGAAAAGAACACGAGCTCGGATATGGTACAGCTCTGAGCTTTTAACCTTTAAGCTTTAGAGTGCAGATTTGATAAGCTTCTTAATGCGTACTTTGGTCTCATTCACGCACTGAAATGAAATGTCCCGTTTGGATTAAAAACACCGTACCACGGCAAAATATGATTCTGTGTTACACATCAACATTCCTTTCATGAAGTCAAAACGTAGTTAAATTAGCCTGTGTTATTTCATCTATTTAACTAAGCTCTGCTCTAACGAAACAAGAGCACAAAGATGCACACAAAAAAAGGTATGAGGCAAGTGATATTTCAGTTTTCACGCGAAAAATGTTCGCATTGGTTTTGACTGAGTGCAAGAAATAGCGTACGAATTTATAGTGTCAAAATTCAAATTAATGTCCACCGACTTAAAATCTTGATGAAACCTTCGTAACAGTCTTCCTCTCTTAATCAAATTAAAACACAACTGTTATCAACCGTGAAAAAGACTCTCCGGCCGTGGCACAAACGGAGAATATAGCGACAAAAAAGTGACAAAACGAAATTTGACTGGTGTTGAGTAGTTAAATATAAGTTGGAGTTATCGTCATGTTATTAAAATGAAAGTCTCTGTTCTTCATCTGGCTGATTGTATGAACTGCAAATCTTAAATCACCAATTTGTTTTCAGACTAACAAAGTAGCGTACAAACGAATCAAAATACAAACTCAGCTGTACACAAGAGAAGGTAGCGCCACTATACCACTGCAACTGGTGGTCTGTTAGAGAAATTAAGTGGCGTGCATAAAAATACTTAATAATGAAACACCTCTTCTCTGACCTGACTGTCCATCTAATAAACAACTGTTCATTTGAAAACTACAGAGCGTATCAATGACGTTTCGTCCGTAGTTTCGCACACAATTTTGACAGCATGTGCAACTCGGCCGAATGGATTTTACTCTGCTTTCTTTCCTTTGCTGTGATTGCGTCTAGTCTTCCTTTCGAAAGCACACTTACTAACTGGGTGAGACTAGCCAACGCCACAGCATTAGGATGCGAGGGAAATCCATTATCTCTTTCATGCGCGGGACAGGAGGAAGGGATCAAGATCAACTCCGCGTTCTGGGGAAGGGATGATCTGAAAACTTGCCTTCCTGAGGGCAATCCTTCGAAACAACTGAAGTTCTGTCTTCCGACTGATGCAAAGTACGCATTGGTAAAGTTGAAATCTGTCTGCGAGAAGCAGCCGTTTTGTAGCGTACCTGTGTCTGATACCTTCTTTGAGAAGGCCTTGTGTCCTGGTGTTCCGAAGTTTCTGAAAATTGTGTACGATTGTAGGATGATGAGCGGAATGGGCGCTAGATAGCTTTAGCTATGTTTCTTTTTTGGTCACGGCTTAATCAGCTTTTGGATAGAGAAGTGGAACAAACATTATTTGTAGGCAACATTAGTAATGGAGTCCAGATCAAAGCAGTGGTTAAGGATGGCGATACGGGCTGATGTGAGCACGATTCGACCACTCGATCTTAAATTTAACTGATGTTTCAAGGACCTCGACGTTGTTTCCGAAGGACAAAATTCTGTGACCTTAAAGGCCGTTTGGTGGCCCATTCAATAATGGGACATTCTAAGAGCAAAGAGCGGTGTGTGACGAGTATAAGAACAAAAGCAATGAATTTATGCTTGACCAGTATGAACGTTTCCACATTCTTCATGACCTTATCTCGGTTACTTGGATAAAACCAAAACGGTAAATTAAAAATCAAGGGCTCACACTTTAACAGGGGAGCAAGGATGGCACAGTGGTGAGAGCACTCGACTCCCACCAATGTGATCCGGGTTCAAGCCCTGATCTCGATCTCTCCCCGATCTTCTTCGTTCTCGTCCTTGCTCGGAGAGGTTTTTCTCCGGGTGCTCCGGTTTTCCCCTCTCCTCAAAAATCAACGTTTCCAAATTCCAGTTCAATCTGGAGTTCAAGGGCCACAGGTTTGTCAGTCATGTGGACTGTTAAGTGTTACCCTCGTTAAACAAAGTTGATTTGATTTGATTTGCTCTTTTGCAGGGACTTTCTTCTTTAATGAAAAATGTCCATGCGTAGGGTAATCACTCAGTTTACATGTGCGCTTCTGAGTGCTGTATCGGCTTTCACGGCGTACAGTAAGTAACATACTCAGGTCTCTCGTGCAGCATCATTTGTTTAGGATGCAGTCTCTCTTCAAACATTGGGAAAGACTGAAATCGGGGTGCGAATACTTCTAGTGTAGTTGTTAATACCAGCCATGTACCATACGCGTATAGACAACTGTGCAAGCTGTTTACATTTGTTTAGGATGCAGTCTCTCTTCAAACATTGGGAAAGACTGAAAGCGGGGTGCGAATACTTCTAGTGTAGTTGTTAATACCAGCCATGTACCATACGCGTATAGACAAGCTGTTTACAGCTATGGGCTTGTATAGGACTTGCTTCAGCCCAACAAATAGACAGCGTCCGGAAAGAAAATCTTGTATGTCCTTTAATACGCCCATCAAAAGCAATTTCAATAAAAATACATTTTTGAGTTTCGTTCTTAAAGTGGAGGTGTTGTTGTCGGCTCAGCAACTCTAATCGTACTTCTCCGAATCGTTTTGTAGTTAGTGTTACAAGTTGGTGTTCTTAGCTTCCGAGCTTATGAGAACGAACTGGATATGAGGAAGAACACGGTGGAAGCGCTATTTCCCCGTAATGCCCACGCGCTGATTACGAATTATGCAAAACAAAACAAGTTTAGCTGTTTTTTAAAGCCATATAACAAACAACTTGTTACCCGCAAACGTTCGGTCTTTCCGGGAAAATCTCAATCCTCGGCCTTGCTGTATCGCCCGGTCAATATGGCAAGGACTCTGTTTGAGATTTTCCCGTAAAGACCTCACTCTCGTTTGATAAAAGGTTAACATTGTTTAAATTTAGCTCAGTACCACTTCGCCCTCACTAAGTTAATTTGAAATCTTCCTTCTTCAACCGTAGCTTTTAAGCAAGCACTAAAAACTAATTCTGATTTGCTCACTTTTCATTTTCAGTGGGTTTTTTTTTTTTTAACTATTTGAATCTTCTTCAAAACGATACCTGCTCGGTTTCGAGCTTCAACGTATTTCGAAATGAAGAGGAAGCGTCGATAAAGTAAAATGTTCATTATCATCACTCAGACACGTTACACTTCAAAACACCATAATGCTTTACTGTCACAAATATTTGTTAATGGCGTCAGTCTGCAAATCTTACTTACACGGGCATGCGAGATCTGCAACAATGTATGTGAATCCTACACTTAATTTGCTTGTTAAGGTTTGCTAACAGTTCTATTTTGACATTGCGCATGCGTGAGTCCGTGCGTGGTTTCTTCTGTCGCAAAATCTTAGAAATGTTTCTATATACACATTGAAAATTAAAAATAATGTGTAGCGTGAAAGAACGAAAGAAGGTGCCCTGTGATTTAACAAAATGCTTTACACGGTATTCTTTGAAAAAATGAACACAAGTAATATGTCCAAAGTTGATTCCTTCTGTTTCATTCATTGTGAAAACGTTTTCAACCGTCTAACATGGCAAGAGAAATTTTGTGAGCACTGCTCTGCAGGCTAAATTGCCTTTACGAAGCTTTACACAGATGCGTTTTGCCCGCGCAATCCCTAAGCCATTTCCAATCACTGCGCATGCCTGTGGTGACGTCACCATAAGTGTTGAAGTCCCGGATGCTACAGAGTACAGGATATTATTAGGCGGTGAAAACGTTTGTAGCGTTACACGTTATCAATTTAGTGTCACTCAGTGGACCAATTGGAAAGTCAAATTAACCGCTGATTCTTGATCTTTGAAGAGCCGCTTTGACTCGTGATTCACTAGGTAGACACTCATAGCTGACTCGAAGATATTTATAAATTTCTCCACAGTCAGTCTTGTCAAAGAAAGTTGAAGTGGCGGCCAACTCGCAGGCGCGTTCGTCTTTGCATTGTCCCTCCACCTTGGTCATAGTGTTGGATTCGTCTTGTGGGCACATTTTGCTCGTAATAAGACCATGTTGAACGCCATTTGTAGTGCATGTACCCACGTCATCACGACCCCAGAATGCAGAGTTGATCTTGATAACTCTGTATTGAGGGCATTCGATCCACTCCTTCTCGCCTTCACATGTGATAGTTTCTTGATTTCCCTATGAACGCAAGAAGAAGTTTTAGTTTCCCTTGCAGCCTTTTTTCAGATTGTCACGAAAGACGTAAGGAGTAAGGTGTCAAGTTATTACTGCAATTTTTCCGGAGGAATAATTAAAAAACACCCCCAGCTATTTCGTGTCATGATTTAAATTAATCGAGAAGGGAAGGACATTGAGTCATGTGTAATGCAACGAAAATCAATATTTTTTTTATCAACAAGTGCGTTTGAAGACCTTGGTGCGGAGTTGTGATGACTGGGTTTTACACGACGGTGCTCCGAAATGCTTCAAATGACGCACGCTTATGAATTTGTGTCTGCGACATATGATGACTTGCAAACTTTACGTTCAACTTCTTACATGTGTTCTTGAGTATTTCCGTTTTAAAAAAACCTGGATAGACATTAAAGTTAATTGATACACATGTTGTTCTTTTATGTTCTATTTGGCGTCTTGAGGTCTCACCACACTAAAAAAGCCCAAGGAAATTCTCACGACCTAAGCTTCAAGTGATCTTGTGCGCTTAGATGTATCATTACTCACACTAAGAGCGCCTCCAGGTCCAGGTGGGCCGGGAGGTCCAGGGGGACCCGGGGGTCCTGGAATTCCCCCACGGGTGTAAGCGTCGCCACTTCCACTTCCACTACCTCCGTAGTAAGTAGGCGGTCCCGGTGGTCCAGGGGGACCTGGGGGACCCATTAAACCGCCCTGTCCATTCACAAAAAATCCCAGGGGTAGTTTCTGGTCCCAGTAGTAGCGCACCACATTATCATAATCGGAATACCGCTTAACAAGGCGTGGCTTACGTGGTAAAACTGAACAGTGCTAAAAGAAAAAGAGAATAAGTAGTCGTCAGGCTCTTTCAGTACAAAACAATTTGTTCAGTTGACCGACGTTCACTTCCTGCACACGACCCCGAATTCAAAGTTTAGAAACAAAATTGGTGCAGCCTTTTTCACCTGTAGGCCACAACGTAAGTGTGGACCAAACATGCTTGCATACATCATAATTATCGTATATCAGCAAACATTGGCATAAGTAGGCCATGGATGGGAGCAATATTGAGCTATGGTTGGTTGGCTTCTTTTAGGCAAGGATAGCAGCTGTTGTAATATTGGCGTGACCTATTTATATGCAGGAAAGAATGCTTCCTTCGAGCGAATTGTTTCTCTTGGTTAGCAGAAATATTCCTGCAAATATAACAAATATCATTTCACTCATTCAACTAGTACACTGAAGAGCTTGTCGTGGCTAAATCGTTCACGTACCCTATAAAGTCATGGCCCTACTTAGCGAGAGAAATCTCGGCAAGTTTTAAAGTGCAGATGCCGTCGAAAGATAAGCATCTAGAGGTTTATTTTTTTAATCTGGGTTATGATTAGTGAACACCTAGACGAGAGAAATTCTCTTGACTTCAAACCGGTCCTCGTACAATAATTCTTTGACAAGTACTTACCGCTACTACAAATAAGGCAAGGCCAAAAGCCAGCCTTAGCAGGCCTGAGTCAGCCTTCATCTCCTGAGGAACACAAGATAAGACAAAAGTTGACAACTTTAGTTTCCGGTTAAGTCACTATTTCTTCGGTGGCGCGTAACTGGTACCTGCAGGGATACCCTGGGAAGGACTAACGTCATTCACACAAGAAATTCAATATGGCGCATTCGTTAACTTTTTCCATTCTCTCCTTTTCCATTTTTTCTTTTTTCCTCTTCAATTCATCGCTGCACTGATATCAGATAATACTGGTTAAAGAGGTTTAAACAGGGAATCATTACTTGATCATGCCCACCAAGCATGAAGTGATTTTTGCACGCGAATTTTTGCCTATTACTGGGGACGGGAACAACAGATAAAAGAAATTTCTGACATAAGTGATAAGTAATGTGGCAGCTACAGAGCTGCGTATGCGTATATACAAGTCTTAGAACTCTACTCGAGTGCTTTTAATTCTGCCGCAGATACATATTTAGGCTCTTTGATTTACCTTTTTGTGTCTTATCCTCATTAGTTCGTCCACTTTTGCCGGCTTAACGTTAAATTAAGGCTATTTATATGTTAATCAGTTGGGACTTAAGAATACGTTTCACTGTGGTTTTATCTGGCCGTGATCCATGACACTGTTAAATGATAAAAATCGTCAGTGGTGAAAAATATTCATGATGGAGTTGTTTTGAGGTTAAATATTATGGAAATTATATTTGGTGTTGGGACTTACCACAAGGTATATTCTGGTTTGGGAAATATTAAAGACCACTTCTTTCGCTACATGACTTTCTCAAGATAATAGATTGTTATTGACTTAGTTGTTTTAACTTATGATCAACCGATAAATTCTCCTGTTATGAATTCCTGTCGCAAGAAATTTTTAATTTAGGTTTATCTGCAAATAACATAAGCTTCTCTACACAAAAGCAATTACATGTTTTTATAAGTTTTTACCCGACTTGACCTTTCATCGACCTTTTCCAGGAAATAACTGCCGCCTTTATCTTTAACTGTTCTTAAGTGATTTTTCCTCGCGTGACTTCATTCGTGTTCTTTGACCGAATTCGTGACAGTTGATATTAAGCTTTTAAAATGAAAATATAAAAATACCCATATTTCCAATTTTAAGGTGTTTGTAAAAATAAATACTTATTGTTGTACCTTTTCCAATCAGCCACGTACCAAATATATAATTTGGACTCTGAATTCTAATGGCCACGTTCCTACTTAATTGGGGGTGGGGGGGGGGGGATTTTAGCCAATCACGCCTTCACTGAATCAAGTACTTGTACAATTTTCAAACAACAACTTTTAATACTTTTGAGATCGTTTTTGTCAAATTTAATTTCGTAAGTCTGAACTTTGTAATTTTTATATTGTTCCTCCTGTTTTGTATTGACTGGACAGCCCAAGCTTCATGGTGAAATTTCACAGAAAAGTCGTCGTAGACTCGGTCAACTGATCGAAGGTTTCTGTGGAAAGTAACACCTTACAGCCAATCACAGAAAGGCTTACGTAAGCTTACATTTGCCATGAGCAGGTGGTTGTGTGGCCAGTATAAAAACTGAGGTGCAACCTTCCTTAAGAGAGAGTTGTTGTACACCTTGTACTAGCTAACCTTGTACAAGTGTTTTAAGATTATTAAGGAAGAGTCGCTGGGAAGCAGTTGCCTTGATGTTGTTGTGAACCGGCTAATTCCCCTTGGTTCCTTCAACAATACGTGTTGCAAATTAAAAAGCTTTTCATGACAATTACTTGTCGTGCCAGCTTCTTTCCACATTATTAAAACCGTTTTATCCTCTGGTTTACGCGGCAGGTATTTCAGACATATACTTGAGGTAAAGACATCTCTTTGCTGCTGGAATCATAATTTGTGTTAAAGAACTAAGAAACCCGGAAGGACGTATAAATATACAATCACTGACTACTATTAAATGGGTGGTAAACTATGATATAAATGAACCTTTCGTTCCTCTCTTCTTACAGTTACCCGCATCTTTCATGTTAATGAAATCGTACAAACAGGATATAAAAATTAATCAGTATTTTAAATGGCTCAAGAGTTACTGGTCTGGATTCTTCACCTAACTAACCAATTCGCAGACATAGGCAGGTGGCGTGCAAGTAACATAACGGGTCAAAATTAACTTCCCTTGTCTTATCATATATTTGGTAATCCTATGATCCGGCTGTTCCCGGCTAAGACACTGCATTCGAGGGAGCTAAAAACACATTTTCAGTGAGCACTTATATTTGTAGAAGTGCGGAATGATTCCCTTATCTTAAAGTATTTCAGTAACATACATGCAACATACTAACCACAAGTTGTTGAACAGTTTCTTGTGTACCCATGCATCCACAATAATATCAAATTTTCCAAAGGTACTTTACCTACGTCTGCTTTTTTTGAACGCATGATATCCACGGAAAAATTGGATTTATGAGCATTTTATCTTTCTCAAGTCTAAATTTAGGGCGTAAAATGCCCTTCGGCCCCATACACCACCAACCGCGACTCCACCGCATAAGGGCAAATTAAATACACCATTTTAGGTCAGAATTTGTGACTTTGCTGTTCTATTTAAACCCTAGTCTCTCCATGCCGAAACCGCTACAGAAAAGCATGCCAGAATGAACTCTATTTAATACCAAATTGAAGTCTTCGATCCCAAGGAATGGGTTCAAAACAGTGAAAGACACCTATCTATTTAGTTTCTAAGGTGATACCAAAGGTTCATGTTAAGACTATTCAGCAACAAGAGAATGAATTTGCATGCCAGAGATACAGTAAATTCTGTGGCGCAAAACCTGTAGGCAGGGTGGCAAATGTTTTCGCACAATTTTATTGCCTCGCGTATTTTTTTTTTTAATTTTCAAACGACCAAGGAAAAGGATAGGTTTTCCGAAGCAGATATGATATGGTGTTGTGGTTGCAAAAGTGTTTTCAAATCATCGATCCGTTAAGCATTTGTTTCATTAAGCCTTGGTTAGTTTCTTTCAGATTATCCGGACAATGAATTCTTATGCGATAAAAATAAAATAACTCTACCATCTCATAAAAATCCAATTCTATTCGCAACGATTTTTGCATAGGTTGTCCTTCTTAATGTTTAAAGAAAACGACTAATTTCACAAAAAATATTGAACACAACGCATGAATATGATTTGTCACTGCTTAACCATGTTTATCGAATCAAACAGGTCCTCTTCAAAATAAACATTGAGGAACAAAAACAAAGAAGACACGATCATATTAAAGAATGGCACATTTTCTGTTTTCGTACAAATTTGTTTTGAGAAAAGGACGTCGTACCAAAGTTTCACAGATCGTTTTAGTCGGAAAGAAAACCAAACAAATAAAGTGAAAAGTTCAAACGCGCTTTTAATGGTTGACCTGGCAATTATGTTTTCGCAAATCGTTCCTCGGCGATAAAGATCTTTAGGACTTCCTAACTCAGGCGATGTAAACATATGAACGAGAAAGAAGATATGTAGAATGAGCAAATATTATCTGGTTTACTGAGAGAGGGGATTTGCGTTATTTCCTGAGGAAATGAACACCGTTTCGCTTCATTGAATTTCGGGGTTGTTTCATTTTGTGTCTGAAGCCTCTATTGTCAGACATAATTCAGATAATTTAAGCAGCTCAGAGATCGCAAATACGTTTTCGAAGGGCTCTTACCTGTTTTCAAGTATCCACGGCCAGAAAATCCGAGGGAAAAATCAAAAGTTTCAGAAAATGGACACTGTTATGCCAGTCCAATTTGGTCACCGTAGCGGTCGGAGCTGTTAGGTAATGGGGCTCCACTTGTCATGAATTACGTCATGCCTCAAGCGCGCAACAGACACACACCCGCCCGTGTTCACTGAGCGTGCGCGTCAAGCACCAGCTTGCCTTAACACGAAGTGATTTTTCAGTGATTTAGTCACCGTCCTTGAACAAAATAAACAATAATTATTAGCTTGCAAGGGAAAATCAAGTGGCTTTTCATGCGTCACTGCTTTTGGGTGTGATAATCCACAATTCCTTTTCGACTAAAATTGGAATATAGTCAAGCAAATTATTCTGATTTTTATAGTATCCGTTCAAAATAATTCAAGTTCTCGTACCGCTGTTAAATAAAATAAAAGCAGGGAATCATATTTTCTTAAAATGCGCGACCAAAAAAAAAAATTAAGTGGCGTCTTAGAGAAAGCAGTTCCTAAAAGTCGTTTCGTTTGGCATGTTATTGACGAGAAGGCTGGCAATACTTTTGGTGTCTATTGTTATGGGAAATGCAACTCATGTACCTTTGAGAAATGTTAACAGAACACGAAATGGTTAGGTATGACTTGGCTGCCGGAAGTAAACTTGACTACTTGATAAAGTTACAAAAGTTAATAGTTCAGTGCTGGATCCATATTTTGATTTCAATTTGTTTCGGATGAAAACTTTTCTTCTAAATACCAAAGGTGGCAAAATCCTAATTCGGATTTTCCGCTGTTTGCCTCAGCCCTCACCTGTGAAGTCAGTCTCCATTGAAATTCTGTTTCTTCCAATACAATAGTCTCTTTCAGTCGGTAACCTACAGCGAAAAGAAAACTTTCCAAGCGAAACAACCCATGTGTGTCACCTCTGCTGAGGAACAAAGTGCAGTTTTGAATATTTTCATCTTCAAAGAGCGTTGTGATATTTTCTGGTGTTATTGATGTCATAGGTTTCAAAACCCACTGGGCCAGAGAAGCAATCAAGTGGTTTTCATTGTAGCTTTTATTCAAAATCGTTCAAGCAAGTTACTGTGAAGCAAATATTTAGGATTTGCTCGCTCAGTCCCTACTGTTTCATTCAATGGGAGCAGCAGGGAGTTGATATGAATCCAAACAACACTCGGTGTTTTGCTTTGTTTGGTTTCTACACATCACGCGCGCGAAACTTTGTGCAAGTCACATTGAAAATTGTCGAGTGCTCTACAGTTGAATTCCAACTTGATAAGCGGGAGAAAGGGTCAACAAAAACACTCAGTAAGTCCACATCCGGTGTCCGCATAGATTCTGCTCGCAAACCTGGCTGTCAAATTCTCTCGAGTGTCTTTTAGGTATGTTTCCGCATAAACAAAGCCAGTCGTCTTACTAAGTGGTCATCCTAACCCATTTGTTGTTGAAGTGATTCTAAGGAACATTTTGTGACACAATAAGGGAAGCAAACGAGCTGTAAGCAACGTTTACACTTCCCGTCAAAGACAAGCCAATGGCAAATCCTCGTTTGTCGAAACAAACAGCAGGCATGTATCCAGGGGAGGGGTAGGGGACTTGATTTGTCTTGAAATTCTGTATGAGGCAAGGAATCGTAAATGGCTTGAACCCAGGAGTCATATCATAACTAAGTGAGGTACGATCGTCCGGGTGAGTGTAGTCCTGTTATTCATGTAAGCCATGAGTATGTTACATAAAAACACGCCGACCGATTGTTATGATCCAGCGAGCACAAATTCCGCATTCAAAGTAAGGGGAATGTGTAATCTAAATTAAACCCAACACATTAACCTTATGCAAAAAAGGTTTATTTATAAAGCGCTATAAAATAATGCGCCAATTTGCTTCGTATTCATTTGGTTGAATAGTATCGACTTGCTCTCGGAACAGGTTCGGACGGAAGCACATGAAACAAACACAACGGGCACACAAAATAAAATAATGATGATTTATAAATTTTTATCAGTGTTGTTTTCTGGATAAGGGTGGGGCACTTGCTTCCCTTTTAGCTCCAACCCCGGTGCATTTGACTACCTTTTTGCACCCATCCCCAGGAATTTGCCACTTCTTTTTTAAAAAATGCTAATGCCCGCGGGAGGGCATGGGCACCGCTGGAACTGACTGGTGCATTAGGGGCGCAATCCCTTGACCAATGGCAGACGCGCATGGCCTGTCGACTTTATTTACAAAGAAGTCCTTGCAAACCCTTCAAAGTTGGAAAGGCGCCTGCTGCTCCCTAACTACAAATTTCAGAGTCAATAGGAAATGACATTTCCAAATTTTGTGTCAACGATCTAGTGACCTTCTAAAACAATCACTTGATGGCCCCCTCAAAATTATTTTCTGCGAAGTGCGCACTCCGGAAAAACTTTGTATCGCCGGCAACGAATGCAGCCAATGAACAGTTGTTTTCAGCACTTCAAGGGCAACAACAGGAGATTCCAGACTAAATTGCCTTCTCATATAGTATGTCCACAAATAATGAACTGGTGGTATAAACCTGGTAAATACTGGCAATGAAAAGAGATAACAGCATGATATCCCCACAAGTTTCTAAGTATTTAATGAACACCGTCATGCAAACTAGGAAAACCAAATTCCGAGTTCTCCCAACAGGAGTCGAACCTATGACGTTTGAGTGCTCTTTTAACGTAAAAGTGATTTGTGTTTAGTGATGTTTTTGATAGACATTTTATTAACAACAACAACAGCAAGCTTTATTTACATGACCATAACAGTATATTACAGTACTGCAAAAGCGACTTGCGATTATTAAATCACAATGTTAATTACTTATTTAATGCAAATGCAGATAACAATAAGTACGATAATTATAATTAATGCTTCTTTATTTAACCAGGAAGTCACTGAAATCAATTTGTCTCTCATCATGTCTCATTTCAAAGCATGATGAGATGAATAGTACTAATTCTAGTGATTAGTAATCATTGGAATTCGTACGTTGTGGTATTGAAGTTTCATGTGATAGTTTTTATATAGTTGGAATTTTGGGTTCAATTTTAGAGATGTCTCTTATCAAGGAATACCTCGTACAATCTAGCAAGAGATTTTGTTACGCATTACAGAGCGTGGGTATTCTTTCATTGCGAGGGATTTTGCCGTCTTATCTACCGGTTTCAACGCGAAGTTTGGGACAGCTTATTCTGAGTTTTTCTAAAGTTTTTCGAGAGGGCTTTTTTCTTATTGAATCTAGGAAAGCAGAGGGACTATAATTCTTTTTTATTTTGTGATAAGCTTTTGTGAACTGCTGAAGGGTTTCGCTCCAATAAGAGACATATTTCTTGTTCTTGATCGCACAGTCACGCAATGGCGGAAACTAAGATTGTAATATTCAGTCATCTTTGTGTTATGCTATAACCTTTGACGATTAATATAAGCACACCCGACGCGTTAAGTAATATTCCCTCATATTTTGGTAAAGCGCTGTCGCACGGTGAGGATGAGTGCACTTCCTGGTTCGAAAATGGACTGAAATATCTCTCTCTTTTGAGTACTTAAAAACAATACGCGATTCTTCGTGAGATATTGTAGTAACATTCATATGAATGGTACCACTATCGAATTTTATTCACTGACTCACCATTTACTCAGGTTGATTCTGGGAAGGTATCTTATCGACGAAGGATGATCATGGAGAAAATACACCATGAAGTGCACTATTAAAACAATTGAGCATGCGTTTTATTTGAGCTCGGGAATTCCTTAAGGGAATTCCTGGGATTGAAGTGAGCAACCGCTGTGCGATGTTATGAAATTGTTGTGATATCAAAAGAAGTTTAAAATCGCCCCAAGCGACAGATGGGTACTTAAAGACCAGTCAAATGGGTGTTGAAACAACAGTAAGTGAATGGATGATGGTAACGTCGTTTATTGACAAACTTTGAACTTCACATCGATGAAGTAGATTTAATGCACATTTCTGTCACCAAATAATAGCAAACCGTGGTTGATTAACTGTTCTAGAACTACATACTAGCGCGAACACCAGTAAACCATTCCATTACCAGTTTATTTACATATAAGACGGAAGATTACATCAAACGGACGTCGCACTATAATATCATACACCAACAAATTGGAACAGCTAACGATCTTTCCTTCCTTCCTGGTTTACACCAGGGCGGGTGGTTTGTGCTGGTCAATTTATACCAGTGCTAATGGTAACGTTTTAGAACAAAAACTGTCTACAAACAAAAACTGAAGACCCTACCTCATTCATATAGTCATTCATGTCATTCATTTGTTAAATTTCATAACAACGAGTCGAACCGAGTAAATATCGATCGATTCTACGAAGATGATTTAATCATGTCATGTACAGAAAGAAAACTATCTTAAATCGATATAGTACATGGATCGTAGACGAGCCATGTAAGTCGTCTTCTTTCGCTGAAGAATTAGAAATTTGCAAGCTTTCGCCTTCTAAGTTGTGATACGATTTATTCGCTCATAATTTTTATCAGGCAAGCCCGTTTTTACAAATACAACTCTTTCCAGCAAAGTGAAATGTTACAGCCAAGAGCCTAGCAATTGTAACGTTCAATAGAAAGTTCGTTCTGTGCGTTCGTTATTTCGCCGGCTCACTTAACCCAAAAAATTAGCGTTGAGCAAGTTATCCTCGTTCACCACCTCGTGGCCGTTAATAACTTCCACGCATTTGTAGTAGACCTCCAAGTATTTGTATACTTCTAAGCAACTTTGATCGTTGAAAAATAACTTGGTGCATCTAATCTCGCACATGGTTGTCCCCTCGCAGGCGTCCTTTACTTTTGTGAGAAACATTGGTGTCGTTGGGCAGTATTGATTATACTTCAGGTTTCCCGTGTGTTCTGTACACAGGCCAAAATTTCGTCTTCCCCAGAAAGCAGAGATTATGCTAATGTGTTTGTACTCGTTACATCGCAGCCAAGCTGTGTCCTCTTCGCATTTGACTGTGCCGTTCTGTGTAAAATAATACAAACGGAATGAGAGTAACGTCGCTAAAGATCTTGTATACTGAAGCAGCTCTCTTTGTAAAAAAAAATTGAATAGTCACACCCAAGCATTTCACCAGCAAACTCAGCGATTTAGAGTGACTTATGTTTTTTCATCGTTCGGTTATTTATACCAGCCTCAAAAATTAACTGAACGGGCATTCAAATAAAAGAAGACTGTTATTTTTCTGTTATTACTTTATTTGTCCTCGTACTTGGAAACATAATTCCGAACTCCCCCGACAGTAGTTGAACTGATGACCTTCCGATTTCTATTTCTGATGCTCAACCATTGAGCCACAGGAGACTCGTAGAAATTCGCTTTAGTTGTAAAACCAATAACTGACGTTTCCTTTGGTTTTTGATAGCACTCAAGCAAAACCTCCGAGTCATGAAAAGTGGAAGATAAACTGAAAACATCATTTGTACTTACGTATCTGATTGGAGTCGGGCCAGGGGGACCTTGTGGACCAGGAGGACCTTGCATACCGGGTATACCAGGCATTCCGCTACCACCCGGGAAACCAGCAGGTCCGGGTAAACCAGGGGCACCAGGAGCACCATCCATACCAGGAGGACCCTGGAAACCCGGAGCTCCAGGAAGACCGGGGCTTCCTGGAAATCCAGGGGGACCGGGATCTCCCTTGAATCCCGGAGGTCCTTGGGGTCCGGGGGAACCCGACATTCCTGCCATACCGTTCAAACCGGGAGGACCTTGAAGGCCTTTGAGGATGAAACCCAGCGTTACATTCTGATCCTTAAGTAGTTTGTTGAGCAGTGGGGGAACTGAAGACATCATGGGCAGCGACGCCTAAGGAGACAAGATTTGCCATAGGTTTAGGTCACATAATTTGCATGTTGATAGCATGGCCCGGCGGCTAAATTACAGAAAATCCTGGCAAGTAAAAATAAAGTCATCAATCTAACCAATCAAAACAAAGGTGAAAGATATAATGAAACAATAGCCGGGGGCATTAGGAAACCAGAGCATGCAACCATTGCTAAATGGAATAAATGCCTGGTCAAAAAGAAACTACGTTTGCTTTGATTGGTTAGAACAATAACAAGAATGTTTTTAGACGAATGCCAAGCTCTACAAATTCTAAAGCACCACAAATACATTACTACGTTCAATCCTTAATCATCAAAAGATATGGAATTCGTGTGGAAATTGATTCCTTTTTCTGTCTCTCGACCTGATTTAACTGAAGAATGTCGATTAATTTGGTGTCTGTTTAACGGAGACCCAAGATGATTGGTCTTACAAGATCAGCAGAGATGGTCGAATGCAAGACTGTTTAACAGGTTGGCGGTTAATACTGTAATTGTTAATGAAATACGAATTTATCGCGCACCAGTCGGGAACTATGCCTTGTCTCGAGTCGATAGGAAGAACTAAGAACTTGACACAAAAGATTTACTGAAAAATCAAGCGAATCCCCTTCAAAGTCACCTGGGCAAATATTATTCGCCACCATGAAATTCACCTGATTCTTCCGTTGTTGTACAAGAACACTTAAGTTCAAACTACTTATATTACCGATCTTTCTGTTGCCACATATAATGCCGCTAAAACCGCCACAACCACCGCGAACATCGAATATATGCTAGGATTTTCAAGGTTCTTGATCGCTCCTCCTTTGATTCCTTTATATATTTGTATCCCCTGTCTCGAGTCAAAAACTCGCCGATTTATGATGTCAAACCTTTAAAACACCAGTTAGTCGTCATTTCTCGTTTTAAGCCAATTCCTGGCCAAATTCACGGCAAAGAAACAGAGAAAAAGAAAAGAGAACCTCTAACCAACGTGTGATTGTAAAAAATTAACAAGCAATTTTGTCCGCAGTATGCTTCACTCGTTCCTTATTTGGTGCTCGGGCAGGTGGAATGACACCAAATATGGCGCGGCAGCAAAAATAATTTCAAATGGCATTAAGACGAGTTAATATGGTGAGATATCAGACCTCTCTAAAATGTTCTGTTACGTTTAACTTCGAGAATTGTAGCTACTAAAATAAGAAAGACAGTTTATCTCAAAATTACAAGCGATTGTTTATTCTAGTAAGTACAACCACAAACTAGACCAAACCACACTTGACATGGTGTGTTGTATTAAAAACAAAACAACGTCGTAACGGTGAAAACGTCAGACTAAAATTACAGTGTAGTGCACAGTGATTTCATTGCAGCGATTGAAATTTTTAGTAGTATCAAGGAATATGTATGTCCATTAGTATGTGTAAATAGTTCGTATGTAAAAGCAAGAATAAGTCATCCAAATCTGATACGGTTCCTTGATCAGCCACCAACCGATCGATCAATCGTTCTATTGATCAAACGCTCGATCGACACGCCATGTGAACCAAACCCATCGAATCGTTAAAAAACCAGTACTCACCGATAACTGGAAATGGACTAGGCCTATGGCGACTAGTACCGCCAAGGATGCGATCCTCATGACCTAGGAAATAAACAGAAAACTCTATTTTCAAAACTGAATCTGGCCCTTCCGTTAGTCCAACATAGAAGGGGCATGGGGCGTTAGGTTTCTAGCCTGCCCTACCGTGACTTCATTCCACCGGTAAATTGTTTATATATTAGACAACTGGTGAATGAATAGTTAATTATCTTTGTCTCATGACTTAACTATTTGAGGATAACGTAGTGTTGTGTGAGGGGAACAGGACCAATTCGACTGGTCCGCTCAACAGGTGTGAAAAAACTGTCACCCTTCAACCAATCAGTGTTCCATATTTTGATAGTTTTAGTTCTGGTTTGTAATTTTTGGATCTTTAGCTAACGATGATCTTTCATCCAAGAATAATTGGATTTAAGAAGAAAAATAATTTTCGCGGGCTTTTTTTTTAACTCGGAAAATAAAATTCAGTAAATGTGCTTTTCAATCTCTGGAAATTGTTTCCGTCCTTGAAAACATCTTCAGTTCATTTGAAGTGAAGGAGTGTGTCCCGCCCCTTCCCGGTATCCCAAAATGAGTGCAGCCTTGCCTGTCATATCAAGTCTGTCAAGCTGCACAGATTCATTTTAGCAAAAATCCTAAATATTCTTGATAAGTACTCACGTTTTCTACCATTAACTCCTGGCGTCAAGTCGTGAGTCGCATAATCTAACGCTGTCAATAAAGATTATTTCCCTTGACCGGACAGTGACAGCCACAAAAAGACACCCAGCGATGGTGTTGTTTGTTTTTGTCAGTGTTTTGTACAAGATTTTATGTCCATTTTGTACTTCAGCGAAATTAGCGATAAAACGGTGTGAAGTAACAACGTAAATGAGCTAATTTAGAAAGAATAGAAAGCAATTTAAGCCCGTCTTGGTGGTTTCACTCGCCACACCTCATTATGGAATCTTACTCGAACACGCGCGCTACACAAACACATGTCAAACCTTTTTCGTTAAAGCTATCAAACATTTCAGCCGATTACTTACCATGATTCAACCAAAAAATACCTTTGGTTAATACTATGAAAGTGCGCTCCCGTGGAGTTAAGTAGATGGTAGATATCGGTGGGAGAAGACTTTCGGAAACAAATCTGTCGTTGTAATTCCTCCAGAAGAGGTCTTTAACTGGTGATATCATCCACTTTCTAATGCAAAAGACACCCTGAAATCCAACGTTGTTTATATATGTAAAGCTTCTCCGTTAAGGAATAAACCTCTTTTGAGATCAGACCGCTACGGTTTTCTGTTCACTTCCGTCGAGGCCAAACGACTAGCGATCACTGATAAGAACATTTCCCACCGATATCAGGCAACCACTTGGTCCACACAAAAATTCTTTCCTTTCCGGCGTAGTATTAAGGCGTCGAATAATATCAAAAACCAACCTGCAGTTGTCAGCCCGTTCAACCCAAACAGTAATGGCTGCCACTTAGCAGAGATATCGTCGCTTTTTGCTTAACTGATTTCGGGAATTGGTTCCCAATATGAGATGTTTGACTGAGTGATTGGTCGAGCGCCGCCTAAACTGAGCCCGCGGTATTTAGTGACTATGTATTAACGCTCTTAACGTGGCATCACCGGCCTCGTGAGACTTTAGACACTTGATACACAACATTAAGATGCAATGACGTAATGTGTTGACCCTGAACACCACCGAGCCAATCAGTGCAGGCCTTTGGATAAGCTAACTGGTGGCGAGTGTGTGGGCACTAGCGCACATAACCTCTCTAGATATTTTTCACGCGCTTTTGAAATCTGAACCAGTGAATTTGTTTGCAGAGTTTTGACATCCCGATTTAAAAAAAATGCACCTCGTTACGGTACAATTCTTTCGTATTCAATTCAAAAAACAAAATTCGAGTTCAAGAAATGGTCGCCATTTTTCTGTTGTGTCTTGGAAAAAATAGAGCTGATCTGACGTAATGTGACTCAATCTTGAAGTGCCATTCTGGTAAAGGTGTGAAGAGAACAAGGTCAGAGAGGCTCTAATGCGGCGTTTCTACACTTTGATACCATGCAAGATGGAAATAAAGCAAAATTTTCAACAATTCTTAACGGACTTAATGCGCTCTTGCAGTACTTGTTGATTATAGTACATTCACTGAATGCCTTCACGGTTTATAAGAGTGCTCTTAGTTTTGTGATTGTTTTTTGCTTCGGTTCTTTGAGTCTTTTGAGAAACTTGACACCCCACCGCGCGAAAATGAAAAACTGTCAAAAGACTGCCTTTATCACATCAGCCACTTTTTGACGACAGCTTGTCAACTTGCTCCGGTGATCATAAACGTTTATTCTAAACCCCGAAACTCCAGTATTTATTTAAACTTCAGATAGCTGGGAAACTCACCATTCTGGGTCTTTAACTCTGCCTTTTATTATAGCCGGCATGACTCAATGCCATACCCTGGTTTTAAACACAGCAGCTCAGAATGAAAAACTGACTTTATATCTTTAAGGAAGTTTACGTTTTGTCCTTTCTCATTTTTTTTTTCAAATTTCAGCAGCTAGCGACCGGTGAGCAAGTAAATTGAAAACTATTGTTCTTTTCTTCTGAATGGTTAGCGGTTAGATTACAGTAACACCTCTTCTCTCAAATTGAAAGACACGAAATTAAAATTCATTGTTGCTATCAATGTCAGCTATATTTTGTTTGTTTTGTCCAACTGTGTCATAACTCATGTCTATAACAATAAAGTGAAAATATTGAAGTGTCAGCCCGCCGGTGTATATTAGAAAACACAGTATTGTTTGTAGAGTCAGGAAATACTAAGGTAAATAAACCTGCGGACTGACCTTAGCAACAAAGTATCGCATGAATGAACATTGAATACCTTTCCGACAACAAAAAGACGATCGATCTGTGGAATAACCTCAAAAACAATAAGAGATAATTTTATAATAAAAATGTTTTGAAACAAATCTTTTAAATTCCTTAAACCTTGTGCTAAATTTTGAGAAGATTTTACGTGATTGTATTCAAATGAAAGCTGTGTAACAGTTCTTTCCTCTGGTACCGCCAATTAGCATTTACGAGCAAGTCCTCGGCTGAGTGTGTGAATCAAATGCCTGAAATGCTTAATTAAACTGAAAAAACTGAGGCACTGAGTACTTTAAAGCAGAGATGATTACTTCTAGAGATACACAAAAACAAACTATGCCAATATTGATATGACAGCACACTATTGCAAGAAGTGATGGTCGTTTAAGTTCGGAAATCGCAAAAAATAAAGGCCAGTGATACAGACTTTAAGATTTATGGCAATGCCCGCTCACATTTGGAAATGAAAAGAAGGAATTCCAGGTCCCATTATGCACATGAAGCATTTTACAGTTGTTGGATTTTCCCATCAGGCTGATCCCCAATCAGTTTAAGAAAACCTTTTTACTCGAGTTTCACACCATTTTGCTAATGATCAGTTCCAAGTGAATTGTGAGTAGATCCAGTCCCTTGTGGGGGGCAAACGGTCAAAATAAGATTTTCAAATTACGTCTTTAAATGGCCGTTTTCCCACACAAAGGACTGGATCTACCCGCAATTTACTTGGAACTTATCATTAGCCAAATGGTGTATTGCATGGTTTTCCGGGACCTCCTACCATTTTCAAGGACTTCAGTCCAGTCCTGGAAAATGATGGACCAGGTGTCCAGGACCCGTACGAACCCTGTTAGCTTATTATCACTAAACATATGTTTTAGTTATTTGAAGCAGCTCAAGTAGTATTGTTAGTTTTGAGGAAGGTGGTTATACGTTTGTTATTATTGATTCAATTCGTTTCAATACGGTACGGTACGAACCCTGGCTAAAGCAAACCTTATCAACAATGTCACTTTGATTTTCAGCCCCCTGGTCTTTTGCTGATCTTACTTAATCGAAAATCGAAAATTAATAACAAATTGGATTAAACTATTGCCTAAGCTGTGACGGTACTGTAACGGTGTGATGTGAGCTGTTCCTCACTTTGTTGTGTTGTTATGTTACGTGTTGTATTGATTTCCAGTGTCAAAAATAAATGCCAAAACATCGGCAAAGTTTGATCTCTGGCACCAGCTTTTAGAATGTCATAGCCTGCATAACAGCCGTTTATTTAGCAAGACACGAACGTGGAGCCCCCTAGGGGATGGGGAGAACAAAATAAACACCTGTCGCCTGAGCCCTTCCAACCGATCGTCTGGTGATCGGAAAGCGCTGATTGGTCAATTCCTACAACGTGATACCAGTGTGAGAAAACAAGAAATATGGCGACCGTGAGTTTCGAGGTAGCTATCAAACAGGCCTTGGATTTTCCCTCACATCGAACATCTCAAGAAAGGACAGAAAATATGTATTACGGTATTTCTAGAGGGGAGACGTGTTGGGTTCATTGCTTGCTGGGTTTGATAAAACTGTGTAAAACAGGAATCATGTGCTCGTTGTCTGGGCGTTGAAAGTGATAACTGAAGTACTAGTCCAAGAGTTGAAGGACAGTCGCAGAAATTAGTTATTCCTAGCTTATCCGATGTCTTTCTTCCACACGATTACATTTTCGTCAAATCCCTCTATCTCAAGTGGATGTAATTGTGCAGTCATGTCCACGCGCCTCACAACCATCAAACTATGAGTCGCACAGTTAAATACGCCACCGATCTCACTCTCGTTAACTTCGAGCGCTATTTTATAAAAATCCATAGGATTCATGAAACAGATGTCCGACTTCACAAAAGTAAGCAACACATTCTTGTAATTATTTTCTGTCCCTCATTGAACTCATTGAACATCCTCCACCCTCATTGAACATCAGTAACATGCGACAGCCTTCGCTTGAAGGCTGTCGCATGTTACTGATTTCTGCCGCCTTCGCACTGTCCGTGTAAGATATAAAAAAACTAAAAAAACGAATTGCAATTTTGTGAGCCATAAATGTTAGTTGAGATGTTTCAGGCCACAGTGATCTAAGGTTTTTCATTGGTTAATTCAAGTCTTTCTGTCAGTCAACTTTAGTGGTGGGTAGGGGGAAGAAGAGCTTGAACAATAGACTGGCGACAGGTGATTATTTTCCTCTCCCTTTCCTCTCTCTTTCGCATCGCGCTCCGCGCTAGGCTAAATAAATGCCTGTTATGCAGTTTAAGAATGCCATTACCAGAGTGGACATTATCGCTACACTATTTGTACAAAGGCCTCGTTCTTAATACTCGGGTACACCAGGGGAATAAAGACTTTTAGTGCGATGAAGTCCTGAGTTTTAAGCCTGCGAAGGACATCTTAAAATTTCGAAATGAAAGCAATTCAAACGCAGCACTTTCTTTTGGTATTGTGAACAGTTTCAATATGTGACGTGGGAAATCGAATTGTTAATTTAATTTTGTTTAATTATTTGACGCCGTTACGAGTGAAAGAGTGGAGTTGTGTAGTGGTTTATATGGCCTGGACCTCAAAAGACGCCGTTGCGAAGGTGACGGTTGCCATGAGATGGTTTCCATAGAAACAAAGCATGCTATCCAACTTAACTTGCTACGGGTGGCCAGCAGGTGCTGCGCTTGGAAAGATCAACATAACTTATTCAACTTGTACAAATTAAAAGCACTATCAGGATCTGGCG
This sequence comes from Galaxea fascicularis, assembly GCA_948470475.1. Taxonomy (NCBI): domain Eukaryota; kingdom Metazoa; phylum Cnidaria; class Anthozoa; order Scleractinia; family Euphylliidae; genus Galaxea; species Galaxea fascicularis. The sequence continues at coordinate 12,972,015 of OX419339.1, forward strand.
TCCTGAAGAACCTAAGAAAAATCGTCATAATCAAACTCAAAACGTCCTCCAGGTGCAGTTGCGTGAAATCGATAGCTGCGTCAATTAAGGAAGAAAATTAAGAGGGCTAAATGTCCTCTAATCGCGCTTGGCAGTCTTTTAAGGTGAAACGGTCGACAAACACCCTTGAAAAATACGTTTTAAAAAAAACAGGGAGTTCAGGCCGGCAAAACTAACGATACTTCATTCCATATAACAAATGATTTTCGTTTAACATAAGTGAAAAACCAAGGAAATCACAGATCCTTACTTACCACAGCTGCACAAGTAATATGAGTACCACAATACATATAATATACAGGAACAATTTACATCCACTCAAGTCATAGTAAATTTAACTATTTAAAACTGATTAAGACAACACTTTTACTTACGAGTCTACAAACTTTGGATGTCTCGTCTTTTGTCTTCCTATCTGGAACACGGAAGAGTTGACCACAAAACAATCATGCTCCCAAAATTCCTAATGTGTTAATTTTTGTGACAAATGAACAAAACGGGGCCAAATTTTCGTCGCGCAAACAAAGCCCCGACGTTCAACTATTGTTCTCGCCCAATTTTTCTGCCTTACCCAAAAGCCACCAGTTTCAGAACAACCTGCCTTTCAATTGAACGATTCTGCCTAATGATTGGCTGGTTGCCGGGTCGTTCGTGTTCCCTTTATTTCTTTTTAATTTCTGCACTTTGAAAGCAGCTGGAGACTGATCGAGCTGTCGGGAAATGCTGGTCACCGACACCGTCGCATAGATTTGAATGGATTTAACTTTATTTCCCACACCTAAATTACACGTTTATCTTCGTCTCGTTCGCGCTCTCCTTTTTCTTACCGGTTTTTGTTTGAATTCACACACAAACTGCTTTGTTCCCGATAAATGGAAGATATTTAGGGTCAATCAATATCAACATGGTATTACAAGTATTTCTGACAAGCATCACACATTTTGGTTTACGACGAGCAAAGTCCTTGCTTACAGGATAAACAGTGATATGGGTGAAAAAGTATAAGAACTGAGAGGAAGACTTAATAACATGCGACGAAACTTGACCGCGATTCTGGATTACAGCGTTGTTTAGCAATGTGGGAAGACTTTGTACATGGTATCATGTGGAAGTAGGTGGGATTCAAGAAAACTCTTTTTGAAGCCGGCGACACATTAGAGCTTAGAAGACAATGTTTGCGTAAATCTGATTGTGGCATTTCCATTCAATTGTATGCGGATCGAATGAAATGATCGAGGGAAAACAAAGCTGTTATTGATCCGATTTTGGCGTGGTAAGAATACGTACTGAAAATTCCAGGGCTCGAAGAAACAGCACTGTGGACGCTTTTACCAAAGTCTACAGTACCGGCTCGTTTAATTCTCATTGTAGTTTGACGCAATAGACCTTTTTACCGATACGGCGGCCATCTTGAAGTCTATTGTTTTGACTGAGAAATTATGGGCTGCCGAGGGGGCAACCGCCTGAAAATTTATCGTATACACAGCTTTTGAATCAGAAAAATATCTTTTCGTAAAGGAGTGATCTTTGCGAGACTACAGAAAACTTTAGGGGTACCTCGCAGGACGCGGGGTACGCGGTCTGTCAAGGTTGATTAGTTCTCAAGTTCTGTACAAAGTCATTTCCACCTTTCGCCGGGTTCTGGTTTGATGGCTTCAATTTCTCACTTCCAGAACGAAACTAAAGCGAATTGATTCAAATGCGGGCTAATGTGAAGTAGTTCCATGATCGTGTATTTCATGACGTTGTAAGAAGCTGTTCTATCTTTGGGTTTATACGTTTTGCGTTCTGCGTTCCGTTGTTCTCAACAAATCTCAAATAATAAACTGAATAAAGAAGGCCGTCCTTGGAGAGAGCCCTGACAAGACGCCTTGTGTAATGTCGCCATGTTGCACAGTCACCCAAATCAAAACACGTTAAGCGTGGATTAGTCACTTCACTGCAATGGATTTCCTCATTTGCTTGCTCATTGACTTATTGTGACTACTCCCGTGCAAAGCGTTCCCAATCCCTCAGCGCACTCTGCATTTACCGAGAGAATAGACAAATAAAATAGTAATAATAATAATAACAATAATAATAAATAAATAAAGCACCAGGACTCTTCGCCGCTTCGCGTGTTTTCTTGTCCATGACCAAAACCAATTCCAATTCGTGCTTTCGTTTTAAATTGAACTATCATTACCTATCACAGGTTTTTTCAGTGGTCAGTTTGAACATGTAGTTGATGTTCATGTAGAGTTCATGATGGTTTTCACCGTTTGACTGGATTGGGGCACGGTAGCTCATGGTCAATTATAAATTACAAAGTAAGTTCTTTGACAAGTTTTGGCGGGAGAAGAGAAACACGGTTATTCGAGTTCTACACAAACACCTACTGTGCCTTTACCAGCTAAAGGAAAATAATATTGTGAGCTGCTGCTTTCATTTGCCCCAACTAAACCCCGAAGTGTTTAATGCCTAGTGTTGCCATAGCAACACCACCTTTGTGTACGAAAAAGGGGAAACAATGCTCATCAACTATTTCTAGGCGCCTCTTGTTGGAGCACATACCTCCAGCCCCAGGAACGAACAAATAAACAAAGAGCTCAGGAGAGTTTGGCTGGCTAATCTGCCATTAAACGTTGGAAGGTTTTCATCATGTTCGTTGCAAGGTCTCTGAAGATCATAAGGACAGTTACGCCAAGAAAAAGAAATGTTCACTGCAAAACTGTAGAATTAATGATAACAAGTTTTTAAAATTGGAGATAATTAAAAGATCACACTAAATCTGTGTTGCTTTAATCTCCAGAACTGGAGATGTGTTCTGCGAAGAAACTTTCCCTACAACCTGCAAGACAATGTCGTTGAGACAATTGTGCCAAACGGTGCGATTATCTCAAATGCTAGCGAATTAGAAGAAGCATCCTGCTGACCAGTTAAAAAGTTCGGTATTTTTCAAATTAAAATGTTTCATTGGTTAATATTTTTTTGTTTTCTTTCTTAATTACTATTTTGGTCCCAAGGTAAGTCAAGGTACCTCTCTTTTCAGTAAAACAGAGCCTGAGAGTGCAACTCGACAAATTGCAAAAGGTGAACAATAGCCCATTAGGATCTAATCTTATATTGGTATTTCCCAAGGAATTCAGTTGGGTATTGTTTTCGAAATGTACACCAGCTCATCAAACAAACGATAAAGCAGTGAAAACAAAGGCGTTGTGTACATAGACCCCACTGGTTTCACGTTTCCCAGGTAACATGCAGGTTTGGCTTATTGCTGTCCGTGCGGTCGGATAACGCGCTGTCTGAGACGCCTCATTTCACTCGTCTACGCTTGCACGCACCATTTAAGACGCTTCGTCAGTAAGGCGGGTTATGCAATCTAAGTGTTTATATGTTCACTGATTTCACGAGTTCAAACGGATGTTGTCTTCGGCATAATGGGAAGTAACGGGAAGTAACAAACAATCCCCTAATATTTACAAACTAAGACGTTGTCTTGTCCCTACCGAATGTAAATGCAACGGACACAACTGAATAACCAACCCTTTGGCACAGAAATGTTCTTGTTATAAAATCGGACGCCTAGTGCATCACACCATCGTCTTTCTACTAATACTTCTGGCAAGGATCAATATCGCTACTGAGTACAAAAGAGGGTTTGAAAATTTAACTGGCTAAGGTGATCAAGATGTGTATGATAATACGTTCGGTAAGATTTAATCCAAATAGCTTTCGCTTATTGGGGAGCATTGACAGAACAACAGACAAGCTTGAAACAGTTCATTATTTGCTCAATGAATCTCCACCAGACCCACTGATACGACGAGACAAAACTACACGCTCGGTCTGTTTGTCAAATACACAGCGATTCTGAATTTCAATCCATCTTACCATTCTATTTCACATTGGTGCCGCCATAAAGGGAAGACTTTGTTAAAATAAAATCAAAATCGACCAAATACGAGACCAATTTCCCAACTTATAACGGAAAAAATTGCATAAAAATTCGGCGACCATGTCCTGCCACCTGCAATGAGATGTCAAAAGCAACAAGTAGTTTTTACAGACTGACACTCGATCGAGTACCCGATTGGTCACGAGTCGCGAAAACATGTGTTAAACCATTGGCTGTACCTGACAGCCCGCTGGAGGTTATGTTTTATTATTAAATAGCAATCCAATTATATCAATATTACCTAAGAGTCGCTTTGGCTCATGACTTAGCCATTGTTTCACACTACGGGCACCTAATCTGCGCCTTCTGATTGGCTAGCCTAACTATAAGCATGTTAAGCTTGCATTACGTCATGCCAAATAAAATTTCCCTCTTTGTAATGCCACGTCAAGCAGGAAGAGGTGGTTGGACAACTTGAACGCACATGCGCGGAAGCCTCTTGAGCGCCAGTATTGAAACATTTGAGAGCTAAGTCAGTTTCAGACCTCACGGTTACGTCTACTGACAGGGCTTCTTTTCCATCGGAAACATAAAGCTTTGTCGCAGGTTAGTGTCCTGGGAAAACATCGTAAACATCTTGGGGTTCAACACGGCGAGGACGGAACACTTGCCAAGGCACGAGGAACTGGGAGTTTTTAAGTGGTAAACGAGCTTGGTTTATTTACGAAACGCGACTCTTTCTCCGCGGAATTTCTTCGCCAGTTTTTCGGATTCAGAATCACTGCAGATTTTACAAGTTCTACATCGGTGCGGGAAGAGGATTTCATCCAAACAGATGGGACTTGATCACAAGTGTCGATAACTATTGTAGCTGGGGTTATTCACGAATCCATCTGTTTGGATGGAGTCTAGTTTGCTTGTCGAAGAGATTTCATCTAACCAAGGAGGCGGAGTTCGCGTTTCGTTCCGAGGACGAGCACGTCCTTGCACAGATATCTGAGTAGTGAGGGATGGGACAGCTTGGAGCTGTGATTTAACATTCGTATTGTCCTCCTGGTATACGGTATAGCTAACTTTAAATATCTAGACGGACTAGTATTATTACCGTGTTTGACATTTCTTTTCCAAGTACCAACTTGGTGGAGAGATCAAATACAATCAATGGACGCAACTTAACACAAACTTAGGTTTATTGATACCAAAGAGAGAATCACGACACTTAAAGCGATAAGTAATGTCTTGGCCTTGCCAGTTTGAAAATTACGCCATAGATGTTCATCTTTACCAAGCTAAACATGACAGGTTGAACGCTTTGTCGACAAGTTCATTAGTGTAAAAGACACGTTTATTTTGAAAGTTTCCTGACAACGTTTAGATTTCTGTAAAAAGGAATCGAAATTTCTTTTTCTCCCAAAATGTGAGAAAAAATTTTGGTGCGGAAGATACTTTGTCGATGAGATGAATCACAACTCGGTAATAATTAATGACCAATCAGGTTGTTCGAGAATCGATGATCACTTGTTCTCTTGTTCACTTCATTGCCAGGTTATGGGGCTCAGAGGAGGCATAGGCTGCCTTCTAGCCTTATTTGTGGGCCTTGTTTGGCTAGAATGCACGGTAAGTACTGATTATTTTCTTTTCCGACCACTGAAAATCTCAAGATGTATTATTAATTTGCGCCAATGGATTATCTTAGTTCAGGACAGGTTCTGTTAAGGTGGTTCGATGTGTTTTGCCCCGTTGATCTCGGAGCGTGAATTCAACTGCTTGGGCTGGATTCGCGCGTTAAGAAAACCGTAATCAACTGCATTTTCCTTAATATTCCGAGGGGCGTTTATCGGCAGATCAGTATATCCACTGTACCGATTGTATCCAAGTAAATTACCGGAGCATTTCCACCAATCTCATAAGCGATCTTTGAGTTACAAAATCGACGTTTTTTAGCCTCTGATGTTTGACATTCAATTTCGTCTTTCTTTGTGTTATGAAATTTGTTTTTACTTGTTGTGTTCAGTATACGTACCATTCTCGGATCAGTCACGTAGGATTAACATAACTACAAAGCTTGGTTTGAGACAAGAAAGCTATGCTACCAAAACGCAATTTGCTGTTAAAGTGAGTTTATTTTGAGTTTTTATTTTCGTTTCCGTGCTATTTTCGAGTTCGTTGCTGTTTGCTTGTCGATGCATAACATTTGTCTGATGTAAACAATAGACAGGTACTACCAGTAAAACAAATGGTCCCTCTCTTCAATTCATTGTCGTCCTATTTTTTCCCTTTGCCAACCTAAAATGCAGTAACGTCAAATTATACACCAGGGACAACTGGCCGCGATCGAGTTGCTGTGTAACCGATAAACAAAACTCTGATTTTGTGCTCATGAAGACGCGTTCAACACGCGCCATTACTCGTCTCGACCTTTGTAAACATCATGCAATTATTATCGTTAACCTCTTGCTAAATGATCGTGTTTAGATTATAGCAACGCTTTTGCTTCTAAATTTATGATTCTAGAAAGAGATGAAAATTCCACCGTTAAAACTGTCATGGAAATACAACAAAATAACGAGAACAGAACCTTCACGTCGCGACCGTCTGTCTAGGGGTACGCGCTCCAGACAACAATTTCGTTCTTACGCTGCCGAGCGCTAAATAATTTGGTAGTAGTTATAAAAGATGTGACAGAAAACGACAAAAACTTTTCGTACAGCCTCTTGTACGCCAAGTTTAAAGTTAAAACCAGGAATGATAAGGAAAATTTCAGGAGTTGCGGTATGTGGCAATGGTCACCTCTACGATCACTTTGTTTTCGTTTTGTCCACACTGCATGCCCAAGGTTTACGAAAATTAACTTTCTTTACGACAAATCACCTATTATTTTTAATCATAATATCCCTTAATGGCGATAAAATAAGGTGACTGATTATTCTTAGCTATTCTTTGATTTCTCCAAAACTACCTGCCAGTCGGACAATTCAACACGGGCATATTAGAGCAACAGGAAATTTGCTCTTAAACTGCTCGACTAAGAGCTAAATTTGTTGTTGTTAATTTTCCCATGACTTATGGAAATCTCTCTTAAGAGATATTTATCCTAAAATTTACCGTTACATCCCGTTTGCGAAAAGAAAATATTGGCAAGTTGAGCCTGTGCCTAACGTCCGTATGATCTAATGACGTTAGTGTTTTCGCGCGAGACTTGCCCTCTGCCAACAAAGCCTTGCGAACAAACTGTATTTAGATGACTGAGACGTTATCTGAAGTATTGGTAGTCAAGGTTCTGCCTGCCTCACAACCTATTTTATCTTTTCGTATCAATTGAGAGCAAGATGTTCTCACAAATCAAGAACCCGTTCTCGAATAAGCTTTCCGTTGGAATTCTTTTCGCAAGTATTACGCTACAAAGAAGAGTTGAAAAATGATGAGTGCTATGAGTTAGCTTCCTGGTTTTGTTCAATGCTGTCTGTTTCTTCGTGAAGTGTTGTTCATTACATAGGTCCTTAAATTCAGTTGTTTAGAAAATGCTAATTCCAAAGACTCGGCAAGTTTTAACCAATCCTTGGTTTGCATACACACCGTTCAACAGAGATCATTGAATTTCATAAAAAGGACTTGGTAGCGTAAACCTGTGAAACGAAATAAGCAATTTGTTTGCAAATGCACCAAAGAACTATAATCCGGTAACTAAGATGAGATTCTGAAACGAAATTTTCAGGCCGGAAATGTATTGGCAGTGTAGGTAGGAGAATTGATTTTAGGAGGTGAACTAATTCCGCCCTTTTTGTTTCCTAACAGAATACACAACAAATTTTACCCGACTGGCCGAAGATCGGCGACAGAATTACACAACCATTTCTTGACCAACTTATGGTCAGTCAGCTTTTAGAACAGAACCTCACTCTAGGGTTCTTCTTGAAAGGCCTCAACGGTCCCCCGGGTCCCCCTGGCCCGTCTGGTCCACCAGGAGAGCCCGGACCCCCGGGTCTACCCGGCGCTGCCGGTTCCCCAGGTCACGTAGGTGAGGACGGTGCCCCAGGAGCCACTGGAACACCCGGTCCACCAGGTCCACCAGGACCTCCCGGAATGCCAGGAGACAAGGGAGATCCCGGGGAGCAGGGAGCCCCTGGTGCTGCAGGTCTTCCCGGAGCCCCTGGTCTTCCCGGTATGCAAGGTCCCATGGGTCCCGCTGGTCCCGAACCAATTATGCCGGTAAGTACTCTTGCACTGGACTTGAATGCATGGTTATAGCTAACTGCTTTCACGACTACACATCGGTATTTCAAAGATTACTTTCGCTCGCTTTTTGTAAGTATTCCCAAAGTTAGTCCATTTGATCAAAAGAGCCGATATTCTTTTCGTGTCCTCTAAGAGCCCTAAAGGCAAAGGTTAAAGTGTATCGTTAAGTTCAGGTGTGCCAACTTTGTGCACCATTGTATGCTGAGGGACACACACAGGGTGGTATAGTTGAGGAGACAATGTCCCTTGTCAGTACTTCTCACATACGGCAGCCAAACAAAAACTAACTTACAAACCGCAAAGCTTACAGTTTTCACCAACACGTTTTGTTTTCTTTTCGCAGAACTTCACTGTGATCTGCGAAGGAGAGAAGGGCTGGGTACAATGCAAGCAATACGAGCTCATCAAAGTCACAAAGGCATTCTGGGGTCGTGACGATCACGTGACATGTCCAAAGATCCCTGCAGGACTCACATCGGAGAGGCTTTGCGAGACATCCGGTGACAACACTTTGCAAAAAATTAATGGACAGTGTAAAAACGAACAAGCCTGCGAGGTGGTCGCCTCTAACATTTTCTTCGACGACAACAGTTGTGGTAACGTGTACAAGTATTTAAAAATCTGGTACGAGTGCATTCCGGATGAAGCAAACGCCGTGGACGTGCTGAAAGACGGCGGCAAACGCCGACGACGACGACGAAAGAAGAAGAGATCAACAAAAGAAAAGAGGTCCACGAAGGAATAGACACAAACACGAGACTGTAGTATAACAAAATTAACTAACGCTACTACGAATACTTCAACTGCAAAACTCGATTTCTGAAGCACTTTAGCTTCGAAGTTTATGACAACTTTGCAAAACATTCTCATTAACGGAAAAAAAGCATGCTTACTAGTTAAGCAAATTTCGCAGTGTGCAGCAAAACCCACATGAGTGAGAGTCCGGGCACTTTGTGTCAATATGTATGTATATTGAAGTTTAACTTTATTTGATAAAGAATGTACCAATTGAGACCCAAGTCGCCTAGGCGACTGAATTAGTTGATTTAGGAGGACACATGATCAGGTATTCTGGTCAAGGACGGACGCGGATTAGCCGCCCCCCTCCCCTCTCAAAGTTGTGTTGATTCGTTTTTCTGAACACTCTGTACAATATTTTCGGGAAGATTGTTAAATTAAAGAAAACGCAGGAGATCTGTACAATAGGCTTGCCGCTCGTTTCATTGTTGGTAAACTTGACTTAGAATAAAAAATATACCAACTTTACCGCTAAAGACGAAGTGCTGGCTGCCGATAATCTCGCATCCAGAGCCCGCGTTTTCTCTTCACCGGCGGGCTTTCTCGCCCGCTGGTAAAGGGGGACGAGGGCTCTGGTTATGAGTTTGGACTGGTGTCGTATCAGTTCACCACATTGCAAGGGACTGACTCGCATACCTATGTGTATTTCAGACAGAGATTAGTTTTGGTTAGCAATTTATTTGTGTACGATCGCCAGCAAATGGGCTTTGCTTGGAACATAAATATGATCACGGTTAAAAATGGAAATAAACTAGAGGTTTTCTTCAAACTGTGTAGTTCGCCTCGATCACGACTGACACAAGACACATCACGACAAACTGACGGACCAATCAGTGTGTTGGCACGGTTACTTGTTCTTCACGCGTTTTTCGAGTCTGGTAAGTGCGGTACTACAGGAAAAGTTGAATCAAGTAAGGTGATACCAGGTATGATTTCGAGGAAGAAACATTCAAATGAGGCCTTTGTAACGATAAGGTACTCAGTGTTGATTTGTCAGCTTTTCTGAAAATGGCCTTTGCCTAAGATAATTTAAGTTTAACAAAAATCACCTTGTTAATAATAGTAAAGTGAAATGGAATTTCGTTCGTCTCCTACACAGCCGTTCTTACTAAGAACGGCTGAGTAGGAAGACTAGAATTCAGCTGGCTTAAGCTTACAATCTACTCCAAAGGGAAATGGGTGCATTAACAGATAGATTCACCTTACACAAATAGTAAACGATATTATATTTCCAACCAAGGCAGTACTACAGAGATGAGTGTAGTCCCACATGCCCAAGTCTCAACCGGGTTTCTGTAACTTGAGGAGCTAGGAATCTTGCTACCCGCCCCATGACGACCAGTAATGGTATTAAGTTAACTACGTTTCATTTTAAAAAATCGGGGTCAGTAGGGATTGACTATTCAAATGCAGAATAAGCTGTCCATTGCCAAGAAGTCTCCGCATGGCAGATAAAAATCCCCCTTACTTCATTTATAACAGCAACTGCAATGTTCTCCCAATGACTCCAACTGCAATGGTCCCATTGTTAAGTCTACAATAGGACCATTGCAGCTGGAGTCATGTGACCGAATTTGCAGACAAACGTTTTGGCATTACGGACGATGACATAAACGTCACTAGAACTGGAAAGGGCGTGTTTAAGTTAGCAAAATGGCCAAGTTTGATGCCCCTGACGTTTAAGGGTGAGTGTTTAAAATGGTTTGTGAATAATGCATATGAAAGAAGTCATATGTGAACTGCGGATATGAAATCAAATAAAGAATGATCGTCGCAGTTGTGATCGCAATTTTTACAATTGCGTGAAGAAGCCTGAAAAAAATTCAGGACTTCAACGGGGGTTGAACCCGTGACCTCGCGATTCCGGTGCGATGCTCTCCCAACTGAGCTATGAAGCCACTGACGTTGGGAGCTTATGGAACGCCAGAACTGTCTTATGGTACTTTTTTTTATTTTATTGGGTGGTTATGTCATTATATTTGGCACTTATGTTGTTATATTCGGTTCTTTCTTCATTATATTCGGTGCTTATTTCATTATACTCGGTGCTTATGTCTTTATATGCGGTGCTGTCTTCATTATATTCGGTGCTTATTTCATTATATTGGGTGCTTCCCTCGTTATATTCGGTTCTTTCTTCATTATATTCGGTTCTTTCTTCATTATATTCGGTGCTGTTTTTATTATATTCGGTGCTTTCTTTGTTATATTCGGTTCTAACGTTGTTTGGTGTTTTCTTCATTATTACGGGTGCTAACACTTTTATATTCGGTGCAAAGGACATTATATTCGGTACTTCGTTGTTGGGTGTTACTTCATTATATTCGGTGCTTACTTCATTTCATTCGGTGCTTACTTCGATATGATCGTCACCAGTCTTCGCAAGGGGCCGTACAGCCCTTATGCGTGATGACGTCAAGATTTCTTTGGTAACATCAAAGCGAGGCTTGGTGGTGATCATTCGTGGGAAAATCAAGACAATGTAGGCACTTTGAACATGTCTGTAAGAAATCCGCCGAAAATTACCCTTACAGAGGATGATATTGACGGAGCTTCTATACGAGGAAAGACCCCTGGCCAACTGACTTTTCCACAGTTGAAGAGATGGTTTTCGTGCGGTAAATGAGCGAGGGAAAGGAACGAAGCGACGTTTTGTCACAAAGTTACGTACGGACTGTTTACATTACGCAGCGCAGATTTGTTACAGAAGTATAAATTTATTTCACTGAAAAAGATTGTATGTTCCTCTGAGGGTTCAGAGTTATATTGACGGAGTTCTCGATAAGGACCTTGTTTATCCGGACAATGGAGAAAATATTGAATGAAAACGGCGGAAGCCTGGCATTGACGCTGGCAATGTCACCCTGACCGCCAGTGATATATTTTTTTCTCCCGAGCACTGCCATTAGTGTGGAAACAAATCGCCGATGGTCGAACTCTTCTGCTAAAATTTTCCCTGACTAGTATGATGGCATATACCTGTACTTTGTTGCTCGAAAAGTATGCGAGAGACAAGTTGCCGGCGATTTCAAGCACACAAACAATCATTCTTATCCGCTTTTTAAAGCCGGGCAAACAATCATGCTTATCCGCTTTTGTTATGATCATCTTGTTTCGGTGACATCAAATGACCATCCTTCGCGTAGCATTTTTGTTTTCGCTCAACAAGCGTACGCTTTTTTGGAGGTTTTCTCGTTTCTTTCTTTTTCACGAAGCAAAACTTAGTTGGAATAGATTCTGTTTTTAAGTCTGATAAATTGTTACAGCCACATGCAATACACCAGTGAGGCATGTTCAAGAACAAGCGAAAGAAAGATTTTGCTGAACGTAAACAAAGGACGCGAATGTTGATCACCACCAAGCCTAGCTTTGATGTTACCAAAGAAATCTTGACGTCATCACGCACAAGGGCTGTACGCAGGCTGTACGGCCCCTTGCGAAGACTGGTGACGATCATAACGAAGTAAGCACCGAATATAATGAAGTAATCACCCAACAACGAAGTACCGAATATAATGTCCTTTGCACCGAATATAAGGAAGAGAGTACCGAATATAAAAGTGTTAGCACCCGTAATAATGAAGAAAACACCAAACAACGTTAGAACCGAATATAACAAAGAAAGCACCGAATATAATAAAAACAGCACCGAATATAATGAAAAAAGCACCGAATATAATGAAGAAAGAACCGAATATAACGAGGGAAGCACCGAATATAATGAAGACAGCACCGCATATAAAGACATAAGCACCGAGTATAACTGATGAAATAAGCACCGAATATAATGAAGAAAGAACCGAATATAACAACATAAGTGCCAAATATAATGACATAACCACCCAATAAAATAAAAAAAAGTACCATAAGACAGTTCTGGCGTTCCATAGGAGCTGGTCAATTTTGGGTTCATATGTTCCCGTGAAAGTGAATAATGCATATGACTGAAAGAAATCATATGTGAACTGCGGATATGAAATCAAATGAAGTCCTGAATTTTTTTCAGGCTTCTTCACGCAATTGTAAAAATTGATATCACAACTGCGACGATCATTCTTCATTTGATAAAATGGTTTGAAGCATCTAACTTTCCAGCGACGATAATGTTCCCATATAATCCCTTAGCAGTTTTGAAAGCTTAAACCCATAATAAATACTCGCTCTTTAACGTCAGGAGACTGCATCGAGGCCATTTTCCTATCTTCAACATTCTCTTTCTAGTTCTAGTAATCGTTAAGTAACAGCCCATACAAGTTTGTATGCTGAGGTCACATGATCCCAGCTGCAAGGGCCCCAATACCATCTCAACAAGCTATGACCTCTTTGCAGTTAAACATGATAAATAAGCCAATGGGACGAAGAAATTTAGCTGGCTTCAACGGAGAATTCTCGTTTATCCGGGTTTGCTAATATACTATCAAAATATGCAACAAATCGCTGAAGATGCATTTCTGAGGGTTTATTAGACGATTTTACAGTTTTTTGGTAGTTCTGGAAGAATTGAAACAAGAGCCTGTACACAGATATACAATAAATAACCTATCCAAACAAAAACCAGCAAGTCAGTATTCGTCGTTAGCATCATGACCAGGGCAATACGCTACAGCTTAGTTGATAGCGGTGCTGGAGCTCAATGTTTTGAAAGTCCCAACAACCAACACCATGCAGAATCCTTTCTTTAAAACCCTTTAACTCCCATAAGTGATGAGCATCTATCTTCTCCCTATAATATCAATATATTGTCCAGCAGACCGGTGATGAGAATAGACAAATTTATCAGCCAGAGGGTGTTATCTTGATGTAATCCCAAATTCTCTTAACTAATGTATCGCAGCTAGGAAGGAGATATGATAATCAGATCTTGGGAGTTAAAGGGCTTTTTAAGTTCTAACAACCTCGTGAGCGCGAAAACCATTTTACGCGTACAAAATCCGTTAACGACAATGGAATAATTACTAACTTTGAACAGTAAATTACAGAGGTCGAATGGAAATTGCGTTTGCTTTGGTTTTGTATTGCTCCGCTCTGTGATTGGCCAGCAAAACTCGCGCCACTTTCTCAACCAATGAGAAACAATACCAATATCAATCACGACTTGCACGCGCGCATTTTCCCGCGCTTTATGCCGGTCACATATAATTGCTTCGAATTCTGATTGGCTAATTATGCCGTTTGTGTTTGCTGTGATTGGTTGGAGTAACCGCTTTGGTTTTGGTTTTATGAGACTCAATTGAAATTGAAATTGTAGCTGATAGGCTGAACATCTGTCACTGGAAACGTCAGTCCATTGGAGAGGAAACGACTTAAGACCAAACTAGATTAGACTAGTCAAGATTACAAGATAACACTAGATTATCCTAGACTTAACTAGACTAGACCTGAACAGACAAGACTAGACTAATCTAGACTAGACTAGACTAGACCAGGACTAGACGGCTAGAGTAGACTGGTCAAGACTAGTCAAGACCAGTCAAGACCAAACCACATTAGACTAGTCAAGATTACAAGATAAGACAAGACTAGACCAGATAGACCAGATTAAACTACAATAGATAAAACTAGTCAAAATTACAAGACTGGCAAAACTAGACTGGACTAGTCAATATTAGTCTAGACTGGACTAGGCTAAACTAAAATAGACAAAACTAGGCAAGAGTGGAGTAGACTAGATTTGTCATTACTAGACCACACTACACAATTATATACAACATAATATCCAGTTTAAATTAAAATGAATACCAATTGACATGGAAAAAGTACACTATTTCATGCAGGAGCAGGTCAAGTATTTTTTTAAACAGATCGATCCTTATTTACCGGTTCTTTAAGCCACATTCCGAGTCGTTAAATTTATAAAACATTTTGCCAAGTTTGTACAACCATTCAAGTTGAACAGCAATGGATCCAAAAGATATTTTAATGTATAATCTTAAGGCCCGCGTTGTTGTCGGCACTTTCGATAAGCAAGGCCCTCCAGCGAAACATTGAGGTATTTCGCAGTGGTTAAGGGTTAGCTTATTCTGAAAAGGATCTTTAGTCTTTCTGCGTGTACCGAACACACTGTAAAAGGGTCTGGTCCCTTTATTATTAGTGTTTATAAAATGTTGGAAGAGTTACGCGCGCTGTGATTGGTCGAATCGAGTTCATTATATCCCGATAAAGCACGCGCTCTACGTCATACGCGTGCACTGTTGAGTTATAATGCACGCTGCCTACGTCACAAGCTCGTGCACGAGCAAATAGGTATGAAAGCTCGCTTAAATCTGCGGGACATTTTATAAAAGAAATAAAAAAACTTGTTCCTCGTACATTGTTGAGTTATATAAGCACTTGGGAATTTTTAAGAACACTCGAGAAGTGCCAGAAGCACTCGCCTTCGGCTCGTGCTTCTCTAGGCACTTCTCTCGTGTTCTTAAAAATTCCCGCGTGCTTACATAACTCAACAATGCACTCGGCGCGTTTTTTATTACTTTATTAGTTTGCTGTTACATTGGGTAATCGCTAGTTTGATGCTAACAATTACGGTTGCAATGCACGTTTTTCCACAAATGTGAAAGAGTCCACATTTAACCTGTTTCATGTAACAAAGCCAAAAAGTTAAGTGTTAAGTATTAGCGCGGTACCTTATCCAGACCCATATTTCTTTCGTTTGCTGTGCGCCGTAGGTTTTTATTTTTTGTTTTCTGTTGCTCTGTTTCTTTCATTCCATACAATATAAGTTTAGGTACTTACAGATGGGAAACGATCTTTAAAACGTTCAACTGTTTGCAAATGAATGAAAAGATTGCTGTCAAAAGTCCTTCAAATTACAGCCTCACAGCCTCAATTATTTTGTTGCAGAGAAAATCATTTTTATCAGGTGACATTCCACAAAACACTCTGTCGAGATACTCTCTTCGATGTGCATATTATCTTTTCAGCCTACAGATTACAGGGCTGTGCGCTTGCAGAGCCTGGTGGCCCCTGGCGACTTACTTTTGCCTTTATGCGGCCTGGAAATTTTGGTTTTTCCACTAAACGTATATGCTGGGCGCCCTGGATCTCATGGGTTTAGAGGTTATGGGCTCCCAGCTGCTTTCCTTAGTGCACAGCCTTGGATTAACCACTTAAGTTAACGCCACTCTCACTAAAGAGTACTGCCCGGCATTGTTCTTTATCCTATCCTCCTCTCTGAAGATTCTTAGGAGTTCCTTAGGCATGCACTCTAGAATTGTCTTTTCGGACGACAAATCGAGCCGTAACTCCAGATCCAGGTTACTCAAGTAACTAAGCCCGTAATTTTGTTGGCAAAGGCGTTGCTTAGCAACCACACGTTGATGTGGTCTTCGGGAACATAACCATGTGACTGCGTATTCGTTTGAAACAACTGAAAGACGCTTCAGTTTCTCGGACCAGTAGCAGCGGTTTGCAATCATACAGAGTTTGAAGATAAACTTAATCACTGTAGTGAATTACTGTCACAAGTTCCTTCAGTTGTTTGCAAGATGGCTTGTTACAAGTGTCACAGAGCAACCAGTATAAGATGCTGACAAGAGGCACCCGCTAACAATAAAACCTTCAAAACAACTAGCCTGCGAGCAAGCTCTCGGGCTTGGGCTTGGGGTTTGGGGGAGGGGGGAGGGGGTGGGGAAGGGAAAGGAACGAGAGCTTGCAGCGATGTCTCATAAATTTGAATGTCTCCGTAGAAAAAGTCTACGGAAAATGCTGATTGGTGGAGATTTAATTTTGCGATGACGTCATCATTCTTCGAGTTTCCGTTGGTTTTTTTTCCATAGCCTTTTTGTATGAAATAATTTTTGCGTCAAAGTTTTTACCTAAATCGCGCTGAAGAGACAAAATCATCTGAGGTGACATGCAGATACCCATTCTGTTGAGTCTAATGAGATCTTGACTGGAAACTCCGCTATGAAACAAAATACTAGAAACTCGGTATGCCAAAGCCGACATTGACTGGTTTCGAACCCGCGCTAAAACAGAAGTGGCAAGGGCGATGGCATTATTTACATTACGACTCTCCTTCATTTCCACTCCACACGCTCCACTGATGCATGAGCTCCAAAACGGACATTTCGTAGATACCTCCTCGACAACTGAACTGTTCGAGAAAGCAATCAGTTCTTCGGGGGTTCGATGTTTCAACACGGAATCGGAGGAACAATATTCCTTAAACTCGGCGTTCAGCCTACGCCACAAAGCTTTCAAAATATCTTGCCTCAATTCCGAGTGCTGCAATACGGCGTTAGCAACGGCCTGCCAGTTCTTAAAAGCAACGTTTTTTAGGAGATTAATGTTCTCCTTTCGATCTGGCACTCTCACGTCTGTGCGGCCATTCGGCCACAACACCACAACTTTAATTCGGGTTGACTGCTCCGATGAAATCATGTCGTCGATATTGAGAATTGCGTCTTCGTTCTCGGTTAACCAGCTGCAAAACTGAGATCCTAACGACTTCCTTGCACTGTTTCTTTTCTCTCTGGCCGGACTTTGTCGAGTTTTTTGCATTTTTTTCTGTCCAGGGCTTCTTTCTGGAGTTGACACAGAAGTCGGCAAGGCTCGCTTCGCCCGTGGCACGACATTTGTGACCTCGACCTCCGGGTCCCTGAGCTGAAAAAACTTGGGATTAACTACGTTCAGTGTGCTTACAATGAAGTGAAATCCTTCGCTGGTTTTTCTGATTTTTGTCGCACAAATTAGGCAGAGTCGAGCTGAAAGACTAGAGATTTTCTCAGCGACTATTCCCGTCTTTTGTTCAAGCACATCTGCTAAAATAGTGCCCTCGAGTCCTTTCTTCTTCGACGGAAGGAACAGATTTTCCGACGAACTCCACTTCCACGAATCTCCGTACCGCACTTTTAACGAACCTTTACAACATCTACAAAAATCGTTTGGATCTTCTGCTTTCGGGTTTCTTCCTGAACAGATCTTCTTTGGAGTATTTGCCATACTTGCGGCCATCCTACGCTAGCAGGCAAGTTTCCGCGAAAAAACATCTTTCACGTGTTTGTTTACATTAGCGCTCGTTTCCGGTTTGCGCTGATTGGCCAAATTATGACAGCTCGGACAGCGTGGAACCGCGGGGAGCATTTGGGGCGGCATGGAAGTTTGTGAGACATCGCTGCAAGCTCTCCCTCCTTTCCTCTCCCTTCCTTCGCCCCAACCCCCCGAAAGCTTGCTCGCAGGCTACAAAACAACCGGCAAAAATCCCTTCACTCTGAAAAATACGTAGTCTGCGATGATCAAATCCCATAGCGGAAACATGTTTTCCAGCACTTCAGCGACGTATTAGATAGTGGCTACATTTTAAACCCTATCTGTGACATGTCGTAGAAAAACGTTTATACACAAGATCATAAATTCTGGAATAAAACATAAATTGGGTAGGACTTAAAGAAACGCTACAATTTTGAATCAGAGGAAAGCCAATGTTAGAGTTTTGTGAAACCGACTTAGAGTTTATTTGATTTACAGTCTCTCCAATTATAAGAGCACTCGTGTTCAGCTAGAACGATTTGAGACTTAAATAAGTTATTATTCTTATTCTTATTATTGCTATGACTTACTTCGACATTGTGTTAGAATTTTTAAGTTTTTAGGCTACAAAAGGCCAGGACGGGAATGGATTAGAAGTAATCGCGCAAACATTTCAGTCCGTTTCGTTTAATGGAGAAATTATTTTAATTGAATCACGATTTGTCTTCCCGTCAAGAATGCGGTACTTGATATCTTCTTTTTGGTGTTCTTAGAAGAACGCATTTTACGTCGAGCAAATAAAGCCACTGAAGGAACTGAGAAAACGCAAGCTACAGTCCAAAACAAACCAACATAGCAGTCGTTAATTAGTGTCACTTCTGTTGCACTCACGAGACGTTTGCTTCTTAATTCACACTGACAGGAAAACCCTCCGTCAGATTAGCCTAGTACATGGGAATCACGAGCATCACCTACGTGGAACGAGGACGGCCGATGTCCTCAAACACGCCTTAAAGATATCTTTTGATGGCGATACCGGTGTTTTTTCAAGCTCCAGATGCATGGTGAAGTTGTATCTACAAAAATCACCCGGGGACGCAAAAAATTTCTCAAGTTATCAATTATTTTTCTTCTGATAGCTTTTCAGCCAGTGAACAACTCGAGCTATCAAATTGACATAGGCTGCTTAGAAAATGTCGGCAGACAACTAGCAACATGGTAGACCTTACGATCAAACGATAACACATTGACAAACACGAAGGCCATTGTTTCAGAGAAAACTAAAGAACGCTTACCCTCATATACAGCTGTACTAACTGAATGACGACGGTAACAGCACTCACGTGTTACTGTCGTCAATGGTACTCTTTTTGGCTTCACTTCCAACATCAGAAGCCATCAGTCCCCTTGTGACTTCTCTCTAAGATTTCCCATTCCTTTGCATCTGCTATATTTTGTTCTTGACTTCAGCTTCATATTGTATTTGGACCAAATTAAAATAGCCTAGCTTTATACAAAATAAATTCCACAGACAGACACCTGGTGGCACGGTCCGTGATTTAACAGTCTGTATATCTACTATCACGTTACTAAAGGAATTTCTAAACCTTCTACGATGATTCTGTTGAATCATTGGCCGGGTTGCCTTGAGCCACCATTTTCTTGGCTCTGTTCATGCGATCCAACTCGGCAGCGGCATCGCTTCTCACAGCAGTCCCTCCTCGGCCCACCGCCGCACCAGTCCCGCTCTTTTTATTCAGGAGAGAGTTGAAGAAGTTAGCCAGCACACCTTCACTAGCTGCTCCTCCGGCACCTGGTTTGCCTCCCTCAACCTGCCGGTATAAACACAACGGCCCGATTATTTATTTATTTATTTATTTATTTATTTTTATTGAAACATATTTGCCATTGTTTGCTCCAAAAAGCACCTCACACACAAAAACACAAAGACAAGACACAAAAGTGAAAACAAAGACATTTACATAGCTTGAGACATAAATGTAACAGTCAAACAGTGGCCATCGAAAAGCCATTAGAATTATAAAACTTTGGTTGACTTTTCGAAATCAAAGGCTCCTGTGAGCCAGCTCACGGATTTGAACATTACAACATTTTACAACAACTTTATTTTCTTACCAAAAAATGATGGGTAAGAAACCGTGTACATTTCGTTTGTGTTTTGTAGGAGAGCGTCTTTTTTTAGATACACCTCTTGGTAAAAGAACCGTTTAGGCGGTAATATTTTCCGTAAAATTACGCTGTTTCAAACCATTTAGAGTGGTATCCCTAAAGATCCACAGGCGCAGGGTGCATTAATGAAATTACATTCGACCAAATACCCCAAGCGTTTTGTTGTCTGAAACTTTGACAGACCTAAGTAATATACAAATATGCAAATTTGCATACGGGCTACAAAGACAATATTCAAATGTAGTCGCTTTTTTAAAAACTATAACAGGCAACTTAAAGTTTCTCACAGGTTGAGGGCTCATTTCAAGTTACTTTAATAAACGTTTCTGATCGTAATAAAATTTCCGACTATTCTGAAGGCGAGATAGCATCAAAGTCCCGATGGTAATTACTCACACTTTACGGTCACGATGTTTCTGAGCGATTCAGGCACACTAGTTCATTCACAAACATCATGAAATGTTGAACATGCTTTCACAAATAAAGGTTATACTGATCGTTTAAGCCGAAGGATATATATTTTCTGAACAAGATCGGTGTTGTTTTGGCTTGGAAAGCCATTTATTTACAATTGAGCATTCACCTTGCATTGAACAGAACCCGGCCGAAGCGTACGCGTCTTCAAAAACATTTCATTACGTTCTTGTATAAGCATTAAAATCCATCATATATTGCTCCTACATCAAATGCGTTCCTTGCCTGAATATGTTTTTTTGGCTAGAAATCCTTTCTCCCGTTTCCTTTTTTTGTCGATTTATTCCCTATTGCATTCTTCCTTCGGACGAAAACTGGAGGATTTCAAAGTCCACTTTCGCTGCTCTGAAGATTTAGAAGTTCAATTCTCGCAGATTGTGTTCTTTATGTTATTAACTTTCCATTTTTCAACTCAATAAAGGTATATTTTGTTTAAGGATCGAACGAAAAACCATCTCCGTTACATCTTCACTTCTCTACCTAGCGATGGGCGATGGACGCCATGAAAATTCCACACGTAAACAACATCTGCAGAGCAAAAAAATCTACGCCTTTGTACTACCCCCTAAAACTTGCAAAGGTGGGCCAAGAAGACCGTGGAGACAAAAGCAATACTTACCAGGGGAGAGACAAGAGGAAACGTTCAATCCAAGTTTAACGAATAAATTAATCAGAATCGAGTGAGTGAGTGATCGCCATAAGAGCCAAGCCGAAACCTCATGGCATGACTACGTCATCCATGAGCACAGTTAATAATAGTAATTGAACTGAGTGGAGTGCAATTTGGTCTGAAATCATACGCGTGATTTCCAGTATGATTGTAGACCAAAATTTAACGACACGAGGTTCAGCTACCACTTCATTACACCCATTTTGAAATTACACAGTTTTTTGTCAATATTAATATTTATTAAATGTTCACTTCAGGTAATCCAGTTTTGAGTTTTGATGGGCTTAAAAACAGGATGTGCAATTTGGGAATAAATTGCACTGTTGAGAGCCATTCAGATTTCATGAATAATGAGTGATTTCAAAATAATAAACATCGTAATTTACAGATTGTAACGCCATACAATAAAAAATTAAGTTTCCTAGCATCGCTGCTCGATAACCATGTTTCACTGAGAAAATTAGCAGCAGAGATAAAGAGGACGTTACGTTGAGCGGCATACCTCGGTCAAAACAAAAAGAAGTGTATCACTCATTATCATCATTCATTATCAATGGCAGTCAAAAAAGGTTTCTCCGCCATGACAAAATCATGGAAAAGCGCCCCCAAACCTTCACTATATCGGAGTTAAGCTGCGAGACAAAGAGTCAGCCCTGTACCTTTGCCCCTCTTGGTACAGGGGACATTCCTGCTGACGGTCTTCTGTCTGTACTTATCCTCCCGCTGGGACTTCCAGGAGCACGGGGTTTGGTGATGTCCTGAATAACAAAACACCAATTAGACAGCACAACTGACAATACTGTATCCACGGTAAACTACTGAGCACACATCTTTTCAGCTGAGTTCCTGCAGCAGACAGTGTGTTGGATTACCTGTGCTGCAAGTAATTGCATTATGGAGGCAGAATGAAAAAATGACCCAATAAAGGTGTGTTAACGCTACCCCATTAGTTTTTGAGTGTAGGTTCCACGTGCACTAGGCGCCAGTTTTCTCTCGGAACAGAAGTCGCAGGCTAGGAATTTTACTGTTCCGAACAAGGTCGAACCTTGGCGTTAAGGATTAATTTATTCTCGGTTTGGAGGTTTATTGTACGGTTGATGTAGTCGTCACACCGCATTTGAAGGTTACGGAATTATACGGAGGTCATTGTAAGCGGAGTTGTGATCGTAATAAAAGGCAAAACAATCTGATTTAGCCGACTGTCACGGTCATTCAGAACAGATTCTTTATTGACGGTTACAAGGTGTACTTTGGGCCCTTTCTGCTAGTGATTTAATGCATCCCTGTTGATTGGGACCCCATCTTAACTCTCCTATTGCGCCATCGACCACTGCAAACTCTTCATCTGGGCCATGCACAACAAAATAAACGTTTTCAAAGTGAGGCAACATGGCCCTGTGGATGAAACAAGGCATTGAGTCCCATCCTATTCTAAGCACTAGTGACACTAACTAATGGAACTCAGTCCAACTGCTCAACCACACCTGTAAATAACCTGATGACAAAGGTAGCCTGTGAGCAAGCTCCCTATTGGGGTTTCCCTTGAGATTTGGGCACGAGGAGTGGATGTGATTGTGCAACTGGTGAGCATAACAAGACAAGGATTGGGGGCGGGGGAGTGAGAAGGAGAGCTTGCAGCAGGCTAATACAATAGAGAGCTTGCTTGCAGGCAATAATTAAGTGTAACACTTGCCACATTACCTTACTCAATGAACGAAACTTGGACCTGGATTTCAGCTACCAACGTGGCATCAGTGCCCACTCTAGTAACTGCACTGAGCTTACCAGAGGATATGTGCATTATGTACACACTCACAAATAAACAAATTGGCCACCTACCAGACAGTTTTTAAATCCTATTTCAATTGATTTCTGCCAAGCCCATAGTAACACACTGTTGTGGTAAATAAACATTATTGGGGAGTAAATTTAATTTCCACAAAGGACACCACTTACTGGCTGTTGTCTTGCAATTCCAGAGGCTACTGTCGCAGGCATCTTTTGAAGTAATTGCTATGAATACAATCACATACATTAACAGTATTTTGTAAACTCTGGTGTCAAATTTTTACCATCTTTGTTAAACAAAATCAAAGTACTGTTCCAGTAATGCACATAACATCCATTGCACTTCTCAACCCCTTCCACAAACCAATGATTTTCTTGTGAGTTTCTGATGTTCAGAAATTAATCAGTCAAAACTATGTCTAATTACATTGTGTGGTTCCAGAAAATATCCATCCCACCACCCCCACAGAAGATGTTTTGGTTTGCACCCTCCCACCCCTCCTAAAATTCCAATTTAGCTCCATACATTTCTCTTGCAACTTTTGCTTTTACCACCCCCACCCCTCCCCCAAGGAATTTCCACTGACCTTGTGTGGAGGAGGCACAAATATTTTCTGGGACTGTACAAAGTTATCTACCAGTGACAAAAATAGTGACAGTGCAAATATTGTGCATTGGCATACCGAAAATTGCTTCACAAACAAAAACTTACCTGCTGTTTGGCAAGGAATGTTTGCTCGTCCTCAGCAACAATTTCCTTGTCTTGTATTGGCTGTGAAGTGTCAATAACTTTCGTTATATTTAGGAGTAATGTAGTAAGTACTTACAAACCTGTTCTAAGGTCATTACAAACTAGTCCAAACATCAAGTGGAACTTTAAAAAGTAGTAGACACCATAAGTCCATCCATAAGGTGGATTTTTATTGAGGTATGATCAAAGTTAATTTCAGGGAGTGGCTGCACTGTTGGTAACAAACAACTTGTACACTAATGTTCTCCTTGTTTGAGAATACAACACAACAAGTACCCTCTCTGGTTGACAGACTCATTATCACTAATAAAGGTGCCCGTCACACTTTCTAGTTAGGTCAATTCACATATGACATAACACTCTGTTGGGTCACAGAAACCTCCTAAGAAACCTCTTATGAGTACCTGTGTGCCATTTGGCATGGAAAGGACTCACACACACAACTTACATTTGACCACTAATCAAATGGCCAAGTCCAATTTGTACATTAGACCAACTTAGGAGGTGGATGTAGATTGATCTGTGTAAGGTCACACTATGTTTGATCTAAACAGCCCCATACATGACCCTGTTTACTACACCATATTTAAACAGGGCATTGCCAGCACAAAGACACTTAAAGGTACCAATGCATTCTTCCTTACCTTTCTCATCTGGGGTTTGACAATATGATCATCAAAAGCATCGTCAGGCAGGATTACTTTTAAGTGTTCACTCAGAATGTTTATCTTCTTCACGGAATCCCATCCTGCAGGACTGAAAACAATGTGGCCACAGCACATCATTATCCATCTCAGGTATCTCTCTAAGTTAAGCTAAATTTAATGTTCCAAAATTGTCTTACACAAACTTTTTGAAAGACAATTTATTTCATATACATTTATATTTCATATACAAATAAATGAGATTTTAAGCTGTGGAACAAAAGCAGCTGGCCTGAAACTTAATGTCTGATTTACAGTGTATATGACACAAAAGAGCTTTCAAAATGATGAAGAATAGCATTTATTTTCTTGTAACAGCATTCTTGGTGGCTGAGTTATTCAAGAGTTTGGCTTATGCAAATTAAAGGACTTGTGACGTCACAAGGTGGACATAAAATGAAGTACAATTACAACCAAGAATGCTATTACAATAAAATAAATGCTATTCTTCATCATTTTGAAAGCTCTTCCGAATAAGCTAATAAAATGTTTCACGTCATATAAACTTTAAGCTAACTGTCATCTAGTTATGTTCAAATCTCTGACTGGCTGGCACACTTACTCCATAATAGTAGCTAGTTGCCAGTAGCTAATAGCAAAGAAAATGATGGCCTGAGCAGAAGCAAGTAAAGACAATGAGCACCCCATTATCTTTGCCATGCTTGAAAAACAATAGGAGAATATTCTCTTCTTTGTTTAACTCATTGCTTCATGTGTAGGTAGGTATACACTATTTATTTTCAGTATTGCAACATAAGTAGAAGTCTGGACATACTTTACAAAACCAAGTAATATCATACTTACATAAATACAGACTCCTTGTCCACAACCAAGGCAGGACTGCTGAAAGGCAGGCCATAAATTTGATGAACTAAATACTTTAAGAGTAAACCACAGTTTTTATTTTCCTTCACTGATGTGTAAAACAAAGAGGCACCATCTAAACATGAATCAAGGAATCTACACAAGGCAGGGAAACTAGTAAATAAATTTTATTAACAAATAAAAAGTCAAAATCTACTTCTGTTATGGTACTTTTTGTCATCCCTTAATGTCAGTCCTACCCATTCAATACTGCTTTCACGGCTGTCATTAAAGGCCATAACCAGCAAACCAGGAGTAGAAAAACTAAAGCATGGTCCCCAACACCTAAATCATTCCCAAAATAAAGGTCCACGAAGAATTTTTAAGGGGGTTGTCATGACAAAATGTAGACGACGATGGCTCATAATCAGAGCTTAATTTTTCCAAATCCAGCAGCAACTAGGGGTTTTGCTACTCCCCTCTCGAAGAAAAGCCTTCTTTAGTGCCAGGTAAGTTGACCTCCCCATCCCCACACCCCCACCCCCAACAATGACAGTGTGTTAACAATCTAATCAAGCATGAGTGAAGAAAGACAATGTAAGTGATGTATATGAAACAATATGAACTGTAGAAATAAAATCAAATGAAGACTGATCCTCACAGTTGTGAATGCAATTATATGCAATTGCATAAAGAAGCCTGTAAAGAATTGAGGCCTTCAATGGGGTTTCAACCTGTGACCTTGCAACCTCACTTTCACAAGAACATATGAACCCACAGTTGACCTGCTCCCAATGTCAGTGGCTTCACGTAGCTCAGTTGGTTAGAGCATCACACCGGTATCACGAGGTCACGGGTTCAAACCCAGTTTAAATCCTGAATTTTTTCCAGGTTTCTTTACGTGAAAGACAATGTGTAGCAGAATCCTTTGTGAGACAAAAAAACCAACAGCAGAGGCTAGGACTCCAACCAAATGTCAGAAGAGGTAATATCCAGTGTGTTAATCACTGAATTCCATGTACCACATCTAGACAAGAGGTCAACTAAGATTTAAATTGGATACACTTTAAGCAGTGCCTTCTCATGTGCTGTTGGATAAAGTCAAAGTGCTCTTCTCTGTAATCTCGGTCCTTTTCAAGGGAAGACATACAGTCCGTCTGAAACACAAACAACAACCAAATCTTGAGAAAAAGTCTCTAGCACTAAAGCTTGCAGCACAACAGTTTTTTTTCAAACTACATATATTTAGCTTCCCTGTGATTTCATCTTCTTGTAGTCACAAGACTAGCTGAATTGTTTGTACATGATAATTGTACCAGGTGATTGGTTGTTAATCTATGTAAAAAATTGCCTTGAATGCATGCAGTTACTTACCAGCAGAATTATTCTAATCAATGAAAATCAATGGTTGATCTATTGGGATGATCTAAATTATTTCTAAAGATGGAGTACAAAATTTTATGCAACTTGCAACACTGCAAATGAACCTAACTGAAGAAATCAAGTAAATTTGTCTCAGTTTTAGATAGATTACTTAAATTATTATTAATTATAACTTTGTTGTAATTAACAGCTTAAGTATTTTTATGATCATAGAAAAACATGTCAGGAAAGAGCACAAATCAGGGCAAAGCTCATTAAATTGAGAAGATTGGTGCTTTATAATTTGTACATACCTTTGTGACAACAACAATCATGGGAAGACCAAGGTTATCTGTAAGTACATTTTCATCAAGTGGAAGTAAAACCCTGTCCTCATCTTTTATGCCAGACCTTCTCCTATCCTCAATGGGTTCATCTGGTTCGACATACTCTTGAAATTGTCGCACAACTACAGGAGAAAAACCAAATAATAAGCTACATAAATAGCCTGCCACACATCAAAAAATTTATAACAACAGAATATTATTATAAGTTACTCAAATCCAGATTTATATAAACCTGGGTAACTTGACCAAAACCAGGGATGGCATAGTGGTGAGAGCACTCATGGTGCAGGTTTGATTTTCTGCTCAGGTGGGCTGAGTTTGTTAGTTCTCTTTCCTGCTCTGAGTGGTTTTTCTCCAGGTACTCCGTTTTCCCCTCTCCCCCAAAACCAACTTTTGTCCCACACAGCCCCATAAGCTTACAGCTTTAAATATTATAAACCGTGTATGAATTAAGTTTCTTTACCTTAACCTTACATGAAAGCTCTCTCTTACTTTTTTTTCACATTGCCATGATGACATAGGCCACAAATAAACAGAAAAAAATGTGGTCCACAATTTACATTACTTACCTAAAACTTGGTTAGTAAGAGGTATTTTACAAAATTACTTAGCATGAATACTTGAATTTCTGTATGCAAGGTATTATCAGTAGTTAAAGCTCACAGTTTTATGCTAAAAGTGCTCTCAGAAAACTGTCAATCACCTAGGTCTCAGAACAGATATTCTGAATTAGAGGTTAAACAGCAAATGTATATCTCAGACCTACAGTATTTAGGTAATTCAAGAAAATTCTTTATTAACCTAAATACACATATCACCTAATCATGAAAACTGATAAACAATATGATAAAAATGGCATTTTAGAAGTGCCTTGCTAAAACATTATAATAATCTTTCCAGACATGAATTTGAAAATCCACTGGCAAAAGTATTCCTCTTTGATTCACAATGTGAATAAATGTAATATTAATATCCTCTTAGTGGTGAATTTGATTCATACAGTTATGTCTGAAACCATGAAGTTCTGTAACCAAGAAACACATTATCTCTA
The DNA here is from genome assembly GCA_948470475.1 of Galaxea fascicularis. Taxonomy (NCBI): domain Eukaryota; kingdom Metazoa; phylum Cnidaria; class Anthozoa; order Scleractinia; family Euphylliidae; genus Galaxea; species Galaxea fascicularis. The sequence continues at coordinate 13,000,076 of OX419339.1, forward strand.
AAAATATGCCACTCTGATAATTTTTCTGTTTCTGAACTTAATGACAACAGAAAATGCACTCCCAGTGAGGTCAACAAATAGACAAAGTGCAACCATTTTTTTTTTAATCATGCACATTATGTGTGCAATGGGGAAGATTAAAATATAAAGCTCCTAAAATGAAAATATCATTACTTTGGTAATTTTTTCTTTCCTGTGCAAAACAAGATAAGCTAGAAAAATGCAACCCCCATCCCCCCTCCCTGTGTGGTTGACAAAGAGACATTTAAATAATTATGCACTTGAAATTTATGCAAGTTAAGTATTAAGAATAATAAATTCCCCTCCTACAGGAAAAGCAGTACAGTACACTGTATTTTTTAAAACATCAATCAATTAAACATGAGATTCACCTCTCACTTGTTAACTTATTCACTTTGATTTAATCGTGATCACTAAAATGCTTAAAAATCGAGGTCTACCTCCTCCGACAAAGCTGTATTATATGCCGGCTAAAATGTAACATTTTGATCGCATCGAACGAAAGGAAATATGGTAGCGTCACTAATTTGCAAACATTCCATTCCAACTATGACATGTTAGATGTCTTCAGTGAATTCAGTGTTTCCTGTATGTACGATATATCCTAGAAGTTAAACGGCTTTTTAATCCACTCAGAGTTTCCCTAACATAACATGAAAATCCTTCCAAAGTCAAAGTGAAACGAACGATCGAGATTCGCCAATGATACAAAATTAAAATTCGACAAACAAACACTGCAAAAAATAAAATTTTCGCTGCTTTCCGAAAATGTCAGCAACAAGAGTCTATCAAATAAAACAGCTAAATCAACAGCAATACACTCCCCCGACACACGAATGGCTGCTCGGAAATACAATTATTTCCACCAACACCATAAGGGTACACTTAACTTAAGCTTACTGCAGTTTTGTACAACAGCTAAACCGAGATGCAAAAGTAAAACTTACTTCGTTCCTCCATCTCGTTCAGTTCCTTCGGAGGTAGCTTTAGTGAATGAATATGCTCTCGGAGAACTTCTGTCCATGAATGTAACGATTCCATAATTGTCCATGGTCTAGAAATATCCACAACATGTACAATCAGAGTGTTGGTGATGCTTTTTGCGGTCAGTGCATATTGCAGAAGATTTTTATGCAGTGGATCCCCGTCCAATATCCATACACCTAATCGGGTGCTGTCTAAAAAGCGAAAGAAAAACTGCATGTTACATGATTATTGATAATAAAATCCTGAATCACTTTAAAGCCTGAATAATTATTTTAACGATTTCATATACCATCTCTCTCTTCGTCGTGAACATCCAGATATGTGTACTCGAGTCCATGACCTTTGCTGATTTCATCTTCTTTTCCTCTGAGTTTTGATATTAACGTAGTTTTTCCTGATCCATCATAGCCTAGAAATAAAGTTTTTTAGTCGATGTTGATAGATGTCATTAAAAATAAAGGAAGGTAAAAGAATAGTTTAATTGAAAACGAACCCAGCAGAACAATCGATTTGTTGGAGGGCAGTTTTCGGCTTGCTGAACTCGAAACGTCGCTCAAAATCGACGACCTACCGAAGTGAAATAACAGAGAATTATCATTACTACAGAGTGGCCAAACTAAATGTCAATGCAAAAGCTTTTTTGAATCTCAATACCAGAGATCTTTGCCTCCTTCTTCGTCGCCGACCGAACCTCTATCATCGACGTCCGCCATTTTGATTAATACTTTCCGAAGTTCCCGTATTCTGGGCCGGTCTTGGGCCCAAGTCGCTCGCATACAGACCGGAAAATGAGTTTCCCCCGACACTTTCCAGTATTTTCCCGCCACAATGCTTCATTGAACCAGAAAGAATTCTCTAGAAAATACAAAAACGCTAAGATTTTCTATACTCTCAAGGAATGCACAGATGTTCATTTAGCGGTAAGATATCAAATTCTTAAATATTGGTTCTGTATGAGCGTCGTAAGAAGATTTGCTAATGATTCTCATAACTCGTTTTTGCAGCAATACGTAAAAGACGTTTCAAATTAGTAGGATAGGCTGACCCCCAAACACTTATGCAATATTGCAAATACGGATGGACAAGGGAGAAATAAAATGTACGCAAGGCAGATTTGTAGAGGCAAAAGCTTCACTTGGAAATAACACCAAGAGACCTGGGGCCGGTTCCTGAAAGGTGCAATACCTCTATTCCAGGGATAAATGTGCCTTATTCAACGGATAAATAACTAAATAAGGCACATTTATCCCTGGAATAGAGTTATTACACCTTTCAGGAACCGGCCCCTGGAGACTTTGGAAGCTAGGAACTCGTCCAAAATCACCTCTAGAAAAACAGTTTCACTTTCCTGAGTTAAGGTAGGATCACAAAGTTTTACTGTTAAATGATCAAGCGTTTGCCTCTTTTTTCTTGGCTTAAATAATATATATTTAGTTTTCCTAATATTAATTGAGAGTCTATTAGCTTGAAACCAAGAGGTTAACTTAATCAATTCAAAATTCACGTTCTGAATTAGGAAATTGATGTTTTTATGACTAAGGAAAACATTAGTATCATCTGCGAATGAAATAAATTCAAATTCTTTTGATCCGTCACAAATATCATCAACATAAATAAAAAACAACAGAGGTCCAAGGATGGAACCCTGTGAGACCCCACTATTAACACAATGGGTAGCTGAACAATGGCCATTGCATTGAATAAATTGTTTTCTGTTGGCAAGATAACTTTTAAACCATTCTAGGGCAGCCCCGCGGACTCCATAATGCTCAAGTTTTCCTCAGAGAATTTCATAGTTAAACGTGTCAAAAGCCTTGGCTAATATAAGTCAATTTCTGCGATTGTAAAAGACTGTTTGTTCTTGCCGAGTAAAAAAAATTAATTTTTGCGATGTTTAGGTAGTCGCGTTAGGAATAAGAACATTTTCGCTTTTTTGTTAAACTATCTGCAATCGACATGTGAAATACCCACATAGACAACACTTTACTGTAAATTTTTTAGCAGCTACCTGTCGTGTAAAGAGGACAATTTTATAGTTTTACTTCCGAAGGTTTTGTCTCTGACTTCATAATTTTGTTTCTGAACAAAAAGGCGTTTTAATTTAAATCAATCAATCAATCAATCAATATCTTTATTTAAACACGGTAAAAAATTCATCAGGTGAATTACAATTTAAAATACAATTACATAATTATTCCTAATAACAATAAACGTACGCTTAAAAAGTCTCTACAGTAAAATACTATTCTAAACTAAACCTGTTTTCCATGAATGCCGTGTATTTAACTTAATTATATTTAACTAAAATGAAGGTTTAATAATTGCTTAAAAAGATCTAGAGATTTTACTTGTCTTAGATTGCAGGGTAGACTGTTCCAGAGAGTTGCACCTCTATGAATGAATGGCGCCAACAAGCCTCTACATAACGTATGAAAGCTGATGTTTGTATGCCGTATAATCTCGCAAGTGAAGTAATTTTTTGCGGAGAAAATCGTTGCGGATACTTTGTTTTGTGGGAACTTTTTTCTGCGGATCATGGAAAAAGCCGGAAGAATCGCAAAAATTAGAAGAATTTAAGCCGTTTTGTCTCATAATAACAAATAAAGTGTTTCCCTAAAATGGGAGCAGAGCTGTGGGTGGAAAGCCGGTCTGATATCAGGCCAATGAAAACTCACGTTTGAACTCATACACGGAAATGAAATTAATTCAGCTTTGGAATACTGTTATCTTGGAAAAGCGAGCTCTTTATTTTAGACCATACTTTCGGGTCAGACTGTATTTGTTATCTCCCGAAAAAAGGCTAAAACTAGGGTGCTCGTTTCTTTAGACAAACGAGATAAACAAACTTCTTATGATGAGCCGAAGAATCAGAATGCTCGACTCGGCACTTCTTTCTAAAACAAACTTCAATTAGAAATTTACCAGCAATTATTGCTTTAGGTGAACTCTGTTTGTACTTCAGTCCCACTTGCCTTAAATTCTGACTACTTTGCTTGGGGCATGTAGCAGCTCTCTACATTACCCAGTAGTTTCCTGGGAAGAGCGAAAAACACTTATGAGTATCTCTACTGACCAACTACAACTTTCGTCTCTGTTGATTAGTTAAAGGCAATGAAGTTCAGGCCTAGGGCAAACGTCGAATCTAAAGTCGCGTCGAATACATTTAAATAGGCGCGACAAAGAAGTCGACTTCATTTCAGCTTGGTAGCAAACGTCGCACCTATTTCACCAGTTGGCTTAATTAAAACACAGGAATAAGCACGCGCCCCCGTGCTATTCACCCGAAGCGCTGCTAATTAATGCTAGTAGTTGTAAGCGAGATGCCGGAACATAGTGCTCGCGACGCCTTACTTTGGCAATTAATTGCAAAAAATAGACAGAGAAGAAGGGTATTGCATACAGCTCTGAGATCAGTGTATCCTCGTTTTCTTCGAAAACAGAACACTGGTTACAAATTGGTATTTTGCACTTCAAGCACTCGTATTTTGTGTTCATAAAACACGAACAGCACATTTCCATCCTGCTCGAGCTCAAGTGCGATGTCTTCAATGCCTTTCTAAATCTTGCTATTTCCGGTCGAGACATTGTCTTCGCACTGCGCATGCTCGTCAGGGGGGGAAATAGTGTTTGGCAGATGGGGGAGTATGTATTTTTGTGGCATTTGCCCAGTCTATCACATTTAAATAAATTATTTTGTAATTTGCATGATTTATGAATTGAGTTCGGCGCGTGTTTGGAGCGACGTTTGCCGGCACGCCGAGCCGCTGTCGCATTATCCGAGTTGGCAACTCGAACCTATGCTAGAGTCGAATCGATTAATTTGAGTCGAATTTAATTGCAGCAAACGTCGCATCATTCATGCGCCTATTTCAAAATAAATAGGTTCGATGAATTATATTCGAGTTGGATTCGACGTTTGCCCTAGGCCTTAGAAAACTTTATTGAACTTAATTTGCTAAATTGTTTTCAACAATTAGACTTGCTTCACACGCTGGGCGACATCCCGATCCCTTGCATGGCGGAAAGAAGAGATCTGCCTTGATTTCCTAACTTTAAAGGCAGTTTTTAAATTGCATTGGGAGTCCCGCTCTTCAGCCTTGGAAAGTGATTCATCATTTTTCTTTTTATTCTTTGACTTTATTGAACATCTAATTTAAGATGCTGGCGCATCAAGTCAGTCCTTCTGCATGCTGGTATTTCTGTCGTCGTTGCCTGCTGAGGGCACGCCTCAAACAACTTCTGTCCTCTGTCCCGTGCACTTAATGGCTGTAGCATTTCATGCGGTCTGCCCTTTATATACAAAACCAAGTTTACCCCCACTTGCAACAAACATGATGTCTGTTACAGTTGTGTTAGTTATAGTACCTGTACCACTTTGAGACCCACGAGGCTCCCGTCTCACCTCCTTGGTGAGGATCAGCTGACAGCATAGCTGATAATCAGTTCACGGCCAGTTTTATTGATACAGTTATCATGTTAGAGGCAGCAGTGTTTATTGCAATTTAAACTGAATCTGATTCCTTTTTTGTACAATTAAAGATATACCAAACCCAACACCTCAGAATGTCCGACAAATATGTCCCTTATTTTGGTATGGCGGATTTCTCACAGAGACGAAACTCAGTATGGTACGTTTGTCATGATCATTGTGGGACACTGCTTTAACTTTCTCGACTGGCGTATGAGGAGTTTGGAAACTTTGTTCATAAACAATAAAATAAAAAAAGTCGTTACACAATCTAAATGTATGAACGTTGGCTGAAATAATTGTGCATAGACGTAGGGCGAAAATAGCAGGTTCGAACCAAGAAGTTATTTCCGAATTAACTCAGGCCTCTTTTTTAAAGCGAGTCTTAGTGCTCATCCTTTCATATGCAAATCAATTTTCATGGACATGAAAATGACTTTAATTTGCTTGTGAATGAAAATTGATTTCCACATGGAAGGATGAGCACCAAGACTTGCGTTGGAAAAGAGGCCTGAGATAATTCGGAAATGGCCAATTGCAATACCGGGTAAAAACCGGTAATATCTGTCTTAGACCGCAAAGTTGAACGTCTCCTCATCAGAAACATTAAAACTCCGCATCTCATACATCTTTCAAGCAGGAGAAATTGTGCAGTTTGCATTATTTTGGTGTCCGCTTGAGCATTGCAACAGACCTTATTACAAACCAGCATTACAACGGACCTCATTACAACCCGGGTTACAACGGACCTCATTACAAACCAGGATTACAACAGACCTTATTACAACCTGGCTTACAACGGACCTCATTACAACCTGGGTTACAACGGACCTTATTACAACCTTGGTTACAACGGACCTCATTACAACCTTGGTTACAACAGACCTTATTACAAACCAGCATTACAACGGACCTCATTACAACCCGGGTTACAACGGACCTCATTACAAGCTGGGTTACAACGGACCTTATTACAAACCAGCATTACAATGGACCTCATTACAACCCGGGTTACAACGGACCTCATTACAAACAGGGATTACAACAGACCTCATTACAACCCGGGTTACAACGGACCTCATTACAAACCAGGATTACAACAGACCTTATTACAACCTGGCTTACAACGGACCTCATTACAACCTGCGTTACAACGGACCTCATTACAACCGGCGTTACATCAGACCTTATTACAAACCAGCATTACAACGGACCTCATTACAAGCTGGGTTACAACGGCATGTACTCAAACCAGGAACAGTGGAACACCGGAACACTCCGGAACACCGGAACACCCCGGAACACCGGAACACCCCGGAACAGCCGAAAAATCCCGAAACACCGAATTTGACGGTGTTGTTTTGTTTTTCCATTACAGACCACGGTAAAAAATTAAAATGTCAATGTATTTTGTTTACCCATGTAACACGAAAGAGCTTAGAAGCATACTCTAAAAATATAAAAAAAAGTGAAAAAAGACAGAAAGAAAGAACGAAGAAATAAAAAATAAAAGGAAGAAATAAGTTAATAAATTACCCATCACAGACCGCGTGATATTCTCAGGAAAAAAATATATTCATATTCACGCGACTAATTGAAAGTTTCTCAAGACTATGATCACATAGGGGGAACTGGAATGGTGGAATGGCACTCGTCTCCCACCAATGTGACCCAGGTTCGCTCCCCTGACCCGCCGTCATATCAAGGTAGAGTTTGTTTGTTTTTCTCCGGGTTCTCCGCTTTTCCTCCCTCCACAAAAACCAACACTTCTAAATTCTAATTCGGTCTCATACACGTACACTTTATAACGAGCTCTAGGCTCTTTCGTTATGCATGGGTAAACAAAATACATTGACATTTTAATTTTTTACCGTGGTCTGTAATGGAAAAACAAAACAACACCGTCAAATTCGGTGTTCCGGGATTTTTCGGCTGTTCCGGGCTGTTCTGGGCTGTTCCGGACTGTTCCGGTGTTCCGGGCTGTTCCGGTGTTCCGGGGTGTTCCGGTGTTCCGGAGTGTTCCGGTGTTCCGGTGTTCCGGTGTTCCTGGCTTTAGTACATGCCGGTTACAACGGACCTTATTACAAACCAGCATTACAACGGACCTTATTACAACCTGGCTTACAACGGACCTTATTACAACCCGGGTTACAACGGACCTCATTACAAACCAGGATTACAACGGACCTCATTACAACCTGGGTTACAACGGACCTTATTACAACCTTGGTTACAACGGGCCTCATTACAACCTTGGTTACAACGGGCCTCATTACAAGCTGCGTTACAACAGACCTTATTACAAACCAGCATTACAACGGACCTCATTACAACCCGGGTTACAACAGACCTTATTACAAACCAGCATTACAACGGACCTCATTACAACCCGGGTTACAACGGACCTCATTACAAACCAGGATTACAACAGACCTTATTACAACCTGGCTTACAACGGACCTCATTACAACCTGGGTTACAACGGACCTTATTACAACCTTGGTTACAACGGACCTCATTACAACCTGCGTTACAACAGACCTTATTACAAACCAGCATTACAACGGACCATATTACAACCCGGGTTACAACCGACCTCATTACAAGCTGGGTTACAACGGACCTTATTACAAACCAGCATTACAACGGACCTCATTACAACCTGGCTTACAACGGACCTCATTACAACCCGGGTTACAACGGAGCTCATTACAAACCAGGATTACAACAGACCTTATTACAACCTGGGTTACAACAGACCTCATTACAACCTGGGTTACAACGGACCTCATTACAAACCAGCATTACAACGGACCTCATTACAACCCTTCTTACAACGGACCTCATTACAACCCGGGTTACAACGGACCTCATTACAAACTAGGGTTACACCAGACCTCATTACAACCTGGGTTACAACGGACCTCATTACAACCTTGGTTACAACGGACCTTATTACAACCTTGGTTACAACGGGCCTCATTACAACCTGCGTTACAACAGACCTTATTACAAACCAGCATTACAACGGATCTCATTACAACCCGGGTTACAACGGACCTCATTACAAGCTGGGTTACAACGGACCTTATTACAAACCGGGTTACAACGGACCTCATTAAAAACCAGGGTTACAACACACCTTATTACAACCTGGGTTACAACGGACCTAATTACAACCTGCGTTACAATGGTCCTCATTACAACCTGGGTTATAATGGTCCTCATTACAACCTAGGTTACAACTGACCTCATTACAACCTGGGGTACAACGAACCTCATTACAACCCGTGTTACAACGGACCTCATTACAAGCTGGGTTACAACGGACCTCATTACAACCCGGGTTACAACGGACCTCATTTTAACTTGGGTTACAACGGACCTCATTACAACCCGGGTTACAACGGACCTCATTACAAACCAGCATCACAACGGACCTCATTACAACCTGGGTTACAAATGCAACGGACCTTATTACAACCCGGGTTACAACGGACATGCATTACACTAAATGTCCGGAATTTCTGGACATGTTATGACTTATGTTTGCGTTGGAGACATACTGTATCAGAGCAGTCTTTTCCTATTTTGATCCTTTTCGTTCCAAAGAGGGCCAGGCGTTTGGCTAGACAAGAGCAGACCGCGACCTTGCCTTTCAAAAGGACATGCACAAACCCTGCGAGGACACCATGAAACGAAAGAGCTTTGCTTCCAATGTCTGGAACTGGATCAAAAACCCTTTGGCGACTGCTAGTGATAAAGTCAAGCGTTGCAAGGCCGCAGGTGACATCTATTACAACTTTGTCAACTACTTTGGTCACTCGAACTTCGAAAAAGTTTCTCCAGCCTGGTGCACGCACTATGCGTGCGCCAAAGACCTCGGGCTGATCCAAAAGATCTTTTTCAATGTGTATATTATAGGATACACTGAATATCCCTGAATTTACAAACTGCACGACTATCCAACACTCAGAGCGCGTTTTTTTTTTTCTTTCTGGTGGCGGGAATTACAAATCCTAGATATTCGAAAATCAGTATATTATCCACCCGAAGATGTCTGTCTTCCAAAATATTGAATACGATCAAATACTTACTACTTTGGTCACGTGGATATTTTTCATTTCCGGGAAACAGATACAACATAGATTTTTAAACAACCAAATCTCCTATCTCAGAACAGCCAGGTATGGCCCCCATCACCGGCCCTTATTTTTCTCCTTACTGATCACCACACCCTGAGTCCGGTTGACAGTGACTGTCGTGGTAGCATTGAGAAACACGGATACTGTAAATAGTTTCAACAAGGGTCAATGGGGGGGAAACCAGTGTGTCACCATTTTAACTGTCGACTTTTGTTACAATTGAATTCAGTTTTTTGCCTGCCTTCAAAGCAGCCAGTAAGCGAAAAATGGGTCGCGGTCCCACAGGGTATTTGAATATGCTACTGAGTTGTCAAGACAGTCACTTCCAAAACAACGGGGGCTGACAACTCTAAGAAGGTCTGTTCCGGGAGAAAAACAAAATTCTTCCGGGAATCTGGAAATTTTGCCGGGAATCGGGAGACTTGGGAATTTTTTTTTGAAATATGATATAGTTCTGGGATATTGCAGGAAAAAAAGCGAAGTTTGACATTTTACAGAATGTCCCTGAAAGAATCGGAAGTATCTTCCAAATTTTTGTGAGGAGTCAAAGTTACACATAGTGTTGCTCAAACAACAACGGTTTGTTAGAGTTTTCACCCCCCGTAATCTATAGCTGGAATTCGCGCCTATTCAGTTCTTCGTTAGAGTGATTCGTATTGATCTTCAAATCAGCGTTGGTTCTAACAAAGAGGTGGGCCTAGAAAGGCAGCCGTTTACTGCTTGAATCTCTTCACAGTGGCCCGTTTACCTCATCAACTTGGGTTATAATACTTCAGTAAAATTCAAGTAAAAGCCACTACTGGCGTTTTCACCCATTCATCGACACAGCACCACAACGACCCAAGTACATTAGTGAGATAATAACAACTGATACAATAAAACATCGCCGAATTTAACAGTACAACGGAGGAAAAATTCTCGTCGAATTACTGAGCCACTTTCTTGCTTTAATAATCTTAAGGTGGCTCAAAATGGTTCGGCTATTTTTAAACATTAATTCTTTGATGGATCGATACTACTACAGCACGTTTGATTCCTTGAAAATATTGGCAGATTAAGACGATGTTGCCTGGGAGGAAAAAAAGGGGAAAACATGCTAATATCGACGGAACATTTTCTTCGCATGACGTCAAAGAAATTCAAATATTTTCTCTTCAAAGTTTTAGTTCTGTTTGTCTTTGCCGCGATATACGCTTTTTAATCGACGTGGGATCAATCAAAATTGGCTCTCTCATGAAACAAAATCAATTAATTCCTTTGATTTATGTTTAGACAAGGCTGATGGGAAAAAGGTAAGTACATGGTTTACTTAATATCTTCGTCAGTTAGTAGTCTTTGTCACCGTTCTTCCTCAAAACGCAGGGATAATTTCATTAAGGAGAAATTAGATACCTTGTGAATTCAAGGAAACTGATTAAATCAAATTTTCGAGATCAATTTTTAAGCAAAATTCTTGATTTAATATCAAATGTTAGGCCCGTTTCAAACGACTATTGCCGTGTCGAACTCAATTGATCGAATTAAATTCGACAGTAGCACGACTTGATTTCAAACGTCGTGCTACTGCCGTGTCGAACTTAATTCATAAGTTATAATAATTTCAAAAGTCAGCAAAACCGATTTGTCATGGTTTGACGCATGTTGACAGCAGCAGTTTTTAATTCGACTGAATTAAATTCGACCTCTGAAACCAATTAATTAAGTCGTGCTGGAGTCGTGCTACAGTTGAGCCAGCTAAGCACGACAGTAGCACGACGCTTGAAACGGGCCTCAGCCAAAGAATGAAAACTGAACTTATACAAAGTAAGCAAGTGCTATTTTCAATCATTTGAATTTACTTAACGTGTTTGCGTTCGCTAAAAACATATTTTAAATAATAAAGCAATACGCTCATTTAAAGTGATTGCCTCTTAAGGATCTTTAATGGAGTATTAGGTATCTTTCCCTGTTAAATTGCTACATAAGGCGGACAAGTATCAGTTTAACCAAGTTTTCTTGAGAGTGAAATTCTAGGGTAAGTGAACAAGAACGTACTCCAGCATGTCTTAGAACTGCGTGTAATTTCTTTCTATAGTTTTGGACAGGTATGGAGAGGGGAGAGGGATTTCAAAAGCAATTATCAGTCACAATATTAAGGAGACTAAACAATACCATAGTAAAATGTTCAGGCAATAATTTTCAATTTTTTTGTTGTTGCTAGGGTGACTCTTACGAGTCATACTTTACTTTACTTTACTTTATTTCGAAACCGATAACTGTTACGGGACGTTTTCCAGTAAAATGAGATTGAAGAAAAGTTAGGAAATATCGCAATGTTTCTGACCATAAAGCGAGTAATTTAGGTCAGTGTTTTCCACCTGTCCTTTGAATAACGCCTCAGAATGTAAAAGGAGCGTTGGATTGTGCCGGAAGGTGTGAAAATTGCAAATTTCCTCCATTTGCTAAGCTTACATAAGTACATGAAAAAAGGAGTCCACAGATTTAACTTTCATTGCTAGTTACTGAACAATAGACGTCGTTTTGGCTCGCAATATGTTAACAGGTGTTGTTAGTTCTCAATTTCAAAGTCAGTGGAGGTTTGAAGACTGCTTCTAGTGAATTGCGATGTTTGTGACATTGTTCCCAGAATGTTACGGAGAGTCAAAAGTGCCGTCGTTACATAAGTTTACCAAGGGCCACGTTTTGTAAGGACCCCGAGAGTCCACATCAGTTTCCCGGTCGTGAATGTTCGTAAAGTTCTAGTTAAATAATGAATTCAGTCTCCACGTCAGCCAAGTTCAGAATCGTGAAAGTTGTTGACAGTTTCAAATTTGTTTAAAAGCCCGATTAGCGAAAATTCAGTTTGCCTTTGAAACACTTTATTGCTATTGCTGCGTACCTATCAGCTGAGGACAGCTGAAACTGAGAAGGGAGGAATTTCTTTGGTTTATGTTTATGTTTAGCCAAAGAACAAAAACTGAACTTATACAAAGTGGGCAAGTGATATTTTCAATCTTTTGAATTTACTTAACGTGTTTGCGTTTGCTGAAAACATATTTTAAATAATAAAGGAATACGCTCATTTAAAGTGATTGCCTCTTAAGGATCTTTAATGGAGTATTAGGTATCTCTCCCTGTTAAATTGCTACATAAGGCGGACAAGTATCCGTTTAACCAAGTTTTCTTGAGAGTGGAATTCTAGGGTAAGTGAACAAGAGCGTACTCATGTCTTAGAACTGCGTGTAATTTCTTTCTATAGTTTTGGACAGGTATGGAAAGGGGAGACGGATTTCAAAAGCAATTATCAGTCACAATATTAAGGAGACTAAACAATATCATAGTAAAATGTTCAGGCAATAATTTTCAATTTTGTGTTTGTTGCTAGGGTGACTCATACGAGTCATACTTTACTTTACTTTACTTTATTTCGAAATCGATAACTGTTACGGGACGTTTTCCAGTAAAATGAGATTGAAGAAAAGTTAGGAAATATCGCAATGTTTCTGACCATAAAGCGAGTAATTTAGGTCAGTGTTTTCCACCTGTCCTTTGAATAACGCCTCAGAATGTAAAAGGAGCGTTGGATTGTGCCGGAAGGTGTGAAAATTGCAAATTTCCTCCATTTGCTAAGCTTACATAAGTGCATGAAAAAAGGAGTCCACAGATTTAACTTTCATTGCTAGTTACTGAACAATAGAAGTCGTTTTGGCTCTCAATATGTTAACAGGTGTTGTTGTTCTCAATTTCAAGTCAGTGGAGGTTTGAAGACTGCTTTTAGTGAATTGCAATGCTTGTGACATTGTTCCCAGAATGTTATGGAGAGTCAAAAGTGCCGTCGTTACATAAGTTTATTAAGGGCCACGTTTTGTAAGGACCCCGAGAGTCCACATCAGTTTCCTAGTCATGAATAATCGTAAAGTTTAAGGGCCCATTGAAGTATCTCGTTGCTTAGATGTATGGGTTATTGACCAAGCTTGTTCGGTCAAGATGGCTGGATATTGGCCAAGTTCTTTTTTTGCGTGTTTATGGGCCGAGACGAAGTCGAGGTCCATAAACTCGCAAAAAAAGAACTTGGCCAATATCCAGCCATCTTGACCGAACAAGCTTGGTCAATAAAGGATTTATTATATGGGATAAGAGCCGGCTTCAGAGAAATTTTTCTCGCGGGACAAAGCGCGTAATCCCGAGCGGGCAAGATCGCTCCATCTTGCCCGTTCGGGTAGCCAATCACAGCACGGGATTTGGTTCATCTTGCCCGCTCACGGAGCTACCCAAATAGTAAACACGGTTACTACCCAAGTGCAATTACACTTCTGGTCAGGCAAAATTTGTTCGCGCGCTTTTTTTGGCGCCGGCCCGTCGCGGATTCAAGTCGCCGATGACTTTTTTTTACTTCGTTTTAACAAACACAAGAAAAACTTTTTGTTTACATTTTTATTGATTAATTTTCTGCTTTACGTTTACAACATGTGAAACTTGAGTGTTCTGCTTAAAAATGTCATCCACGTGCGGACGTAAACAGAGAGCCGCAGCGATGGCTGCATGTCTATGGGGAAATCTCGAAAATTAAAAGGTGATAGTAAAAGATTTCCAGTGTCAGGTTAGGAATCGAAATCTCAAAGATGCGGAGACACAAACTGAAATTCGTATTGCGCTATCATCACATGCAAACTTCAAAGGAAACTCTGTGTTCGCGGCCTTTTTGACCGCTCGGAAACTCTCTGACGTCTCCTGCGATAAAACTGTACGATCCTGTGAACCTGTGTCCGTGAACTGTCCTTCCGAACCTGAAAACTCCACTGTTTAGATATAACACAAATAAACAAAGCTATCGAGGCCACTAAATTGCAACCACTCTCCCAGTACAGCATGGAGCAGCAGACAATGAGCAACTGAGGAGGGTTGCAAATTATCCTTGAAAGCAGCTCTATCACAAGAATTTCATTCTTACATCAAAAATGCTAACTGTATCAAGATATATTCAGCGATTTAATAGAGACAATACAACAGACTACGTTCGTTGTGAGCACATGCTCTCAGCTTCTGATAATACGGGAACTCAGTGACGCAATATGTGTCACGCAACATGTCACACTAACCACTCGATAGAAAACCTGACTGATAATGCAGTATGTAATGGTGAGCTTGAAACTTGTGATGAACAACTTCTCCGTACAAGATCAGCGTCGCTTGAGAACCTAGTTAACAGTAATTTAAGTAATCTTTAACACTATGACTGTGAAAAAGAAACTGAATTCGAATTTTGTTCGGTAAAACAAAACACAGTTGAAGAGTTCGAGTTCGTGTGTAGTAGATGTGTGAAAAAAGTCAACTTGAAGAGTAGCATTTATATTCCTGTCGTTAAAACCACAACTCGTCCAAGATCTGCAATAAGCGTACTTAATTAGTCCCCCCACTAATTACGTGCTCTTTCATTCTTTGTCAATGGCAATATTTCAAAGATTACCACAAAATTTTCGGGACTCTCAGTCTGAATCACGTCAGTCCCACTCAGTGGACCAATATTGTTGAATGGATTGCGCCGTAAAGAATACCATTTGAAGCGTGAAGATTTGTTTTTTTCAGCTCCTTTTTCATTTACGAAGACGAACGTCGAACGAAACAGAATATTCGTTGCCTTAGCAGCCTGGCCAACTATGCTTACGGGCTGCTCAAAATTCCGGTGCCGCGAAAAAAGAACTTTTCTCCTCGAGAAATAATTGTAGTTGCTGGATTTTAAAATAACTAGAAAGAACATCATATATTTTCTTGGAATTAAAGCATGGGTTTTGCGACAAAATGAAAAAAAAAGTCATGCTCAAAAGAGTGGTCAAAGAAACACATTTTCCATTCTCATTTCTTTTTTATCAGAAGCCAAAACACGCGCTTAAATTTCTTAAAAACGGCACTTGTACAGAAAATGCGGGAAAAAATTTTAAAGCCATTTAGTTAAAATGCATTTTCTGTTTCTGGTCACCTGGTTTTGGGCGTGGTCCGATAACGTCATGAACTGAACCATATTTGCCCCTTTTGGTATTGTCCAAAAACATACATGTGCAGAGTTATAGGAAATTGAGTTTACAAAAGCTAGATTAGCGAAAATTCAGTTTGCCTTTGAAACACTCTAATCCTTTAGGACGTTCGCGCCCAAAATGTTCTCACGTACAGACTTTTTTAAACTTGCTACGCAGAAAGGTAATGATCTCCTTTTGCCAAAAAAGGCAACAACAAAAAAATGGGGCGTCACCGTGCTCGTTTTCGAGATAAGGTGCACTTTTAGAAGCTTGCGTTATTTTAAGATGATCTTAGCTTACCGCACTGTCAGCAATAACAAAAGCGACATTAGTAACATTTAGATCAATTCAACATAACTAATACAACTAACTACACTTTTGCAGCTCATGTCTTTTTCCGAGGTGAAATAGACCTTGAAAAGAAAACTTCGATCGCACGAGAGTATAGCCTCCCACGCAGTCGTTTTTAGGGGAGTCGTATTGGGGTGGAGGTGAAATACGACTCCCCTAAAAACGACTGCGTGGGAGGCTAACGAGAGTATAATAGGCGAAATACTTGCTTTTTGTTAAAATGGACAAAATCAGGAAAGGAAGTGATCTACGAAAAGAAAAATGAGGGTCACCGAGCATTCAAGAGAGTAAAATCGCTGCGAAGTTCGTAAAGCGATTGTCTATTCGCACTTTCACGTCATTGCGTGACATTTCCGAGAAGACCTGGGTCCACAGCTATCTCATGATGCCACACGCTTTCACGTTCCATTCTTAAGGAAAATGTTTGCACCTTTAGCGGACATGCTTTATTGATGTTTCATGAGCTTTTACAAAACAAAAAAAGTCGGTGCGTGACATGCGCGAAAAAATGCGTAGTAGCAATGGGCGCGAACGAGGTTGATTTGACTTCGCTATTGCTGCTTATCTATTAGCTGAGGACAGCTGAAACTGAGAAGGGAGGAATGTTACAAGACGTTTTCCAGTAAAATGAGATTTAAGAAAAGTTAGGAAATATCGCAATGTTTCTGACCAAGCGAGAAATTTAGGTGTTTTCCACCTGTCCTTAGATAACGCCTCAGAATGTAAAAAAAGCGTTGGATTGTAAAGGTGTGAAAAATGCAAATCTCCCCCATTTGCTAAGCTTACACAAGTGTACGAGTTGTCCAAATATGATTGGTTGCAACTCAATTATGACAATTCTGAGCCTGTCAGTAATAGCTTTGAGATCTGCCTGTAACGAAACGAGTGAAGATCTCCAATAAACGCCATGTTCCCGAACGAAGGTCGGGTCCATCACTTGTTAAATGATCCCGGGAGGTAACAGGGCACCTCTCCCTCAGCCACGGAGCTAATTCCCCACAAAGGCGAGTAGGAAAATAGGGGTGCTAGCACGACTACGCAATCTAATCTCATCCAAGACCAAACTTCAACTCTACTTAACAGCAAGTCTTCCGCATCTGACGTATTGCCAAACTGTATGGCATTTTTGTATGCGATCTGAGAGGCGAAAATTGGAGAGATTGCAAGAACGCGCTCCAAGAATAATTTACAACTGCAGAACAGATACTTATGAAGATCTTCTATGCCGTACAAAGTTGCCCTCTCTCTACAATAGCAAGCTTCAAGAGACTGTAATCCTAATGTATAAAGTCAGAAATGGCTTAGCTCCTGACTACATATGTGAACTCGTCAATCATACAAACAAAGAATACTCCCTGAGAAATGCTGATTTTAGTATACCTCACTACTCAACAGCAAGATATGGAAAACACTCGATTAGACATCTGGGGCCATACCTCTGGTCCAAACTATCCGCAAGTGATCGACAGCAACCTTCGCTTGACATCAGAAAGAAAGACTTAACTTCTCTTATGGAGGGCACGTGCACCAACTGCAACTTATGCACCAATTAACCACGTTCATGATGGCATTTTAATAATTATAAATCTGTGAATATTTTAAATATCGGATTTTCTTTGAATTAAGCGAATAAGAATTAGCGAATAGTTAAGATTTGACTATTTAAAAACTTTCAAAGCTTTTGAGCTATTTAATTTTACTTTTATTTTGTATTTGGAGTGTTCTTTTAGTGTCCAAAGTTAGCTTACACTTAGTTAAATACTCCGACACTCAAATAAAGTTCATTCATTCATTCCGGCATTCAAAGCCCCTGTTACACAACACAGCAACACAATAGACTGTAGTCATACGCACGTTAGTCTCCTGTAATATCTTGATAAAATGTGCTTCTTTAATTTCTCATTTGCTTGATTGTAGCTTAACAGTTAGCCTGCGAGCAAACTATGAAGCCGACACTGTAGAGTTCCAGAGTATTTTCTATACACCAAGAGTTAATTCTGGTCAGCGGATTCACAAATTGTTTAACAGAAATCGAAAGGAGTGAAATGAACATCACACCCACAACTCGGAAACGGCATATAGCCATTTTCCGAGTTAAAAATGACACCAATCATTCAAAAAATCACAAACATATTCATCGGGTTCGGTCTAAGTTAGGGGGACTCCAGTGCTCCTCACAAAGCGTGGCAGCATTCATGACAGATGTCAGTGATCAATATGAATCACACATAATGACGCGAGTGTAATATAATAACTGTCGTTGAAATTTGCACAAATGCTTTTAGATCAAAGTTGTTTTCATTGAAATCATAGACTTTTAAATGTTTCTTTTATTCAGACGACTAACACCATGAGGAGGACAGCGTTCCACCTGTTTGGTTTGTTGCTGTCGTTGTCTTTGGACCCGGAAGTGATGTCACAGTCCAACAAGTGTCGTATAGAAACCAATGGCTGTAGTGTCCCAGGAAATCTTCCTTTTTTCTACAAGAACACCTTTACTCCTGCTTGCGTGAAGCACGACGTGTGCTACTATTGTGTAAGAGACCTATGTTTCGAGATGGTTTGTAACCTCGAGCCACCAACCCGCAGCTGTTCAATATAATTAAAAAACAAACTTTCAAATTCTCACAAATCTGTCTAATGCAAAATATCCTTTGACAACAGAAACAAAGCGACTGGTCCTTTATTAGGATCAAATGGAACGTTGTCAGAGTTCTGCTGGAATCAATTTTCTAATGCCTTAAGTGCTGTATGTAGCGTTACGACTGGTGAATCTCTTTCCCCACCCTTCCCTCCCTCGGAGAACTATAGCATGCCACAGAGCCCCCGTTTGAAAAACGTAACTTTAAATTAAAACATTTTAATTTACACTTGGTTTTTTTAGGGTCAGCACTACAAATGGAATAGATTTGATTGTGACAACCGTTTCAAACAAGACATGTACAAGCTGTGCGAGAAACGTTATGGCAGCCGCAAGCGCTGGTTCATGAGTTGGGTGATGAACAAGGTGGAGCGCTGTAAGAAGCTGGGTGCAAACGTGTACCACAAGGCTGTGGTTGTCGCAGGGAGGTGGTATTGGGCAAAAGTGTCTCCGAAGTGGTGTACAAAAGCCTGTGCAAAACGTCTTGGGGATCCTTCCACATCCCTGAGGTTATGAAAAAGCAACAATGGTCATGCTCTCAAACTGTTAAAAACATGTCTTCAGTTTAAAATAAAGCGCCATGTGGCACACAGAGAAATAAAGCGCTGATAATAATCACTTGTTGTTGTTACTGCTGCGGTTGTTTATTTTACGACGATGACGACGATATGACAGATAACTATTATGATATCATGATGTTGATAACTACGATCACGATGACGATGAAAATGATGGCAAAGTTGTTCAAGATGCTGATGACGACGATGACGATGACGACTGGTTTAGTACAATGTTTCTTGGATTGCCAATCATATTCTAGTTGGATTCATAGCTCTAACTTGCAGAACAGTTAACTAAGGAAAGATAGAATTACATTGTTTCTTGGATTATCAATCATAGATCCCGTTCCAGTTGGATTTGTAGCTCTACCTAGCAGAACAATTAAGTAAAGCGAGGTTACATTGTTCTTAGTTTATCAATCATATTTCAGTTGAATTTGTAGCTCTAACTTGCAGAACAACTCAACTAAAGCGAGATTGAACTACATAACGTTTCTTGGATTATCAATCATATTCCAGTTGCATTTGTAGCTCTAAATTGCAGAACAATTAACTAAAGCGAGATTGAATTACATAACGTTTCTTGGATTATCAATCATATTCTAGTTGGATTTGTTGCTCCAACTTACAGAACAATTACGTTTTTTTTGTAGGTGCATGAATACTTTTCTGTGCCTTTCTCTTGTCTTTTTTTCCTTCAATGATTATTTTGTTCGCCCTAGCACCCCCTCCCCTATCACTTTTCTAATGGTCTGTCCCAAAGACAAAGCTGAAACAAGAACAGACTTTAAAAACATTCCAGTTTAAAATAATGCGATAAAATATGTCAAAATCATCACACAAACCGAACCGTGAAAAATCTTGACTTTGAAAATGGTCAAAATTGGGCCAAACAAGCAAAAGCCATTCGCCAAAGATCATGACAACAAACACTAACCATAAGTCCTGGCTAAATGATGAAATACTTCTGTCGCGAACGCGTGTTCGCTAAACACTAGACAAAGTGAGACCAAGGACGCTTTTTATGTATTATCGGCTCTGAAATTTCTACTTGACGTGTGTTTTGGTTGCTTTATACCGGCTGTGCATATTTTGGTGGGGAGGGTGGCAGAACGATCAAAACGTTTTTTTTTTTTTATCCAGTGATTGTACATCAGCTGCAACTTGGTTTGAGAGAGTAAAAATAGGTTTTTAAAATAGTTTTTTTGATGCAAAGAGGGCCTGCCATACCTAGAAGTGGTTCATTGCACTGTTATAAAAGTAATGTTGCCACTTGCCAAGTTTAAGATCCATAGTGGTAATCATTCCAGAGAAATGTTTGCTAGAAATATTCATAGAAATTCAGGCTCGGAAATGGGTGTGGTCAGTTTATGGCCAAAATCTCCCAAAATATGTAATTGAGTGATTCAACTTTTTGGTGTGTTAATGTATGAGGAATAAAGGTGACACTGATGTGCATTGATTTAATTTCTGTGTATGCAAGGTGTCTACTTTCACTTAACAAAATTAGCCATTTTTTGCCTATCGAGCCACCTTAACTATCCTTCTTGAATTCAGAGGGCTTCTGTCATGGGGCTGATAGCGTTCCACCTGTTTGCCTTATTCATCCTGTTGTGTTTGGACTCGGAGAAAACTTCAAAGTGCACCTGTCGCCTACAAAACAACGGCTGCAGTGTACTAGGAGATCTTCCTTTCCTCTACCGGCAAGATAAACTTCACTCCCGCGTGTGCGAGAGAAACACGATGTCTGCTTCTACTGTGTAAAGAAACTTGGTAACAATTCCGTCAAAACGTGATTAGTTAACAACCATGCACAAGATTTTCCATGGACCTCGCAGGTTTTGCTTAAAAAAGGCTCTTTAAAAAGGGAAACATCAAAATCAATGTCGAATAAATGGATGAACATTTCCGTAGGGTTCCACTACACACTCTCCTCTTCCCCTAATTAAAGTTTAATACAAGGGCTTCATTCAGCGAGGTTTGAACTCCATAACGCCATTGAAAGACGTAGTATTACTAGTTACAACCCGAGAGACAGCGAGAGTAAACTTACACTGAGTTTCGCACTTAACACAATTTACTACCCCGCACGAACTTTCTCAAAAATAGCCAGTTTCAGCTATAGCTGTGCTGTTTTATGGAATGGGTTACCCCTCGAGCTGCGGCAAGAACAGTTTCCGGACCGGTCGTCGCAATTTTTTTTTTAATGTCAGTCTTAATTGTTGTGTCACACACACGACATCCATGGAAAGCTTTTTTAGGAAAGATTTTAGTTTTTTGGTTTTCCAGAGTTTAAGTGTATTCTTGGGTATACTCAGTTTTTAGATTTTGACTTTCAATTCTATTTTATCCTGATGAATCCATTGTGTTCAGACCGTTTCCTAAACACTAAAAAATCCTTAAAGTTCCGCCGACAAAAGAAAACCAACACACCGCTAAACAGAAAACAAAGCAAAGTTTTTTGTTTCCTCTTGCGAGGCAACACACTGCGCCAATGACTAATCACACGCGCGCTCTATATACCTCATAAGTTGAATCTGAGTGTCACGAAATAACATTACAAAAAGTCACAACACCCTGTGTATAAATAAAGTTACAAGTTACAACTTGTTTGTTGTTTTCCAAGAGAAGCATCGTCAATCTTGTAAGAATTGGAGCATGCCAACTGCATGTGCTACAACCAATTGCAAAATTGTTAAGACACTCCCAATCAAAAACAGTTTTCCCTTCTAAAAATCGCTGCCGCACAGAAATCTCTGAGATATAACACACAGCCCCTCCCTCTCGCCCCTTCAAAGTTGTTCGCTCAAGTTTTGAGCATGAAGTTGCACTGCTAGCAACTTTGACAAGAGGGGGAGGGGGAGGGGAACTGAAAGCGGAAGATCGTGGAAACGTCATTAAACGAAGCCAAATGACGTACAGTGTCTCAAGTATTTCTGTAACTCGTTGAATGTTTTGCGTCTCGTGGTCAGTATTGCTGGATTGCACGTGACGTCATGGCGGCCATGTTGATGGTCAAGAACAATAGTCTGCATGTCTCTCCACTGGAAACTAAACTTTATTTTTATGCAAATTATGCAAAACAAAATTGTAATGTTTTGATCATCAACATGGCCGCCTTGTCACGCCGAAACGGATTACATCTCCTCATGTCAAGGCCGATTAGTCCTGTGCCCCCATCTTTGTATTGCACGAACTACGTATGGCACAACAGAACAGACGCTCTGGATGTTTACCCAAGTTTCCGTCTCATGCGACTTCCGCATTTCTAAGAATAGCCGTTATGTCAGTGTTATGAATTTTCGTTCAACTTCGTAACTTTTAAAAAGCCTAAGTGACGATGGTAGTGGTAACTGACGAAACAAGTCTCTCAGACTTCAAACGTTTGCCCTTTTTTCTGAAAGCTGACGAAAATAACTTTCCTCTGGTAACTGATTGGGTCTGTCCATATTTAAACATAGCAAATCAGTCTTGTGGGTATAATTCACAATTCCGAATACCTCTCAAAGTAATATACCAGCTCCTTGTGGCTTGTGTGGATATTGCCTGATTGATTGCAACTTTCGCTTGTTTTTCTAATACTTCAATAACAGTCAACCCTACAGTGAAAAACGTGTTCAGCGATCGCAGCGATCATGTGGAAAAGCCTTGGTCTGCTCCTGAAGCGATCGTAGCGACTGCGATCGCTGCAATCGCTGAGATAGAAAAATTTCTATCTCGGAGATCGTGGCGATCGCAAGGATCAAACTTTCCCAAATGGCCTTCATTTCGGAGGACATGAAAATTATTTGGATCGCTGAATTTTGTTTTTTGCAGCGATCACTGGTCTCTCCTTATTCTGCGATCGCAGCGACTGTAACGATCGCGGCGATCGTAGCGATCATATGGAAACCAGGCATTACATGCCCGGTAAGTGTTATGATTTCGAGAAACGGGCCCCAGGGCCGAATTACTCGAAGCATCGTTAGCGTTAACCCAGGTTAAATACCATGACAACCTATAGGTTTTAATACAACTTAACCAATGGTTAGCGCTAACCATGCTTCGAGCAACTCGACCCAGTCCTTTTCTCCGTTTTCTACGCAGTTTTAATTGTTTTTCAACTTTGGAACACTAATTAGGTGGTAATAGATGTGGAGAGATTATCGTTAAATACTCTCTTATGAGTTCCGCGCCAGTGGGAACGCCAGAGTTGTTCGACTGATACCAGACGTCGGACTATCTCCCCCTTACGTCCAGAATAAGGAATTTTTCCAATTTATTGCCGGACACTCGTTTTAACATTTAAAAAGACGTGAATGGAGCGATGTAATTAATGGAGCCAGTCACTAACTCAGACGGGGATATTGTAAATATATTGCGACAAGGATGAAAGAGATATCGCATTAATCTACCGACCAAGTGATTCATGTTTTGTTTCATTTCACCATCGACTGGGTACTTGAGTGCTCGCTTTGCAATTAGACAACAAATGAATAAAATAGAGTCTTCAAGTTATTGTTTCGAGAATAAGAGGTCCTTCTCGTGGCAATTCCTTGAGATCGAAAAATGTAAATTAACACATCAAGGGCAACAAGCGAGATATTTCTCCGGAGATGCCTTCGCTTGAATAAAAATATTCCTATTTACCAATTTTAAGTTCCGTCCCTCACATTTCGAAGCGAAAGGAGGCTTGACAGAGGCCTTAAATAACATTCACTTTTAACACATCACGGGCTCCATGCTACACATTTCTCCGTAGATGTCTTAACCTGAATAAAAGCATTTCTATTTACCAAGTTAACGTTTTGTCTCTCATGTTTTGTCGCTTGTTTCCAAAGCGAAAGGAGGATTGAGGCCACAACATTCACATGCGCTTATGAATGTCGAAGGCTGTTTGGAGGCTAGAAAAATACTTATTCTTTGGGTTACTCTCCGAGTGTTTCCTAAGTCAGTGATAAATGACAGATGAATGAAAAAGCTAATTAACACGGAAATTTAATAATAAACTGGTCAACGGGTACATAGGTCGTAAGCTAATCCCTTGAGGGGGAAAACATCGCCGACGTGTTAGAGCGCTGTTTTTCGTGTTCCAATTTACTTCCGTCTTGTAATACGCAATAATGCTCAATGTAGCAACGCGGGCAGTGTTAACAAAGTGCCACATTCAGAGAAGCTGAGAGAGAAGCCCTGGTTAATCTATTGTTATCATCACCTGGGATTTTAAAGCCGGGAGAAAACGTAGGTGAAAAGCAGTGACTCTGTTTCAAAAATTAAGAATACGTTAAGAAATCAGTAAAATACCACAACATAGCTATATTTAGAGTTTTGTTTCTGGCGATTCCTTTAAGGAAACCGCGCTGCTGTTTTGGCGAAAGTGGGTCCCAGTAGGTGGAAAATTTAACGGAAAGTACGGTCTACTAAAATGATTGTTTGTGAACAGGAACCAATGTATCACGAAATTTAAAATTTTAATACCATACATACATACATAAAAGCAGTTGTAAACTAAATATGATCACAACAGAACTGAGATTAAACTAAGTTTTCAAAGCAAAATTGGGTCAAAGTATCGGGTGGAATTTCACATATAATTGATAACATTTTCGGCAATATTTTGCCTTATCTCAGCGCTTCAAGAATCACTGAGTTTTTAATTGGATTTCCGCAATTATCCTGTCCACCAGTGGGAAGTACAAGTAAGAATATTATCCCGTAAATATATAATAAATTAAGTGAAAGTTGTATGTTTTAAAGCCTAATTAGTGCCTCTATAACGCAAAAGCGTTCCTTAGCTGAAACGTTATCGTTGATCTAAAGGGTACAGCAACCAGAAGGAATCAATAAAACTGGTTTTCCAAACCGATGGAAGCGTATTAAACGACTTATGCAATGCAGATACAGTCATAAGAAGAGAAAAACTAACACACAAACATGCATATTTAACAATCCTATTAGTGAGTACACTGTACAGGATGAACAGTCTGGCACGCAGGATTTTAAATTACACAGTTTAGATGATGCTAAATCCATACCTTCTCTGAAAATTTCACAAGAAAAGAAATGACCTCCTGGTTAGCAAAATTCGTTATTTTCACCCGAATTTTTCGGTCGATTGCTCTGCCGCAAAGCTAGTGTTTGGGAGATGGTCGACTTAAAATATTACATTGATATTCATGACGAAGTTTACTTGTTTATTCGCAAGGCTATCCTTCTTACTTGAAGCGTTCAGTAGGTTTTCAATGTATGACCTGAAAACAATCTCATGCTTCAAGTTAACTCAGTGAAGACGGTCGAAAACTATTCTGTTAAAACAAAGATAACAAAGAGCTCCAGATTGAAAAAGGCGCGTGACGGAGAATGGTACAAGCCGGAGTAAGCCGATTGACGGTTTATCTTTACTTCTGATTGGCTGGAAACTGACACACAATAGTAACTCTGATTGGTTGAAGACGTGAAGCACGTGTAATGTGAATGGATGAGTTGATTTCAAATATTTTGTCATTACTTTTTTTTTTCTTGAACAGAATTCCGACATGAAATTTGCTGTCTTTGACGGGTTCATGATCTTGATGCTGATGGTTTTCTATGTCCCGGATGAGTCCGAATCTTGTTACGTGAAAACGAATGGCTGCTCCATTCCGCTTGGGGCTCCTTTTCCGTACAAGCGTACATTTCGACCAGTTTGCAACCAACATGATGTCTGTTACAGCTGTGTAAGGTTTATCTCTTGTTTTGCCACCAACTTAAGCTACCTCCCAAATGTAAGGCCCCTTGGTGCCATTTATTAAAGCTCCCGCTGGGTTTTCCAATAAGTTATATTTTGACAAGCAGTGACCACAAAATAGAAAAGAACTGAACTCTAAAGCTTCTGCCATATAAATGCGGCAAATTTGGCCTGTATAAACGCACCGTACATTAAATTAAGTTGACGCTTGCGAGAGTGAAGACAATTGAACTGAGTTCATACCTAAAAGGCACCAAAACTCTTTCCGTTGGTATCAACCAAAAGTGATTTCGTGTAAATAGAAGACAAACATCGTTCGAGATGTCATCATACCCCTTTATTAGAATTTTATGACGCTTATAAAAATTCACCCAAGGCGAACCCCTACCCACAAATCAATGACGAATTCGCGCTCGAACCAAAAATGGAAAATTTTTTCCATCCTTCATTGAAATGTGGGGAGGGAATCAAATTTTTCATTTGAATCGACCGACATTGTAGGCTAGGTGTTTCCCACAAGAACGGTGACCAAGGGTTGACTCTTGCTACAAAGTAACTCACTGTCTCAACAACAACAACAAAAAAACTCAATAGGCCATATTTGAATTCTCGGTATTGAACTGGATCTAGCATGAAGTGGAGGCTCTTGCGGGGGAATCTTTTCATATGTAAATGTATTCCCCCGCAAGAGCCTCCACTTCATGCTAGATCCAGTTCAATACCGAGAATACGAATATGGCCCATTTTCAGTTTGTTCATCAACTAGGGAGCCCTTTACAAGTGGAAACGGCGCTCTTGTGACAGAGCTTTCAAAAGAGATATGATGGCGTTGTGCAACTCGAAAGCCAGGCGGCGTAAAAGATGTCGGAGATATGCGAAGATCTATTACAGAGCTGTTAGATGGTTTGGATGGTTGCACTACAATAGATACTCTCCGAGCTGGTGCAAACGAAGATGTGTCAAAAGATATGGAAGCCCTTACTGATATTTCTAAGAGGTTTGAGGGACGGCAGAAAAACAAATGAGATTTCATGACAGCAAAACGGCGTCACGTTAGATGTTAGGAAACAGTGACCTTGTAGTTTGAAAAGCAATAAAAACCTGTTCATGAATACATGTCGAAGCCCTGCCCCGATGTCACGAGCTTTACTCCTGCGGGATTTTTTACCGTGGATGATTTATTTTGTGGTTCCTCTTTTTTTCTTTAAATGACGCATTCTTAGATTGCCTACAAAAGAGGAACTTTCTCAAGAATGGTGCCGCCCTAAAGTGGTGCGCATACGTTTTGTCAATTGCGAAATCACGAGGTTTTTTAACGGGGGTGCCTTCCTATTATAAAGGAATTAAAAATCAAGCTACGATTTGAAATTATAAATTAGTCACCACTTTAAATTGCGCAACTTCTAAATGTCGCCCGTAGTTACGAAAGCGACGTGATAAAACAGCGCTTATAAGCCTCGGATCAATTCTAATTCGTTTGCTTTATCATCATATATATACATTGTTAGGTTTGATGCGAAAAGGATGGCATGACGCAGGCCTTTAACCCTTTAAACCCTAGGAGTGATCAGCATCAAATTTCTCCTTGTACTATCAACGCTTTATGAAACAGAGTGGTTACGAGAATTAAGGACAGCATCACACACAAATTTGCTTGATTTTTTTACAGGTTCTCCCTACTACTGTTATAGGGAATGTGTAAAGGCAACCAATGAGAATTTAAATTTTGATACCTCACACTCTACATGATGTAAATGTTGCTCCTAAGAGAACAAACGAGCCTAGCGCCGGAATGAAAAGCATTGCTGTAGTGTACCGATATGGAGAAACGTTTTTTGGAGCAGATTAACCAAACAGGCGTTTATGACCCACAAAAAAGCAGGCCTGAAAATAGTCAGTTGCTGTAGATAAGATCAAGCGACCAGCAGTGGAGAGTTTCACTGAGAGACTCGAGGGCCCTTCACACAATTCTGTTTGTCGCTCAACAAAACTTCAAAGGTGTAATAAATACACAAAGGCTGACAGTGGAAAATTAATTATTGTTGCGCCGACCCTTTAAGTTTAAAGTTCACAGCAAGGGATTCGAGTTGCTGTAGTAAAGTCAACAGGAATATACCTCAAAATACGAGGGGAAAATACCCGGTCCCGGTAGGGTGATTCCCAGAAGCAATACCTGTAATAGTTTGGCTCCCCCCCCCCTCCCCCATTTTTATTTTTCAGTCAGTCCGACTACTAATTACCTCAATGGGTTATATTGAATCACTTGTTACCTAGACCAGCCCACGACAAAGCATGGTCTAAGTCAGCACATCAAATCTGAATGACCCGCATAACAATTGCTTCAGTAAGACGAGGGTGCCTATGACGGGCTCTGTATGCGCCCATAATCGAGCCCTTATCACTGAATAAGGGGCTAAAACATAGAGTGAAACACTAGCAAACTGTGCGTTTGGGCAATGATGTGTATAAAGGCCTATGAAGAAGCAGATTTTGAGACCATAAGTCGGGAACCAACAGGCTTGTGGTTAATATCGGAGGCCAAGCGTGTTTTGGAACGTGCACCATCAAGCCCCGCGCTCCAGTATGTTGAACAACTTTCCGCGAGTTCGAGATGGTAGGGCCTCAGGTTTCAGTTCTCTATGCAGTCAAATCAAAACCAGTCTATCACCGAAGATGGCTGATATTTTTTTTCGGAGATTTCCTAGGTTGCGGAAGGCACATTCATCTTAGGTAAGGCTCAGTTGCTCTACTGTACACACTGAACGCCATGAGTTCAAGCCATAAGAAACCGAACAAGTCATCGTTAAACAGAACAAAGTGACCCGGAGTCATCTGAGGGGACAAGAATCCGTGACTAGCAATCTGTCCAACACCATGATATCTAGAGGTAAACAGTTTGAAGAGGAGGCAAGCGGATTAACGGGGAAACCTGTAAATGTCTGTGATAAGCAGCAAATGTCGGTTGCAGCATTATCAAATTGAAAGTATTAATTAAAACTCCGGTACAAAAATGATATTGGCTTAAAATTATTTTTGATGGGGATGTGCCGCTAGGTTCTTTAAGTCCTGAGCCCATTTCAGACCAAAATATATAGCTGTCTGCACCTGCTGTCAGAGTTTTCTTGACCCTTGAACTCCCACACGTGATTAACATGAAACATCTCCCTATCATATCGATACATTATCCAGCAGATAGGTGATGAGAAAAAAAATTATCAGCCTGAGGGTGTTATCTTGATATAACCCCAAATTATCTTAACTAGTGTACAAGAAACTGTATAGCAGCTGGAAAGGAGAATTAATGAGATCTAGGGAGTAAAAGGTTATAGTCGTAGTCGTCTTCCTCAGATGAAAAGAAGAGACCACACAAAACACAAAATAGCACAATTTTATGCCAGAAATTGCGACTAAGGGGGCGTTCTCGCCAGGATTTCATTCAATCGAAAAATGGCTTCACCAGGTTGGTGTCCTTAGTCCTGTAAATATTTGAGAATTTTTGGAGGATTTTTGGAATGTTTGGAAGGAAGAAAAGTTGTTTGGGAGAATGTTGAAAATAATGGAAAATTGGAAAATATTGGATTTGAAGGTGGTTGAAATTTAAAATGTTAAGTGAGCAATTAGTTGACGAAGGCCAGACACCACTACAAGGTGTCCCTGACCCCATTAGCGCACTAACTGATTTGGGTGTTAACCCTTTTTTACCTTCCTTTCTTTCAATCTCAATTCAGCCAATTTCCCCAAAATTTCACCTATAACACTCTGTTAATTAAGACGGCTTCTAAACCATCGATACCCTTTGAGGCGGCCTGCACCTCCATAGCGTACAGTATTTGGGGTGGAATTCCCCGACCCCACCTCCACCCAAGGAACGTTACTTGAATATTCTGCGTTCTCGTACTGGAGAGAAAAGGGTAACCTCTCTAAGAGACAACTGAAATGTAAACCAAGCGTCAAAACTGGTCAAACAGCAGATGCAACAAGTGCGCCGCAACTTAAACGGAAAACAAACAAGTGAATAAGTGATATATGAACTTCGCAAAAGAAAAGCCACGATCTGGAGAAATTACTTGAAACTAATAAGGCCTGAAACACTTAAGTCAAACTTACGGTTCCGCGTACTATGTAAACGTGAACAGGGGCAAAATAGACACACGAATAAGCAGAAAACACTAACAACAGGTCGACACATACCTTGCCTGATAAGCTCTGGGGAATTCTGCATATCTTGCTTCATACACCTGTGGAAGCACAAACGGTCGGGGCTCTCCCTCGAGCACCGGCGTGTCTTCAGGCACCGGCCTCCTCAAGTCAACTTCAAAGGTCGTCTTGCCTTCTGGGACATTTGGATCACCCTGTTGATATGCAACCACATGGTTACTGCATTACCTGTGCACGTACGAGATTCGCCGACAGGGACACGCATTTCAGTTCAAACTATTTTCGACCTTACATTGCAACACAACAAACAAGCTGCATGCAAGGTTTTAACCGAAATATAAAAGAGGAAATGTTGAGAAAAAGCATATATTACTGGTATTTCTAGAATCGAGGGTTGATGTCTGAAAGAAATACCAGTTAAAAAAAAAAAGTCAACTGCCGTCGCTTGTGATGCTGTTTTCAGTAGTCACTTGAGGTAACGAATATTTCCATGATCCAAAAAAAAATTCATAGAAAGTCTACTTTTACCAAAATAAAAGTGCCCTTAACCAAGTCCCAAGTTCGCAGTAGGTTACTTTGCAACTGACGAGCATAGCAAGCTGTCATTGTTTGCATGTGGTATAACATTATTCAAAAACATTACCCAGAAATTCAAAGGACAAGCATTATGCTGTAAAAGGGAAATTGAAAAATATGCCAAAAAATACAACGAAAACGTTTTTCTAACATACCGTTATCTTGGTTACAACTATTTTTTGTCCTATTAAGTTGTGAGTAACCATCACAAGTTCCACTCCATGACTGCTGTACGTGCCCTACAAGAACACAGCAACATTTATAGCGCTCTTTAAGCATGTCCAGTTCTCTGAACAATTTAGAAGTCAAACTGACAGGATGGTTATTTAAGTGTGAAAGAGCCTTTGCCATTGGATACAACTTCAGTACTCTACGTATAAGACCCAACTGAGTTGTTGGTGTGGATTGGATTTCAGCCCATGGCCTCCTCTTTTCAGTCCGACACACGCACAATTTTAGGGTTAATAATACATATACATACATACATACATACATACACTTTTATTTTACCTCGAATTTAGGAGTAGCTCAAAGCATAGACCAGCAAAACTAGGGGTGGTCACAGCCAGGCCGGGTTCGTTACGTCCCTAGTGGTTTTTTGACGCCCCATAGAATCAGTTATGAAGAGTTGTGAGACGGGACCTCCGGTTTCTATCGTCCTTGTCCGAGATAATAATACTACTAATCGTATCTATAACAAAATTCTCGATTCTGATTGGTTCTGCACGCGCTTATTTGTCGCGTAATTGCCGCGCTATCACGTGGGTGTCCAATTACAGCTATCCAATTTCAAATTTTTGTAATTGGATACCTGTAATTGGACACCTACGCCATTCACGTGTCAATTACGTTCACTTTAATGGCTTCCTTCGTAATGTTTTCCTATTGTTTGTAAGACTTTTGGAACATACCACTGACTTTTTCACTAAAAGGAGGTTCTCAAAATCTTCTTAATCTCGAAATTTGTTATTGATACGATTAATTAGTAATTGGACCTCGTGTCGTACAATTCAGGGAGTAATCGTGCTCGTAATTTCAAATCGTACTCGCGCTGCGCGCTCGTCCGATTTTGAAATTACTCGCCCGATTACTCCCTAAATTGTACTCCACTCGGTCCAATTACTATTACTAATATACTATAATTTGCTACTTATTAGGCACAAATTAGCATGTGAATATTATCAAATGCGCCTTACAATAATAAGCTTTACAATTCGAAATCTTTACAATTCTAAATTCTTTAAATTGTTTTATGGCGCCGAGTCCGGGAATTGAACCCGGGACACATTGGTGGAAGGCGAGCGCTCCTCACCACTGCGCTAACCCTGCTCCCCTGAGGGTTGTCAGACAGTTCTGAAGCAGGCGACTTTATTGTTGAAGTAGGCGGATATTCTGCCATCTTACATCACTCAACTAGGACTAAGGAATCATAGGAGTATCCCAGCAGAGTAACTGGCCAGGAACTCGAAATGGTGATTTTCCTCAGTTGCCGGAAGTCTACCGGTCACGGTGAATTCTGCACAGTGTAGTTTTGAGCTAATCTATACCCTCAATACAATGAGATTTGACATAAATTTTGACTTCTAACCTTCTGGAATCAGATTGTCTGACTACAGCTTTTTCAGTTTCAGCTGAGTTTTCTAATGCTAACAATAGGTCACGTTTTCACCTTAAATATTCCAGGAGTAATAACAGAGTTCTCTGTGTTATGTGGTGGAAGTTCAAGGGCCTCAAACCTGAGTGGTTGTCTGAGGGAACAAGAAGAAAGTCAATGCAACACAGTGGAACCCCGTAAATACGACCACCATCGGGACATGAAACATTTGGTCGTATTAACGGGGTAGGGTTACACAGATAGGTACCCGATCTCACAAACGAACGCGAAAGAGAAGGTGAAACAAGAAGGCGGAATAACTTTGGGAGTAACGAAATGCTAGGTGATGCAACACAACACTGTTACAAAAACAATTGTTAACTATACCTTGATATAACGTACATTTTGGTTGTTTTTTTGTCCAGATTCATTATCACGAGGTTTCCGATATAACAAAACCTCGGTATAACGAACCGGTTTCCCCAGTCCCTTGGCACCTTGTCAAATCGAGGTTTCACAGTAACATAACACGTCAAAACTGTGTTTGACAGATATCCTGTTACAACTTCTATTAAGCAGTCAACCTGTGCTGAGCGGTTACTTGGCCATTATTTAGTAAGTAAGTAAGTAACAACTTTATTTATAGAGGGTAACACATAACAGTTAAAAACTGACAAACCAGTGGCCCTCTGATTTCCCAAGAGTGATAACTCTATACAGGTTCGACTGTATTTCCATTTCCCACTACTGGATAGCAATACAAAGCAATATCAAAACTTGCCAATAGCTGTTACTGCAATTGAGTCTGCAGTCAAATATTCTTTTGTTTGAAAAGGCAAACAAACGAGGTGACAGGGTCAACACAAAGTACAATTGACCCTTCTGTCTCGTTTGTATGTCAAACTGCCGATAATTAACAATTAGACACGTAGCCCACAAGGGCTACGGGTCAATAGCCCATGAAGTGAAGCCGAATGGGCAACTGACCTGTGGCCCTTGAGGGCGAAGGGTCTAATTGTTTTAGTATCACCTAACTAGTCAGACAGAAAAGGCAATAATAAAGTTAGCAAATGCAAGTTGACGAAATATTTATTTAGGAATAAAACGAAAAAAAGCATCATGCTCGATTGCCACTCGAGGACTATTACTAATAGTCCTCTAGTAGCGTAGCCAATCAAAATGCAAGATTTGTATTAGTCCACTAGTTAGGTGATACTAACTATAATAACAGCTATTTATATAATATACACTTATTTACATATAGCTGTGTTACATAGATGTGTACCAGGCCAAAGGTTGTGCAAAATAAGTACCTGGCAGGATAGCCAAGTGGTTTAGGGTGCTGGATTTCAATGTAGTGACCCTGGTTCAAATCCCACTCTGGCCACTAGCTGAGGTTGTTCTGGGTAAGTGCCTGGTTCAACTCCTCGGTTATCCTCGTAAATAGCCAACTGGTCTGCCTCCCGCCAGCTGGGATTCTTAACTATGTTGTTTTCATCGCATTATTTGTTTCATTGTACCTGAAAAGCCCCTCCAGGGGAGTGGTCAATTAAGTATTTATTTATTTATTTATTTTACCTGTGCAGAGAGTGCATATTAACATATTTCATAAGAACCAACTGAACCATGTGGGGTTGATAAAACAACAGATTCTCATTGTTGTACTCCTCCTTCATCCACTTCCTCAGAACAAGCATACCCTGCACACAAGAAAAGCTTTTTAACCGAGAAACTGATCTTTCAGGTTGAGCTATACACTCACCAAGGGCAACCCAGTAACTACTCTTGAGAGGACCTTGACTTCAATTCTTCATAATAAAGTACTGTACTATTACAATACAAACACTTCCATAGTAATAATTATTACCTTGTGCCTGTGTTTACAAATTAATAGAACAGTGATGAACAATTATGTACGCATCCGTTTGCAAAGCTAGATACCAGTTTAAGGCAGTTTTAGGCTAAGGTTTTAGACAAGAATCTCTTTCTTTTTCTGTTTCTTTCTCAGGCTGTATGTATGATTTCAATGTGTATACGTAACTGGTTTTTTTGGATTGCTGTTTTCTTACATGTTCTTCTTGTGAGCTTACTATACCTGAGGCCTTCCCAAGGGGTGGTTTGGTGTCGCTTTGTTGCTCGTTTATGACTCTGTCGCTTGTTTGATTAGGGACAAATGTCAACATCACAACGAAAACAAAGAAGAATTATAAATGAATTCTCCCTGTTGCAAGTTGTCGCACTTTTTCTGCCTATTTCTGTCGGTTGACAGACATAATCATTATATTCCTTAAGGCCATCAGTAACAACTTCCTCCCCACTTCCTCATGGGAGACACTTATTATATACCACTTGATGCTTTGATGCATGCCCACAGAACAACAAAATAAGCGATCAAACCTCTTCTCTGTCTGAAGGAATTTCATGCTTTGCTTGACAGTTGCAGTGGAATCTGAATCGAACATCCTTCTTTTCATCACTTTCATCTATCTACAAAGTATTAACAAACAACCCATTTACATGTATGTAAGGCATCA
Source organism: Galaxea fascicularis (assembly GCA_948470475.1). NCBI lineage: Eukaryota > Metazoa > Cnidaria > Anthozoa > Scleractinia > Euphylliidae > Galaxea > Galaxea fascicularis. The sequence continues at coordinate 13,034,810 of OX419339.1, forward strand.
ACATCAACAAAAACCTGAAGTATTTACCAATAAGCTTAGAATCGAAGAAATGTGCCTCCATTCAGTGTCAAACTGGTATTGACCATGGATGAGAAGGGACACAAAGATGATTTAAACACCAGTGGTCAATCTAGGCCGCGTTTTTGCGTCATTTACGCAGAATATTCTATTCTGACGCAAAATGAAATGATCGTGGGGTCATACTGACGGAAAAAAAAGAAACAAACAAAAACTCCCCAAAATAAGTTTTCTCGTAAATAAGTACTTCTAAAGCAGCAGGCAATAAAAGTAAATTTAAAAACAGATGTGTGTGCTTACTAGCCATATATGAACGCGCGAAATCGAGAAATGACTGGTGTTTCAGACTACGTTTGTACGAGTACTTTTTGTGTCAGGCGTTCCAATTCCGAGAGAGACTGGACGCTACTACGACGATCGATTCACGCTTCGTTCAGGGTGTGTTCTTGTGTCTACGTTAATTTTAGTTTCATGAAACGCCAGCAAAAGTGAAGTCTTTTTTTTTACGCCAAAGCGAGTGGCAACGGAAAGTGAAGATCAAGGTGAACTGGAGGAGACAAATGACGAAGGTTGAGAAATTAGTACAACAGCGAGTCAACCCGGTCTTTTTCGGCTTTACAATTATTTGACTGTTTCCAGTTACTGCAATAAACAAATCAAAACTGTGAAAAGCGTAAAAACTATAATAGGGATAAAAAATTCGAAAACGTTGAAACTGACTTAAAATGCTAAAAAGTTGTAGAAATATACTGGTAGTGTATAGCATAATAGGGATGTTGCCAGTTTTTCAAAGTTTATTATTATCATAATAATTTGACCCAGACCATTTTTGAAATGACCCAATTTAAAATGTCACGTGGGACATTTGACCCACTTTCCATAATTTCTAGATTGAACACTGAAACACTCTCCTTATCACAATAGTTTACCCCTCTAATCAACCACAACGCTCTGTTGAGAGCTCCTGCCTCTAGTTCTTTCTGTTCCAGAAAACAATGTTCAAAGTCCTTCCATGATCCTGGTCCCTCCACCTTACAAAACCACTTAATCCCCTTTCCATCCTTCTCCATTTGCTTTTGCCAAGGGCCAGAATCACGTGTTTCCATTTTTTTAAATAATTTATTGTTTAAGGTTAATTATGAGATAGCTGCTTGATTTCAAGACTATGATAAAACACGAGGAGAAGTGAGAGGTGACCAGAGTTGGAAATCATGGTTTGAATGACGTAGGAAATTGTATGATTTGTGTAAGACCATTTTCCACTTATTTCAGTCATTCTCTTAGAAGTGACAATCTCACATCAATGACCTAATTTTCAGATCTTACAAGTTAGCCGTACACGGCTTTGTACTCGGAGCCTACAGATTTTCGCAGTGATATTATAGGAAGGGAAAGGGAGTGACATGGCCAAGAAAGAAGTGGGTAGGGAATGGGAAGTAGCAGTGATGGAGATTGGAACAGGATGATACCCCAGGCTGTCTTCCTTTCCAACCATCCCAATATACCACCACTTTTAATACTTTGGTCTGAGTCTTTAGGAAGCCTTGCTCTTTTCAAAGATCATGCCAAGTTCTTCCCTTTTTGAATTATTCTTTCTTCTGACATGGTTTGATGCTACTCTGGTTTGAAAATTGATGAATGTAACTTAAAAAGTTACAATTCACGACCCAACGTTTCGACACTCCTGTCTAGTGTCTTCATCAGGGGTGATCTAGTGTTACAAAAAGGACCCTTCTATGCGCTTACTAATTAACGACCTTTTGTTTTGATGAGGTGTAAATAGATGTCAGGTAAAAGGCCGCCATCGTCACGGTTTAAAGGAGCGTGGGCGGAGTTGATGTGCCAAGCTTCCAAACAAAGCCGTTGATGGTACCGCCGGTTAGTGGTGATAATTTTGGAATTATCCCACGCTATTGTATGGTTGGTTTGGCAAGCATGTTCCGACAAAGCGGAATTTTCCTTTTTGAAAAGAAAAACTGCTTTTTGATGCTCTTTTAAACGCGTGCCAAGCTGACGCTTGGTCTGTCCGATGTACTCATGATCACAGTCATTGCATGGAATAGAATAAACAGCGTCAGTTCGTTGTTCTTTCAACACAGGATCCTTAGGTTTGGCAAAAATATGACTCAACGTCTGAAAAGGTTTTTGTGCAACTTTAACATTGTGGCTAGACAAAACTCTCTTAATGGGTTCTGTAACACCGCGGATGTACGAGATGACGGCAAAACCTGTAGCCGAAACCTCGTCCCCGGAGGTGTTAAGAGAAGGAGTAACTGGTTTTAAGCAGTTACGGAGGAAAGTGTTTGGGTAGCCATTGACCTTTAGGACGTCAAAAACATATTTTCGCTCTTTGACCCTAGAATCACATGAAGATGGCAAACAATCAGCCCTCGTGAGCAAAGTTCTGGTTACGGAATTTTTTTGGCAGATGGGGTGGTGGGAGTCAAATGCGAGATATTTGTCGGTATGCGTGGGTTTGCGATAAACACTTGTCTCTAAATTTCCCCGGTGCGCCCTATAGACATTCAAATCGAG
>OX419339.1:13042362-13052362 GCA_948470475.1 Galaxea fascicularis
ATCCAGTCCGCTGCCACATACGGCCATGTTGGTTTCGCGTCCACTTGTACATTTAAATGTATTTTTTCCTATTTAATTGTCTAGGCATTGAGGATCTTTGTACGAAGAGAGATGAACTCCAGAAGCAAATTCTGAATGAGGAGGAAGAAAAATCCAAAATCCAAAACGACATTCGTATCCTCAGCGAAAGGCTGGCGAAAATCAACGAAAGCCTCGCCAAGAAGATAGCCTCCAGAAACGAGTACGACAAAACAATCGCCGAAACAGAAGCAGCCTATATGAAGGTTTGTTTTTAAAAACATGCATTATTTTAATCAAAGAAAATTAAACATCCGTACCCCTCCCAAAGAAAGTGTTTGGTTTTGGATGCTCACTACCACCCTACCCCCCTTACATAAACTTCTGTTTGGCTCCACTCATTTTGAGAGCCCCCCCCCCCCCCCCCCCTCGTACGTACAATGGAAAGAACCAAGGGAGTAGCACAATGGGTTTATGATAAAAGTGGTTCATTATGAAAGACCATGCTACCGGGAGCAAAGTAGCATAGACATCACGAGTGCCCTCTGAGACTTATTATTGGACTAATAGGGACCTTTAGATTTGAGTATGGGAACGAATTTCTAATTTCAAATCAGTCACCTCCCCTGAACCCTCACTCTTCCTTGTTACTTACCAGTAGATCCAGAGATTATAGAAACAAGATTGGTGTCACTGGTGATCATCTAAAGGACGCAAACAGGATTTGAAAAGTTGAACTCGTACTTGATCTCGTACTCATACTCAAATGTAAAGGTCCCTATTGACAGAAGCGTACACTATTTTACAATCAAGGATTTTCACTGATTTATTTTTCATTCAGCTTCATTCACACAGCAACATTAATTCATTACATCAGGTTTAATTTCAAGTTTGGGCTTCTCTGTTCTGTACATTTCATTATAATGGGGATTTCTTTTTATTGGGGCTGGTCATAACAGTGTTCTGTATCATTTATTTTACCACAACATTTTGAAGAAAATGGTTTACTGCAATAGAGACCATTACAGGGTTGTCACTAGGATTTTGAGTAGATTGATGAATGAGTTCAAGTTCGTGGCTTCAGATTATAATGAGCACAAAGCTCGCACAGGCAATTTCCTGTATTCTGGGGCAAAAGTAGCCGATGCAAAGTGGTCTGACAGTTGGTGGAAATCCACCGGCTACCGGCTCCTAATGACAACCCTGCCATTATAAGGGGGTTAAGTTTATTTTTATTCCTTACATGGTCCTGTTTTTGTTCCTTCAGATTCTTGAAAGCTCCCAAACTCTGCTGCATGTTTTAAAGAAAGAAACAGCAAAAGACAAACCACAAGCAAGCCACAGTCAGGGATCAGTTCGTGATAAGACAGGAACTCAAACAACATAAACTTGGACAAATCCTTAGCACCAGTATGGAGACACACACATCTAAAGGAATAAGTTTTCTAGGGCTTTTAGTTTGTGTACAGCGTTGCTGTTGACTGGTTGTAAATGAAATAGTGTATTTTTGTACAGAATGAGATTATTGGAAGCAAAGTAAACAACAAGAGTTAGTCAAATGTTTGAATGTAAATTATACCAAATAAATGTTAGTTCCATCTTGTCAAGTGGATTGGTGCAGTTAAACTAAGTGCCCATTTCAAATGCACATTGTTGAACCTGATGACAGAAGGGTTAATGTGTGACAACCCCAAAGAACTTCTTTGTAGGAGGCTATAGTTTAGTAGTATGGGTAACAAAGGGTTGGAGCCATGTCTGTGACTGAGAGGTGTCTGTATTGACTAGATACCATAGAACATGATGTGATGTTATTTTAAGTGACTGTCACCAGTATTGTTAATAAGCAACATTTGCACTGGCTGGTATTGGGAGAGTGGGGGGGATTGGCATGCTAGCAAAACATTTTTAGGTCCCTGTGTTCTCCCCACATAGTATTAAGAGGCTACTCATAGCCTATACTTAGGCCAGTAGCTTAAAACGTTGTTGTACTGGGTCATAATTATTTTGAGTTGATGTAACTGTTGAAGAAACCTTTAGTAGTGTGGCATATGATGGGAGACTTATGTATTTACATGTAACCAAACAATAGTTGAAATGTGTATCCTCACGTCTAAGTACTCTTGATTCTCACAATCTGCCTCCGATTGTCTTCACCCAGTCCATAAGAGGGCTGGTATGTCTAATCCAAAATTTGTGATTTTGAATCTCGCTGACTTCTTACTGATGACACCCAAGCGGATGCACTGGAAATTCACAACATGAAGACAAAAGAGAACAAAAAGTAAAGGGAGTTCATTCCTTGATTTGGGGCCTTACTGTCCAAATGACTTAAAAGTTTTGCCCATCATAATGCAGTGATTGACATTTAACATCTTAAAATGATCAAGTTTATAGGTTCCAAGATCATTAATTTAAGGCAATGTTGGAGGAGCAAATAATCCATTCAGCATAGCTTCAAGGGGAAGTTCAAACTAAAGCTGTAGCCTGATTGTGCCTTGCAATTTGTGGTCCTCATTGTATGAAAACAATAGGGACCTTCAGATTTCTGTAGATGTACAAATTTCAAATTTCAAACCAGTCACCTTCCCTGAACGCTTACTCTTCCTTGTTGTTTACCAGGAGATTGTAGAAACAAGATTAATGTCACCAGTGATCCTCCAAAGCACACAGACAAGATTTGAAAAGTCATACCCATACTCAAATCTGAATGACCTGTACAACATACAATACACATCATTCATGACAATCTATGAAACCAGTACTGTCATCATTAATTTATTGTTTCCTCCAACACCACAACACTGGACAACATTTTTTTCAGACTACGCCACTAGTTTTATAACTAAGTGGAATAATCCACATAACCTGTTTAATTTTGCTCCCTTAATTAATAAACTGAGCTGATCCCTATTTGCATTGTGTATTCCAACTTTATGTACAAATAGACAAACTGAGAAAGTCAAGAGAAAGTCATTTTGGCCAATACTGGGCCTGGTTGACTTGTACTTGCCAATATTGGTTGACGATCACCCATTGGGTAGCTGGCATCGGCCAATACTTGTCCAGGTAGACCTGTATTGGCCGATATCAGTCCAGGGTGGCTGGTCAAAATTTGATCTTGGTTAACACATATTTGGCCAATATATTGACCAATATTGGTAATATTTAATTTTAACAAATAAATATAACAATTTTACACACTTTTTTCAGGCTTCTTTACACAATTGTAAAAATTGCGATCACAACTACGACGGTCATTCTTCATTAATTTTGATTTCATATCCACAGTTCACATATGATTTCTTTCATACGCATTATTCACTTACATATCTTTCACGAGAACATATGAACCCAAAATTGACCAGCTCCCAACATCAGTGGCTTCATAGCTCAGTTGGTAGAGCATCGCACTGGACTTGCGAGGTCACAGGTTCAAGCCCCGTTGAAGTCCTGAATTTTTTTCAGGCTTCTTTACACGATTGTAAAAACTGCGATCACAACTTTTCTTCATTTGAATTAATTTTATGCACTCTTTAAAACAATGTACAGTTTAGCACTGATACGTGGTTAGAGTATGTCTAACAAAAATTTACATGATACAGTTCTTTAGCTCCAGAATTTGGAACTTGAAGTGGTACACATTTACAAACACTCTAGTAAGGAAAATCCAATTAAGCTATGTTTAAACTAGTTTGTGTGGCACCACCTTCCTAAGTTACCACATACATTGCATTTGAACACACAACAATCAGTATATCACATCAGACAGATCAGCATTTACTGTAAAACAATGATGCAGGAACAGGCAAAGATTAAATTATTACCGGTATCTTACATAATTTAATATAATATTCTGTGTAAGTTAAATAAAAATGACTTGACTTGACTTTACATGTATAATGCAATACTATTTTTATTAAAATGTATTTACAATCAGTGATGGACATGCAGTATCCATGATGATTTGCACAGAATTTAACCATGGCTTCTGAATACCAGTTGAAAGTCAGTGCTTCCCCTGAGGTCATTTGGCACATTTCCTAGCTATGAACTGAACTTATCTCCACAGCTTTTTCAACTTTTGATTTTGACGAGGAAGCAAAAACCTATCCACACTGGTAGAAGAGCACCTACAAATTAGTAAATGCCAAGTTCAAACGTAGCGAAAATATGGTTTGGCGAAGTCATGGAAGTTTACAGAAGTTCAAATGCAAGGGGTACAAACTTGCCCCCTAGCATATACCAGTAAATGTCTGCACAATTTAAGGACTTTGCAAAGCCACAACATTGTAATTTTATAAGATGTGCTTCCAAAACTTGCCTAGTTTACTAATGTTTAAGTGCTTTTTCCAGTGGCTTGACAGATTTTGATCATACAACCAATATCAAAATTGAAAAAAAAAACATGGAAGGGTCTAATAGCCATGTCATGTGGAGAGAAGGATATTGCATCTTGCTCAAGTTGTAGGTTCTCAAGTTTTCAGTTTCCTGTACCTTATGGCAAATCCAAAAATAGATAAATGAGTGTCCTCTTAATAAGGTTTCTGCTCCAACGAAAAATCAGTACCATTGCACCACTGGTGATGCACTGAATCATGAATCAAGTCTCCAGCTGGATTCAAATCTATGATCTGTCACTAGAGATCTGATAAATAATCTTTGCAAGGACATCCATCCTACACATTGGAAGGAAAAGCAATTTAGTTTGAAACATTTTCCAGATACTCGCTAGCTGCCATGTGATTTCAAGAGTCCCAATCCTGGATTGAGCAGATTGCAAAGATGTTAACACATGTAGGTCACAAACAACCAGATGTCACAATTTGAAAACAGGGTACATATATTAAGTACTGTGTACAATAATCATTATTCTGGAATGCCTTATTTAATATCTTGTCATGTTCTCTGTTTGCTGCTTCCTCCACCATATCTCCCTGGCTTCTTGTATGGGTGAGTTCTTGCTTTCTCACTCTGAACAAGGAGAGGGTGTTTCCCTTGTGTTGTGCTTTGACTGTTATTCCCACTTTCCATAAGCTTGAGTTTGGTTTCAATTGCTTTTATTTTAGATTCACAGCTGAAAGCAGATTAACAGGAGAAACATAACGTGGCAATATCACCAACACTGTTGATGAGAAGAATACGTACCGGTAATTGAAGAACAAGCTAGCCAAAGAGGATGTTGAAATCTCTAGACAACCTCTGAATCAAGTCTGTGTTTTTGCCTTTAAACAGTTTAGTACTGACAAACATACAAAATTTGGCTGACCTGAGACCAGCTTAACATGTCCATAATAGAAAGGTTAATCTGCACACGGAAATCTCTTGTTTTGCAGGAGATCTCCGCACACTGACTAAAGAGAGGTGTCCACTTTAGAGTCTGTGGTATCTGCCTTGAGATGACAACACTAAACATTACTTGCCCACATAATGCATACTAGTACTACGAGTGGTACACCATGGAATGTCCTATGAGTCACTTGTGTTTTCTTTATATACAATTGGTTAGGCAAGTGTATATAAGCAAAGGAAAAACAAGCAACAAGTGCAATGTTCCATGGTATATCATGATAAAGTTTTGCATAGCTATTTTATACCATGTCATAGAAAATAAATAGCCATGCACAATCAATGTGGTGCATGATGGGAAGGCTCAGTGGAATACTGATGAATACAACAGGCAAGCTTTCTTGCATTCTGATTGGCTGTATTTTCTATGCCATGGTATGAAAATTAATATGTACCAGAAATTAACACTAGCAAAGCAAGCATAAGAAAGTTGACTCTACATTCCTATTTCAAGCCAATTAATTGAAAAAAAAAAAAAGCACATCAACGACTTTTAGGGCCTTGCATGCCATAATACAAATGTAGGTGTGAGTGCTGTCATAAACCCAAAACCAAGGCAATTACTCTGAATAACTAATCACAGTAGATGCAAACAGGGCAACAAGCCACCAGGATTCAAAGCAATTATATGTGACTGGCACCATTTAGCGCATGAATACCTGTGTGTGCCAGTCAGAATTGGTTTGGTATTGCTTCTCAGTGATTGACAAAGTGGCAGGAGTTTCACTGGCCAATCACAGAGCGAAGCAGTGTAAAAACAAAGCAAATGCTGTTATGAAATAGATTGTTGTTCATCGTGGTAGCTGGATAATAATGTAAACTTAAACATTATTAAAGCAAATGCTATTACTAGAATTCAACACTTGTCCAAATCTGTTTAACCCTTTCACTGCCAAGGGCACTTTATAGATTTTACTGTGGCCAACGCCAGACGATTTTACGTGTCACAGGAAAACCTCCTGGTGGTGAAAGGGTTAATCAAGGTGTCCTTTTTTTTCATGGAGAACTGAAAGGGCACAAAGCAAGAACAACTGATATTGTGTCAATAGATTAGAGGCCTTGCAGTAGGATGCAACCACATGTACACTGTTTCACTACAAGGACATCACCAACTGGCAGCAACATAGCAGGGATATTCCTTCTACAGCTGTAGATGTTTCACTGACCTGTTTAGTGAGCTCTTTGATGAAACCACAGATGACAGTATGTTTTTTTCTTCTTGTTCTTTTACACCCTATATGGAGTCAGAAATTTCAAAACCTTCAACATTTTGTGCGAATGTGAAATGCACATTTTAGTAGGTCTAACCCAAACAATAATTTTATAAAATTGTAGTTAACAACTAGCAGGCAATGCTGTATAAGCAGCAAAACACAAGCTAGGTCATTATTAACAAATGAAATAAAAAATGGGAGTTCAAATGCATTATATGAATAAAACCGCTAATATTTTAGGGGGACTAGTGTCATTAGGGTAGGACATCGAATGACCTTAAGTGCACCTGATTTTTATTGATACACTGTACATGCAACTTACACTCAAAAAAACTATAAATTGTTTGAGGTTATGCAACATTTTATTTATTGTATATTGAACTAGACGTTTCACCAAAACATAATTCCACACAATCTCAACGTCAGTTAATTGCAAGCCTTTTAGTCCAGTTTCACTTATCAAATCCAAATTTGCCTTGTTTGGCTGTCCTCACATGCCATTGCCATAGAAATTGGGAGATGTTACAGGCTACTCACATCTGGGAGTTAAAGGCTTAAAAACCACCAAACTCTCTGCTTCCACAGGATGGTTATTTCTTAATGGCTATGTGGCACACAGGGCTTCTTACCATTATTCCTGTTGGCTTCTTTGCCCAGTTTACAATCAAAGGCTTGGAAAGGGCTAGTTTGCCATTCAACCCTTGCAGGGCATTTTCAGCTTGCTGGTTCAAAAAACAAATGGAATAAAAAGAGAACTGTAGTGAAACACACTATTGTCAGTGAGAATATGGTAATCCAGCAATTTAGTGTTAAATAATTTTTATTATCATTCGATGGATATTTTTCCCCCTTTTCATTGGCTGAGAGCCCACCACGTGACCTGCAAATAACTACCTACAAATAATGATCTGCTCATGTGTAATATCGTCTAAATGCATTTTTGCTGCAAATAATATTCTGCTCATGCGCAATTGTAACCACGCTAGAATAAATTATTTAACTGAAAAGGCAACCAATAGGCCATTTCCGAGTTCATGTCTGCCTCCTCTTCAAAGCGAGTCTAAGTGCGAAGTTTTTGTGATGGTAATTAGTTCTACTAATTTCATAACATAAACTTCGCACTTAGACTTGCTTTGAAGAGGAGGCAGACATGAACTCGGAAATGGCCTATTGATATCTGCCAGCAGCGCACGCTTACCGCTTCCCAAAAAAAAAGTATCAAAACAAACTTGGTGATCGAATGATAAAACAATTATTGAGCTAGGTTATCACAAAATATCATGATTTGCCAGTGTCTCACAGATCAATTATTTGCCTCAGCCTTCGGCTTTGGCAAATAATTGATCTGCTCGCCACTGACAAATCATGATATTTTGCTCAACCTCGTCCAATAATTTTTAATGGATTGAATTTATCAGCTGAGGCATGCTATGGATGTTTCCTTTAGTGAAGTACAGCTGAAGTACAACACTTTGTAAAGTAGTCTACAAAAATCAAAGAGGACAGGACTGTGTCAGTGTCATTGTATGCTTCAAAACTGATCAAGCTTTCAGTTCCAACAATACATGTCTAAACCTGGCACAATTAATCTATGAAATTGATAACTGATAATAATCGATGGCAATCAGTGATAATCAATAACAATTTATCAATTATTGATATCGGAAATCAATAGACAAAAGATTTGTGTTTTAATTGCCATTGATTGCCATCATAAGCCCCATTATTAACCCACCATCTAAAAATACCAAAACTAAGGGCGCATTTTTTTATCCACAGTTCTGGAATAAGAATGGTTGGTACGGAATGCTTGGATTTTCATTCGCAGCATTCTGTTCATTCTGCCCTAGGGAGCAGAATGGATCGAATGGCGTTCTGTCCATTCTGGAATAGGAATGGGGAATAGAAAAATGCGCGCATTTTCCATTCTGGCCATTCTCATTCCAGAATTGTGAATAAAAAAATGCGCCCTAAGTTGTCTCTGTCCCCTAAAATCATCCCAGCCCCTGCCAAATGGCATGATGATTGTTTTGGGTTTCTGCCAAAAAATTGTAATAGATTAGGAGAAACATGTAAGAAATAAACAGCCATGAAACAATCTCTCTTCCATTTTTTGAGAGATTTGGCAACCCACATGGAAGACCAGGAGATTCATTACCGGTATGTATCCGAAAGACTTCTGGATAATCTAAGAGTGTTGGTGCACTTTCTACAAGGACTCATGGGAGCTTGGCCATTTAACTATAATCATGGCTGACCATCTTTGGATATTAACAGCAGGCCTTGTACTAAATAATAGAATTAGTCACTTCTCTGACCCCTCCCCTCTCCTCCCTATGCCGGTCAACTCAAGAACTTGTACCATGTCCATTCTTTTCAATATGAAGCAACATTATTCTACAGGAGGGGAGATACAAGAATGGAGGTTAAAAAAGGACAGTTATTTTAACCTATTGTAGGTGCACATATGATGCTATGACAAAAGTGTGTTTAAGTGTGTTTCACGTGCATGATTTGGCTAAGTGCCCCAAGACATTTTGCCCTATATTGGAGGTTTTACATGACTGTGACAAACATTGTGATTACTTCTCGGATATGAGGGTGGCATACATGGGTCATATGGATACATAGGTTTGATTTCTGCAGCTGACCAATAGGCCTGGGATTTTTTCTTGAGGAGGATGTGCAGCATCTCATACATGTATTTGGAGGTGGAGAGAAGGGATGGGGCACTCACCTCACGTGTTTTGAACTCAACAAAACAAAATCCACGAGGTTCCCCTTCTTTCACTCCTGATTTATGAAAGATAAGTTCAAAGTTCTTTATTTCTCCAAAACGCTGAAGAATTTTAAGCAGATTGTACCTAAAAACCCAGAAAAAGTACCTGATCATTCATCTTTATTAGCTTAACAGAATTACCCCTGATGCTTACTTCAAAAAAAAAAGTTCATTTCATAAGAAATTGAATTATATATTACTATTATTAATTAACAAGTCGATTATGTATTTTGGAAATGCTGCAGGAAACATCATTTTAAAATGTTTCGGATTTACCCCATGCCAATGATTGAACAAGCAAAAAGCTGTGCAAAATACGCCAGAAGTTGTCGTAAAATGCCTGGCACCATGCCAAAGTTCTTCAGGGTAACATACATGTTTTCCAGTATGGAATTTCTTAGACGCCATTTTTGGAACACGCTTGCTATGAGAGTGATGCATGTACAACTAATGTATGGGGCTGTTTGGAACTCTTTCCTCCATTTCCTTCATAAATCCACATTACAGAAGCTCACAGCAATGAATGTTCTACTCACTCACTTAATCGCTTGTCCAAATTACCCACCCATAACTTGTTGTTAAGATTCTCATCTTTAACCTGCAAATATATAATAAAGGTAACAATAAGAGACAGGGTTTCTTT
>OX419339.1:13057362-13104862 GCA_948470475.1 Galaxea fascicularis
TACCCTTCTCGATATTTATTTGCGTACTTTACTTAAAACCATTTGGCCCCCCGCCCACCTCTTCAGGATAACCTATGACCTCTGTGGGTGGAACAAGGGGGGCATATGTCACAAGTAGGAGAGCTACTCTGCTCATTGGGCAGATGCTATATGATTAACCATTAGTCCTCGGGGAAGGGGTTGCTCATCCCTTGTTTAGACAGTGTTGTACCACAGATTTTGCCAAACAACGTCTCTTTTGCTGATCTATATTTATTTATTACTTGGAAAATGCACGCCCTGTTTTGAGATGGATTTTGAGAAAATTTTCTTCCAAAGTACTCTCTGATCTGATGATGTTCAGTCAATAACCCTATTTTATGAATTAATGTCCATTCCAATGGCACATGCATAGGTAGCCTAATTTAACTGGCCAACCCAGCCCACCTCTTAACTCTTAATATCTAACGGATCAATCTGTCATCATGACAATAAATAAATGATAGTGGACTTGCTTTACAAAGATGAATTGGTTATGGTGGAGTTATCACTTTGATAGCTAATTAGTGACTTGAACTTAAAAGTTATGATTAGTCAACTTTGGTCTTAGTCTCTTAGTTTCCATCACTCTAATCATTTACAACAAATAAAGGTACAGAACAAGCCACATGCGACCAATTAGTACTGGCAGCAAATAATTATACTGCAAAAGGCATCATGTACAGGAAAACGTTTGTAAGCAAGTCAAATTGGTTTTGGTTTTATGTAACTACCCATGGTTGGCAGAGCTGAAATGCAGATTAATTTCTAAACTTAACTGAAACTACTGTAAACATCACTAACTAAGATTAGTCTAGTCTGAGATAAGTTATTTTCCCTGATCAGTAGTCCCATTTAAATTTATGTGTTTACTTGTTTTTGTAGGATAAAAAGAGCAAACGGAAGAAAGACAAATCCAGAAAGAAAGAAAAGAAGTCCAACTTAGTTGTGAACCAACAGAAATATGGTAAATATGGAATCCTTATGGAGAGTGACATGTTCAACAAACAGCAAGAATTTTACCTGTGGCTTCAAGAAGTAAAGCAAATAAACCCAGAAGTTCTTCCCAGATTTGAGATGAAAAAGATGTTTGATAGCTTTGCTGAGGACTATAATACTGTAACATTACCCCACAAAAAGTAAGGTCATGTTTAAATAGGTTCCTATCTGACATCTATTCTACACTACCAACTTCTTATGGTGACAAAGAAGAAATACAATAGTGATTTGCTCTTCTTTGTAAAATTATTGTTTGATATGTGTGGAATACGTTTGTAATAGGTCACATCCAGGAGCCCATCACTAGGAGCATACAATTCCCATACTAAGCCATACTATGTCATGGCTTATTTATTTTATTCCTGCAAAAAAGGCAGTTCTGGTACATACGATACCACATCATCATCTTTCTTTTTTTCTAAAGTTTTCAGCTTTGCAGAGAAACTTTAAAACAAAAGAAAGGTTGAGGAATAGTTTAGCGCAAGAGAATGGGGATAATGGAGCATTGTGATTGGTCATTGGGGCTCCTGTGGGAGTCTCGTATTTGGGGCAAATTCAATCTAAAATAAATCGGTCTGTGAAGATGCCGTGACAGGAATATACGGCAGTTGTACACTTCTAGAAATGGGCTCCTGGTGACATTCTGATACCAAAAGGATAAATTTGTGGTTTTGTCAAGCAGGTATTAGTGCAGTATACACTACCACCAGATTCCTCAAAAAAGTTCTTTCTCTTGCCTCATAAATTGTGCTTTTTCTCTAAATATTTAACCTGACTGACATTCCTGTTCACCAATCAGTTACAAGGTTCAAGGTTCAAGGTTCATTTATTCACACTATCTACATAAAATTAACATAGGAAGAAAAGTATATGTACAACACATGATTATTTGATAAGTAATTACAGTAGTAACAGCTTATAAAATGTGTATGGTGGTCAAAGTAGCGAAAGCTTTCTAGTTGACCACCATCTACTTTTAAGTAAACAAAGAAATGACACTGAGCTTAACTGAGATATAATAGGAAACGTTTGTAGAGCCTAGGACTAATGTACAGAAAAAAATCACATGTATATAAATTAAACACGTTAGAGATATACTGAACCAAGTGAGAAATCCAAACAGAATGAAGCTTAGCAAAAGGGGAAAAAACAAAACAAAACAAAAACAAAGAACATACAGACAAACAACCAACAATAACAGCAACAGCAACAAGCAAAGCAAAAAGAAAAGAACAACACATCATTAGCACTGCAGTAGTTTTCACACTATTGAAAGGATAAAGTAAGGTAGGCATTTTACGGCCTCTGTTGGTCACCAAAAAAAAGTATAAAATTGTTAGCAAAGCTGACCTCATCCCTGTTGGGTATGCTACCTTTGTTTTTGGAGAAAGTTTATTTTTTTAACATTCATATTAATTAAATATCATGTTTCTTTTGTAGATTTTATAATCTAGAAAAATGGGAAGCCAAACAGCATGAAAAGGGGAGGATGAAGGCTATAAAGAAAGCACAAAAACAACAGGTTTCAATTGAAACTGATGAGCTAAGACACAAAAGTCTACATTCAGGACCAACAAAGTCTGGTAAGGCATGAATGGTACTTGACAACCTGCAAGTAATGTTCCTTACTACCTGCAAAAGACAAGTCTCAGTTTTCCTCAAAAAAACAATACAAAGAGTTCTCTTGAACCATACACTACACAGTTCATTCAATTAATGTTATCTGAAGACCTACACAACAAGCCCATCTGATGATCTGGGTTAATTATCTAATTAATATAAATCTCCCATAGTAGCTTGAAACACCCCTACAGATATAAAAATAATTGGCAAACTTACATGGATTTTCCCACACATCTTTCTTACTCATGTCCCCTTTTGGTCTTGTCACATAAGCTTGGTTATTGAAGTAACTGTATACCAGATTTTCTCAAAAATAAATAGAGGAGTTCTGTTGGATCCTATACACAATGTCATCATGTGGGAGGGACACCCAGGGTTTCCTTGCAACCCCGAGTGCTATACATTTAGCAGCTATCATGTGCATGAAAATTCATCTGCATCTGCTGGAAAGGTAGCCTTGCTTTGGCACAATTCTGACAAACTGCATCTTGTAAGAATATACTGTGACTTAACCTCTGGTATTGCACATGTAACATACTTTGACACAAATTTAAGGCCAATGTGGACATAGTGTTGTTTCTTTTATTTTGCACACAGGGTTGAGTAGAGAAGATTTACTTGAAATGCAAAGAATAATGAGGGAGAGACAACAGGAAGATTACAAGAAGAAAGCTGGAATGAAAGTTGATGAATCCAAGGGTGTGCGATATCAGGCAATACCTCCTTAGTTGGTTCACTGTTGTGAGATAATATTTTAGACACATTTATTTATATGGTTGTATGTAAAAAAAAATTTTTCAAAGAAATCAAGAAGGTAACAAGGCCTCTTGATTTTTCATTTGGCATTGACCTAATAGCCCACATCACATGCAGAATAACTTTTTTTCTACAACAAGCAGTTACCATCATCTGTTGGTCAACATTAACAACACAGGTCAACATCTTTTTCTAAATCTTTTATGCAGTTCTCTTTTTTTAAAAATGTTACTGGCAATGTTGTAAATAAAACAGTACATTTATCCCTCATATAATAACAAGAATGATATCCTATAGTGATTCATTTAGTCTCTGATAAGCTCTTCATAATTGTTTGAAAATTTTACGAAGCCTGAGCTGTTTGCATTGTTATGATAAGTAAGAGCATTAGTATTAGAAATGACTGTTGCTGAAGAATGATGCTTATATTATTTTATTAACAGAAAGTAATGACATATTATACCGGTAATTGTCAATTAAGGTAATCGATATCAACGTGATATTATACCCTTGAAATAAACCAATCAGTCTTCTTTTGAATTGCTTGTAAAATAGCTAAATTGTGGTGTGGGAGGGGGTTACATACTACTCTAAGAAAACCTGTTGGCACATTACCTTGTGCCTTGTGGGAATTGACGTCCTCCTGGAAAGTTAGAATATCTCCCTAACATAAGTTCCTTAAGGATGTCCATCCCCTCCCCCACCACCCTACATCCCTATGGGAACTAAAATTGCACATCTTACTTCTTTGGATTTTGCAGGTAATGTGAAACTTTTCAGGAACAAAATAGGCCATTTCTGAGATCGCTTGAGCCTCTATTTCAAAGCGAGTCTAAGTGCGAAGTCTTTGTAATGAAAATGAGTTTTCGTTCATATGGAACGCTGAACTTATTACCATCAAAAAACTTTCACACTTTGACTAGCTTTGAAATACAGGCTCCAGCGAACTCGGAAATGGTCCATTTGAAAGGCTAACTGGTAAAAAGAGTGTATGGAAATTGGGCTTTGACGAACTAGCTTACGATTTGCAAAAAACTAAAACGGAAACAAAGAGAATCTGACGTGCGCTTGATTTATTTCGTTTGGTGTCATACAAAAAACATACAAACGTATATACATGTTACTGAGGACAACATTCATGCGTCACTTTCGTTGTTTCAGATTTGTGGGAAGTCTCACAGTCCTTCAGATAATTTCTGAGATAACAGCTAGTCTGTATGTTAGTCTGAATTCCAAAGAGAAATCGTCCCGTACAGCCTTTCTTTCCATCAAATCCTTAATTTTTGACAGTTTTTAATGAGAGAAAATATTCTCAGTTACAAACACTTGTAATGCTTATAGGGATTAAACGAGAGTCTATTGACTGATCGTTCTTGGATCTGTGTTAGAGATTACCACACCTTACTTCCCAGGCCCGTAGGAAGGCTGAAATTGGCCAACTGGAACTCCCCCCTACTAAGCAAAACCTATCGATAAGCTCTGCGCATTTCTCGCACTTTTTGGTACATTTCCTCATAATTTCACGTTTTATCCCTCCTGGGAGCTGTTTCTCGAAGCTCCCAGTAATTACCGAGCCAGTTAAGCAGTTTTGTTTTCAAAAGTTTTGAAAATTAGTATAGGTAATCGCATGGGGCCGAGTAAATCACGCGTGTTTTCAGAAGTTGCTGAAATACAAGTGATATTCATCCTTAATTTTACGAGGACCCATCGCGATTACCATTGTTAATGAAATTGAGGGAAAAATTACTGAATTTGTGAATCCGCTCTTTAGTAATCAGTCACAGGAGGCCATTTAAAGTTGACAGAGAATCAATCACCACAAACGTACGAATGAGCTGAATGAAATTTTATTTTTGCAAAAAGATACCAGGACACTGATAACCAGGCCTGCTAACAAACTTTCAGTACCAATCATGAGCTAGTAATTTTGCCCTCTTCTCAAGCAAAATTAAGAAAAAAATACCCACTTAATTGACCAATCAGCATTCAGTAATTTTGACCTCTATTTTATTATACAGTAAAGTTATTAGCTAAAGAAACAAAATGGACTTCATTAGAGGTCACAACACACCCTACTTTTACTGAGATTTTGAGTTCAAAATATAGTTTGTGGGCCCGTTAAGTTACTGGGTCTTTTGAGAAACGGGCCCCTGATCGTAAACACCCAACGACATTTTGTTTCTTTTTAAACTTGGATTTGACTGCAGGAGAGTTAATTCGCCTAAAACTAGCAAGTTGGAACAATCGCGACGAAGTTTGAAAGAACACGAATTCACTTTAGAGATAATGTTTTCGCTACCATCACCGTCGGGGTATCTTTTGGTATTTTTTGGTAAAATTGTTTTTAACTTCCAATTCTGCCCCTCCCCTTGCTACAGGCCTGCTTCCTCGAATCTCAAGGAAGCCGGGTTTTGACGGATAAATGGAAACTCGTTCGATCATGCTCGGCAAATTTATGGTCTCTTTGATGTCGGGAGCTTGTTGACTTTCTCCGACGTAGTCTGTCTTCCATAGTGGTCCTGATAGTCCGGCGGCATAACTCGAAATTTCAGGCAAATTGTGCACTTTTTGATACAAGCATGAAACTTGGCACGCTGATAGCAGTCACTATTACAAACATTTTCAGATCTAGTGCCAAGCCGGAAATGCACAGGTTTCCATGGCAACCACTATTTATTAAAATTCATAAAATCTCTTTGTTTCTCCTAGTTTTCCAGCAAATACTTTGATTTCAGTTGTTTTTAACTTGTTTTCCGTGTTCGTTATGTCTTATCACATGCAATGCTACCCTTAATTAGGCGTTGCCATAGCAACAAAAATGAATATATTACGTTTGTTGAAAATCACAAAAGGGCTCTGCGTCCTATCGACGGGCTTCCTGTTAGGTAGTAAAACATACAATTTTACGCGTGGTTTCGATTTTGAAGTGTTGTTACATTTGCGTATTTCCGTAGTACAAAAAGCTTATTCACGGCGAATGCATTGTCCGTCACACACACAAAGCGGTGTACATGGGAGACCTGCTTTTACGCATTTGCATCTTTTGCTGCAGCTCTTTTTGCAGCCACAATGGACTAGCTCTTTACAGCTCACAGCTGCTGCTGGTAGGGTTGTCCACCTTGGTTGCATATGTCCTTCTCTGCCGAGAGTCCAGCCCCAATCTGTGGGGTCAGGAAGCACAGGGGTTGGAATTGTTGCCTGTCCCCAAACGTATCCTCCTTGATAAGTTGCCCGCATCACGTGCTGTTTAAGAGCGCCATGAGTGGGTGGGAGTCCTTCTAATCCTCTTCCTTTCTTCGTGAACAAGTACTTTCGGGCGTCATTGACCTGGAGCATAAAAAGCAATAACTACTAGCTAAGTGATAGTCCATACAAGTAGAAGAGCCATCAATATACTATTTCGTTGATATCAACACGCACCTTACTAAGTGGGCTGGTTTTATCGCACATCAGGATGAGGTATCTCTCTATAAGGGACAGAGACTCACTGGAAATAGCAGAGGGGGCGCGTGCCAGTTCCAGAAACGCACAAGTAACATCTGGAAAGTTCTCCCATGTTGTCCAGGCTGTTCTCTTCCCGTGTCCAGCGAAGAAGGATGTTGTGTCGCACCCCGTTAAGGCGTGGAACAAAGGGAGGCACCTTGATTTAGATGAACCAAGAGCCTTAGCAAAGAGATGTGCTGGTAAGACCTTGTGGCTTTTTCCTGTCCCATAGGACACCCAAAGCTCCTCCAGCTTCAGAGTTACAACAGCAGCAACAGTTAAAACAACCACATCAGTGTCAGCTGTTCGAATCATGATTGACTTGTGACCGTTTCCAACGGCATCGGCTACATGAACCATCATTCTCGTGTTCGCTTCTTCATGTGAACAGGGTGACAGATTTTTGCCTACCGTCATAGGCGGAGAGCGGAGTACCTTTGTTCCATGTGTAGCTACGATTTGTTTACCCTCAATCACGATTGCCATGGCTTGCTCCGACAGGAATGTGAACAATTCCTTCTTATTGTCATCTGAACGTAAGAAGTCTTGCCAATTTCGGGGTACTGTGACAGATGGGAGAACTCTCCTTCTTGCACCAGTGCCTCTTTTCTCCCTCGTACATGCTTTCAAGCTGTTCGGGATGTATTCGTCCCACACCAAATCTACTCTCTGAACGTTTTCTAGAGACTTTGTGATGTATGGTAGGAAAACCTTTTCGCTGTATTCTTGAAAGGTTTTACAGAATTGCGGTTTCAACATCTGATCGCAGACTGCACCGTCCAGTATGAGAACTGTTGGTTTGGGGGACTCTACTGAACACCCCAGTTTGTCCATACAATTTATTAAATTTCCGCAGGAAATTATTAGGCTAAAAAAGAACGAGAAAAAACGGCATTTAAATCCTTAATTTGATCATATATTTCTGTGTTTTAAAATAAAGCGAGCATTAATTCTCGAAAAAAGAGCGACAACAAGAACTTCGTGGAGGGTCTCATGAGTGAAAAATTTAATTACCTCTATCTAGCTGGAATTACAAAATTGAGCTTGGCACTATATCAGAAATTGATCACGATGGGAATGCACATAATCCTACAAAGTTTGGTGCTTGTAGCAAAAATCGCACAATTCAAGAGCTATGCCGCCTGACTACCTGACTATGAGAGGTATCCAATTCCAGGAATTGCCGTTTCGTTTGAGCATTAAAGCAAATTGAAGTGTTGCTGAGCGTTTCGAAACCTTGACTACAGTACTTTCCAGCGATTATCCAAGATGACGGCTTAGTGTACTCTAAACCTGAGGTGAGATTATCGACGTCTGAGTCGCGATAGCAGTCAGTTGTGAGCATAATAATTCAGGAGGTCGTTTATCGTCGGCTACTCCACAGGCAGCCCAATCGTGTGTGTGTCATCAAAAGTTGATATAGAAAAATTGACCGTTAAAAACCTAGAATTCCAACGAACCGAGTAGCAGTGGAAATATTTATATTTTAGTCGAATAAAGCCTTCCTACCTTCACTCTACTGTTTCTTGTCCCTTTCTGGGACGTCTAAATGTAATATCATCGCTTTTTTTAAATCCCAGGTCACTCTCCATTTATTGAGAGTGACCATCATCGCTTTTTTTAATCCCAGGTCACTCTCCATTTAAGCGGATATTTTGTGCCAACGCATACTCTTTTAACTATTTATCGATTTTTCATAGCACCCTATTTAACTTATGGCTTAGCAAGTAAATCTCCTCTTCATAAACTGTACTCAAGCTTCAAAAGCGAGCCCTCCGCTTTATCTATTTTTGTAACCGTAACGAGCATGCTATCCCTCTTTTTGTCGATGCTACCCCTAACATTTTCGTATTATGAATTTATTGCTATTTTGATGTATGATGTCCGAACTGGAATTTAACCAAAAAGTATTCAAGCTTTATTTGAGTATGTCTCTAGTATCCATCAATATAACACTCGATCCTCACAAAGTCCCACAAACTGCCGGTTCGCTTATATTTGTATTTAAATTGTTTTTCTTTTTGTTTGTAAAAAACGTAACATTGACTGAAAGACAGGAATAAATGTATGTACGTCAATAATAATGAAAAATAGGTTTCGGTGCCAGTTGGTCAGAAAACATGTCGTTAACCCTTAAACACATAGCGTGACGAACGTTTAATTTCTCCTTTAAGTAACAATGCTGAATCAAACTTAGAGGTTATGAGAACAAAGGAAGTGATCAACAACTAACAAAGGTCGTGATTGTTCAACAAATTCTCCTCATCATTACCACAGAAAATATATGGAGAATGTACACGCATACATTAGGATTTAAAGAGCTAAGGAAAATGTTCTTGGCCTGATTTCCACATGGTTCGAGGTCGGTAGCGGGCGATGACCGAGTGATGTCGGACCATGTGAGAATCTGGATCAGAAGTTCCACGATCGGACTTGGCCTCCGAGATGTATTTGGCCCAAATTAATGACTTGTGTGATGTAAGTTATGTAGGTTAAACTCTCAGGCACTTACACTAACGCGCGGCTGAAAACACTAAACAGTCCTCTTCCATTGGCAAACATATAATCAACGTACACTGCATTGTCCCAAAACATTTTTCCGTTCTCAAGAATTGCATGAAATGCTGCTAATTAGAGAATTAACACCATCTCTCAATGTCCAGTCGGACTCAATTCAAAACTTTTTGCGTGATATTGCATATTTAATTAATAAGTATGTTAATCTTATGCGAACAATTTTCTGACAGTTTATTTTGGTTCATTCGAACTTAAAAATGGTGTCACGATGTCACCGAAAGGTGGTTCTTTTACTATCGCTAATTTTTACTTGTCTATCTTCCAACTCGGCACTCTAACTCCCCACGATATTAACGAACACTTTTCATTCAATTAATGTATTCCTATTTTTCACGTTGCCAAGTTACTACCAATCGCGTAGCTCCATCTCCTCTTTTTACACTATACACAACCCATAATTCCATAATTCCATAATTCGTCAGCCTTTAGAATCCCTGTACGGCGGTCAATTTACATTATCAACTCCGCTGACAAGACCAAATTTTTGTTTGAGTGATAGACGCCCGTGACGACTACACTGCCGCTTTTTAAGGTTTGCTATGTTGCCATATAACAAAAAACTCAAAATCTCATTACCAAGGACGAGTTGCTGAAGCATGGTTAGCGCCAACCACTAGCCGTTAAATTGTATTAAAGCCTCTGGGTTGTTATGGTATTTAACACGGCTTAACTAGCGCTAAAAAAGCTTCGATCAACTTGGCCCTCACTTTTCTCGATTTTAGTTGGTAATACGGAAGAGCTTACACCAGCGACTGTAAAGAACCATCGATTGACCTCGATTCTGATATGCATGAGAAACTCGAACTCTCAAAGCCAAATGCAGGTTTAGCGTGTCAGAGATCTCTGATTATAAACCATTTCCTCGCAAGCTGCCTTCTTAGTCTCTTCACGTCAGACATGTAATTTGTTTGTGATCTTTTCAATTTTCACCGTGATATGACACCGAAATACGTAGCAAGCACGGATTTAATTTCACAAGACGATCCACACACTGTTCTCTTCTCCAATCTAAGACTAATATCGGTTTCTGTCTATATATAGAGAGAGAGAAACCGTTGGAACTGAAACTCCACCAAATCGGCTTCAAATCGGCCCAAGAATCACACAGGACACAAAAATAACACAAAGGAGTTAAGATGAGAAGTTTTTATTGAAAATCGTTTTTAATTTTCCCTTCAAATCCGATACGTTTTTTCCCGCATACAAAGCCTTAAGGTTGGTTCACACTTTGACATAAGCACATAAGCATAAGCATAAGCATAAACATAAGCATAAGAAAAATACATGTGTGAACCGGGGTTACATAAGCATAAGCATAAACATAAGCATAAGCACAAGGAATGGAAGTTTTTCCATTCCTTGTGTTTATGCTTATGCTTATGCTTATGCTTATATAACCCCGGTTCACACATATATTTTTCTTATGCTTATGCTTATGCTTATGCTTATGTCAAAGTGTGAACCAGCCCTTATAATTTCACCATTACGTGCGCTGGTGTTTAGATTACAAAGGTCAACACAGATTTTATAGCTTGGGCTACCTGTGCCGTTAAACACCGCTCGATTCAACGATCAATCCGATAACCAAGATGAGCAAACTGCAAACAACTAGAGGACCAAAACACAATTTTGAAGGCTTGACCCCATAGCTTTTACAGACGCGGTCTGTGATTAGAGAACGAATTTTAAAATAGATAATACAACACAAACAATATCCCCAGCCCTGATAAGAAAAGGACCTACAGGTCATAGGTAGGATACTTTAGAGATTTACAACGCCACTGAAATTGTTCTAACACTCTCTTAAAGCGTGAAGCTTGTGGGATGTGCCTTCGTCATTTTCATCGCATGTCTGTCCATGGCTGCTAATACTCGGGCTCAAACTTAATTTGGTAGATTTAAGGGGTAATGTCCTCGACCACGTGGGCATAGTGTAAATGAGTGGCTTTTACCTAACCTAACCACATTAATTTGGGTGGTACACTGGTCAGCAATGTCTGATCACGCAAGCAATTTAGCAATGACAGGCTTTTTCAGGCAGCACTCATCGCACTTGCTTACTGATGCTCCAATTATTTTTCATCTCAAGATGACAGTGTATCATGTTTTTCCTGGGCATCTCTCGATGTCTATAATGATAACGTCAGAAATATGCAGATAAATATGCTACTTTTTTGTTCAGAAGCGACACTCCCTCGAACAGACGATAAAATTATGCAAATTGCCGGATTGTGGAGCGAAAGAGTGCTGGCCGCCAATCCCAAACTGCGCGCATAAGTTAGGAGAGGAAAAGGACTGCTCGCAGTCTACCTAAGCACGAAGACGTTTAAAGAGTGCCGATTTTGGCTAAGGATTGAGGACACAAGAAGTTCCCACCATCACACTAATGAAGCATACAAAACTGTAAACGGAAAATTAACCCTGCGGGGCATCAATTAACCCACTAGACTTTTTTTTAAGGAAAATCAAGTTGTCATGAAACAAATTGCATTAAAGGCAATTTGCAGTTTAATGATCAAAACACGCTTTACAGTGTTAAACGCTTAGGACCATGTCGGCCAATGTAGACGTCGGAGTGTATGCACAATTGTGATCTCACTTATGATTTGAAAGATTCTCTTATCCTGCAAAGTATTGACGATGCTGATCCGAAATTCAATTCGACGCCCTCCGTGTATTGATGTCATTCTACGGAGTTTTCCAAACTTACGACTCATTCATTGCGCAAGCACATGAATGAGTTAAAAAGGCGTCGAGTTGTCTTTTAATTCATTCAACACCAAGGCTTAGATTTTAATTATTTCAGTTCTGTGCTACAAAATAATACGACTAACCAGGTGTTAATTTTATTTTTGTGTTCCACTTTCTTCGTTTATTTTTCCAGATGAAAGCAACAACTGCCATACTGTGCTTTCTCATGCTTTTTGTCGTTGTCAGCGGTGCACCTGCAAACAAGTTCAAACATCTCAAGGATTCAGCTCGGTCACGTGAGGCGTTGCGCGGTTACCAAACCAATAATGATGTGTTCCGCGGTTACCAAGCCAATGATGTACCCACCTGTTGCGCTTCACCGCCTCATCACTGCAGTTGTTGTATGGCCCTCTGCTAATGGCGGTTCAGTCGCTTACCAGACTGCTGAACTCGAGTAAAAATATTTGCAATATAGGATTTGCAACTTTGTAAATAATAATGACCAAAGACAGTTATCATTGTACGTTTTACGTGTGTATTTGGAACGATAGTTTTCGTACGGTGTCAGGCCAAAAATTCAAGGACTTTCTAGGATCCTATCTTTATTTTTGGTAAAGATTAATAGGGCAAGCCTGCCTGAGCCTAGACTACAAGTTGCCTCTTATTTTTCTTAGGGGTGAGCAAAATAGGCGCGAAACACGCGTACGCTCGCGGGGAGGAAAAAGAAAAAAAATCTTTTCTTGTGGCACAACGCGCGGGAAAAACAAAAAATTATAATTTTTTCTTGTCTATGCGCGTCGCGCCACATCAGAAAGCGGGGCAGTGGGCTCCATCTGTGTTTTCAGAACAATAAACAAATAAAGCTGTAACTTCGCAGTCCCTGCTTTACTTGGTCTGTTTGTTTGAAAGCAGATTAACGTTAAACCCCCATTTAAGTTAACCAAGGTTTCCAGCTTCTTCGTAGTAAATTGGTAAAGGTTAATTTCATGCTCGAGGTAAAGAACAGAAGAAGTCAGAACTGAAGCCGTAGAATAAAATCTCTGTCAAAAATCTTCATTGATTACAATTAAGCTACAATAAAATTTGACCTCAAATCTGAGTCAGCTAAATTGTGTTTGCAACAAGTAAGGAAAATAACAGAGAGATTTGGAAACTTGCTTACGGCGTGAAAACGGCAAACAATAGCCACGTGGGCACGATTTTCTTGCATTTGAGGCGTCCTGTTTGCTTTGCTTAAATCTGTGTCATTTGTGGGTTTCGCGTTAGCGGCAAACAAAGGCATTATTTTTTACGGTTTGCTGATACGTGGCTATTCTTTCCAGAAAACACAAAGGAGAATCTGACGTTTGCCATAAATGCGATTCTTTATGCTCAAAAGGGACGTGATGTCCATTTTCCGGGAGTACTGTTCGCAGTTGACTACTTAACTTGATGCTCTCCGCGCTAGAAGGCGCATAAGGCCGCCACGCTATCCGCCCAACCTCTTCTGTTTTGTGCTACCGCTTTATCGGTGTTCCAAATTGCCCATTCTGCATTCATCTTCCCTTTCTCCACTGCAGGTACTCTACACACAGGGTCACACAAGGAAACATAAAACCAGCCCCAAAAGGACGAACCCCTAGCTAGGGATGTATTAGGTGGCACGCACTCTTACGAAATGTTCATATTTAAGGGCTCGTAAATGCCAGTTCCAAAATTTTCCGGGGAAGTTGTCAAGGCATGGTGAAACTCGATTGAATCTACTGCATGACTCTTTCCTGGGTGGCTAAGACTGTTCACCGACTTGAAGGAGTTCAGTTAGTCTTGACTGGCTGATTCTACTAACTTTCAGACTTCATCGATGATGGACTTTTGCACTTTACTGAAGCAGTAAGTCCTGAAAAAAGATTGACAATTTGTGTTGTTTTCTACTCTTGTCAACTCCTGATCAGATATGGAAAGCAAGGCTTTGTGTTCACTGTGCTTAAGTGCTCGAGAGTCCAACAAATCGTCCTGATATCTTCTGTCTGACCACTCTTCTGGTAGTAAAATAGTCTCACAGTCATCACTCCATTCAACATGAAGAAGGGCGTCGCTTTGAGAATCCACACTATTGTTATTCCCTTGTTCTTTTGATGGTCCCATTTTTGTGTTAGACTGACAGTCCTCCTCAGACTGTACATGCAAGATGTGAATTTCATCACTATTTGCTCTTTCATTGTTGTCTTCTCCAAGCTGACTCCAACATCGATTTACTCTAAAATATTGCTTTTCTGGAGCTGAGATGGTTGAAGTTCGTTTACAGTCTCCAAGTTGTATCGATCGTCTTCGTTTAACAGATGCATATTGATCACTGCTCTCCTTTGTGTCAGCAAGTACAAGGCTCTTTCTTTTAATTGCTTTACTTGGGGCATCAGTTAATGCTGCTTTCAGCGTGTTTTCGTTTTTACCACGGGGTGAGATGTGATGTTTCACTAACATTACCTTTGCATTACCTTGATTCGATGGCTTTAGTACTACTGACTTCTTTGAGGATACCAATTCCTGAGTAGCAGTTATCTCAACTTCCATAGTTACCACTCTGTTTTTGACTGTACAATCAAGACTTCCCTCTAGATTTCATCCATGCTGTACTATTTGTTTCTCCTTTTAAGGTGAGAAGCAAAAGACAAAACTGGTTTTCTTCAAAATGCCAAAACAATCTTGAATATTATGACCTGTTTGTGCCTGGATCGTGTGCCAGTATGTATCAAAACCAACCTTAATAATGCAAATTGCCTCCATATACGGCTCCTCAAGACATCACCACCTAGGGTATAACAAGAGAGGATAATGGGACTCCCTTAGGTATACTGAATCACTTTCAAGACAAGAAATCTTTATTTTACTGCATGGGTATCTCCTCCAGCAACATAATAAAATTACTGTAACATCAAATTGCAGTAACGGAAAAGAGAATCATGAGAAGAATCCAGAAGAATATCCGCTAAGTGCTAAAAATATATTAAGCAAACTACTCCACATTTATTAATCCATGTATCTGTTTTCAGAAGTACATTGATTTTCCTCTCAGGCAGTCTGACCTCTTATTTTAGTCAAGGTTGTCACAGGTTAAGGCACTAATAACAGCTGGGACTTGTAGTGGGGACTAGTGACTGGGGTAAATATATCACACGTGCAGTGCTTGACCTAAGCAGTAATCCATTAGTCCAGGCCCCAGTTGTTTAAACATTGGATAGTGCTATCCACCAGATAAATCACTATCCAGCAGGCCCCGGTTGCTCAAAGGCTGGATAGTGCTATCCACTGGATAATTTATCCAGTGGATAGTGCAATTAACTTTCCCAATACTTATCCGCTGGATAGTGATTTATCCGGAGGATAGCGCTATCCAATGGTTGAACAACCGGGGCGAGATAAGTAATGGGAAAGCTAATTTGCACTCTGAATAGATATTTATCCGGTGGATAGCGCTATCCAGCCTTTGAACTAGAAGAAATTTAGTTTAAACTGGTAAAATTTGGGAACCACTAACCACTGGGATACTTGTAATAGAAAAGGTTTTGGAGATAGTATTAATAAAGACATATTTATTTATTATCTTCTTGCCACAGAATAAATTACAGATAGAATAGAAAACTGGTAATAAATAGCTAATTAATATTAAATTTAAAGTGAACATATAACTTGACTGTGGCGGGGAAATCTCCGAGAAGCAAAGCTTATGAG
The DNA here is from genome assembly GCA_948470475.1 of Galaxea fascicularis. Classification (NCBI taxonomy): domain Eukaryota; kingdom Metazoa; phylum Cnidaria; class Anthozoa; order Scleractinia; family Euphylliidae; genus Galaxea; species Galaxea fascicularis. Next base: position 13,073,218 of record OX419339.1, read on the forward strand.
GAATAGAGATTTCCCCCCACGGGCAGTGAATTACTACTAGGCGGCATTTAACAATAAAGAAAAGACGTGTATTTTAAATATGTAAGTGTATTTAGACAAAAATATTGATATAAAGTGTTATGATATTCAGGTTGTATCTTGTCTGGCCCTTAAAAATGGTTTGATCACATGCTTAAATATATTAAAAGTCAGGGCGTTTTTGATGTTGCTCGGCAATGAATTCCATATCCTAGGACCTTGAAACAGGATCGAAAATTTTTTTATGTTTGTTCTACAGGTATGAGGTCGGTAAAGGTCAGAGTATCTCATTGAATATTCAACCAGTAACTGATTTGAGTTTAGTTGAGCTAAAAAAAAAGAATTTTTTTCCCCTCATACAAGCTCAGTAATGACAATACTGGTCTTAAGAGGTGATGGATACTTGGCTACCAAATTATACCAGTTTATTCTAGTATTTTTAGACTCCATTTACGCCCATGGACTAGTTTGTTACGGTTGAGCACTGCATGTGGCAAATACAAAGGGACAACAACCAGTGGATGCGGGTCAGCTTTCATGCGAAAGGGGGAGCAGTGCTTGCTGCCTAATGTCTAGGTTAGCAAATTTTGGATTTCAGAATCCATAGGAGCATTTAAGACAGAACACCAAGGGCTGCAAGTAAATAAAAAAATGTCTTCCTGTGTGGGTGTTTTAGACCAGTCAGGAATGACATTAATTTATGTTTTAAAACGACTCTATTTCAGGATACTACCCTTTATAAACTGAAATTTGAGCCAAGTGTAATTTATAGGGCTTAGTCTTTGGGCTGTCATTGAGTTTAAGAGAATATTATAACATTATTTTAGAAGAAAAAAGGCCAATCATAACTAAGAAAGTTACCCTTTTTTCGATTAGAGCTGATTATGGCATTATGCACCTTCTGACATGAATCGAATCAAAGAATCCTGGCTAAACCAAACCATTGTATGTCAATTAGGAAAAGTCAAGCGATCCTGAAATGATTTTTAGATCTCAAGTCCAACGTTTGCTTTTTGGCTGGGCTTATCATAGGAACCGTAATTTAATTGTGACACTTAGAATTTTTTTTAAGTTAGACTGCCGGCCAAGGCGCTAAAGACACTAAAAAAATTCTAAGTGTCACAAATTACGTTTCCTACGATAAGCCCAGCAAAAAGCAAGCCCTGGACTTGAGATCTAAAAATCATTTCGGGATCGCTTGACTTTTCCTAATCGACATACCATGGTTTGGTTTAGCTAGGATTCTTTGATTCGACAATTTTTAGAAAAATCTCGGACTGCCGGCCATTTAGTGTTTTTAACACCTTGGCCGGTTACCGGCCATATAGCCACAGCAAAACAAGAAACGTCCATCACTTTTATGGTCAGTGGTTTCTTCTTGGGCTTCATCACGTGTCTGATTTGTTGAACAACAATAAACATTCCAGAAACAATATTCTTAGTGTTCACAATTTTGTGAGTTTTACAGTAAACCCTGGCATCAGCATGTAAATCTCTGCACACTGTTCTCTATACATTTCCCATGGTAATGATACAGAGTATTTGTTTCTTGTTGATCACTTCCTTTTTTCTCACAACCTTTGTTTGATCAAGCAGTGTTGCTCTTCACAACCTAGCTAGGGGAAAGTGTGGTCCAATTTTCAAATTTGCAACCTTGCAGAAGCAATTTCCTTTATTCTGCGGCAAAATTAGCCAACACAAAGTGGACTGACAACCGGCAGAAATCTGCAAGCTACAGGCTCTAATGGCAACCCTTCCACCCACATTAGTAGAAACTTTGCCTGCTGGCTCACACTACCCTACAGTTTTATGCCCCCGGAAATTAAATACTTCTCGTCTCTAACACTTACCAATGACACGTTCATGAGATAACCTATTGTGGCAAACACCAATCCTCTGCAGAAGTTTTTGGCTGAAAAACTTTTAACACAAGATAGTCGTATCCGACCCAGTATCCGACCAAATTTAGCGATTTCCAGGGGAAAGACCTCATTGCCTTTTCCAGGGTTCCGACACTCAAAACGGTCGAGTAAACTGGAACGAGTGAACAGTTTTCAAAATGGCGGAAGGGACACTTACATCTCAGACTTTACAAAGGTTCACTGAATTGGAGGAACTTGCTGAAGAAATCATGGAAGATAAGCATCAAGTAAGAATCCGTTTGAGGAATCCGCTTAGTTCAATTTCGGAATGTAATCTCATCCGCACATCGCATAATTATTTTCACTATGATTGTAATGCCAGGATTGGAACATTAAGCTTTGTGTCTAAATGTCCGGCAGCCGGACAGAATTTTCAAAATACCTCGTGTGTCCGGTAGTCGAAATTTTCTCGTATTATGATTTTAATATCGGTGATTACCTAATATAAACATCATATTCACATTCCTTGTCTTCTAGCCCTAATCCCTAACCTAATTGGCATAATCTACCCTGAAAACGAAGAAAATCAGACTGCCGGACACCGGGTATTTTGAAAATTCCGTCCAGCTGCCTCTGAATGCCGGACATAGAGACACTTTGTATATTTTATACATTTGCTTCAAATAGAGGTGATAGTGTGTCTCTCTTTTTCTTAGTATGAAATATCAGAAGATTCACATCTCGGACACCAATGACAGTTAGAGAGGCTTGAAACCTTCCCAACGACCTTCCCAACTGATCCACACTCGTCCACTCTCTCACCTCTTCCCAGCCTTCTGACCCGGAAGGTCTCTTTTACAGGTCACATTCTGCAGGTCAAAGCAGATCTTCTGATCTGGTCCCCAGGTGGGAAGGGTGGAGTTTGAAAGTTATAACCTTTTTCAAGTTGACATTTTTAAACAAAGATAGACGAAACAGTTACTGTCTTCCCTTTACTTCTTATATTTAGTAGACTTTTTTGCATTGCTTTCTGGGGTTTGGGCTTTTTTTGTCTAGCCACATCCTAAATGGACTTCCCTTTGATCTTCTGCAACTCATGAGTCCACAATATTTTGACCACTGTGATGACAAAATATGGTTGTCAATAAGAGTATAGACAACACTAACCCACATTTGATTTGTTAATCGTCCATAATTATCCTCTACTAATATCACTTGGAGATAGAGTTTTGTTTGTTGCATTGGCAGAGTTAAAGAGAATGTCTCTCTCACCTCATGTATTACTCTTTTCTCAGATTATTGAGCTTGACAGGAAAAGAAATACAAACCGAGAAGCAATGCGAGCCCTTCAGAAAGGAGATGCAAAATTTGGTGTGTTGAAAAAACCCAAGACCCATAGCTGTCCATCTATGCTGTGGGTGCATTGACATAAAATCCAATAAAGGCATTAAAAGTTTATCTAATTTCAGGCCACACGGACAGCCACAGGGAACTTAAAAACAGAGAGGGGAGCTAATAAATCATTCTTTATACAAAACTTAAATCTATGCACACAATACAACAGATTGTATATAAATGTTTGACGAATAGTGTATAATTAATTTAATCCACATTTTTTTCACACAATATCAATGCCAATAAACAGTTCAGTGCCCCTTTCATTCATCTACTTCTGTCAGCATATTTTACGCCATACTCATGTTGATTTGCTCTTGCCTTGGTTTTCAGAGGGATTAGCAGAGGAGGGAGCTCTTAATAAAATGCAACTCCCAAGGTGTTTTCCAACAGGTTCAAAAGGTTGTTAATTACGCGAATGGAATGATCATCAGTTAGTGATGATCATTTCCCTCGCTTATTTAATAACCTGTATCTTTTGTCAACAATTTTGTTGCAAAAGGAAATTAAATGTCATTTAACTGATTAAAACAACTTAATGAGAGCAACATTTGGTCTTTTTTGACTGCAAATTATTAAAAAAATAAAACTAAGAAAAGAAGCTTAATATGTCATTTTATTATGATGGCTAAGCATACCAGAAATATGTCAATAAAATTAGAAAATCGTCTTCGTTGTGGTACTGTTTCAGCCAGCAAGTCCTGGGTGTGTATTGGTAACATCTTCATGAAGCTTCCAGACTCAAATATACAAGAAATGTTGCATCAAGGTTAGCCATGAAAAATACATTTAAATACTGTTAATCATGAGAACATGGTTGTATTAACCTTTCATGATGCCCCATTGTGGCTCTCACCTTGGGTGGTGGGGTGTTCAATGTGCAGACCACTGTAGAGAACCCAAAACGGAACATTAAATAGCCTCAGTTGCTGCTGTAATCTCCAATTCAGTAGAGTCCTTTTTCTACACCCTATTTTGAATCAGAACTTGCCACTTTTGGGGGCTTGATAAATCTCTTATGTAAGAGAGTTTCCATCCTTCTCCACACAACCAGTGGAATAAAAAAATACTGCATAAGGTTTCATTAGTGACAGATTTTTTTTTTTTTTTTTTTTTCAGGTGAGAGGAGTCAAGCTTCACCTCACACTTGACTCTGATCACCTGAAAAAACACAAGAAAATAGTACCAGCTCTGCAGGCTACTGACCTAGTGTACTAATAATAAATATAATATTATCAATAACCCTTTGATTTTGGAAAAGCACAGAGCATAGATTATTAATTAGAATAGTATTGTAATAATATGATATTGTCGTGAAATCTTAGAACTACTGAGAGACTACAACTTGTTTCATTGTTAACAAGTGAAAATATCAGATTTTCTCCTTCTCTTATTATTGTGTAACCACTATAACATATGTGAATGCAGGAATTATCTCAAAGTGTACTTGTAAACATTTTACATGCATGTTGTCTGTCTTCTGTGCAGATCAGAAGAACTTAGATGATGAGATCAGCAAGCTAAGGAAAGACCTGAAACCAAAAGTTTCCAAACTTCATGAACTTGAAGGTTGGTTATCTTGTTTACATCCTGTACAGGAAAGCTCTCTCACCTGTAGGTGATCTATAGAGAGGTCCATAAATGCCAGTCTTGGGGAATGAAGGAATGCATTATTGCAACATCATTGACTAAAGATTTACCTCTTTGTGCCAGTCTGGTCATGTTAAAATAGAGATCTTTACTAATTTCAAAAACAAGCATTTAACTAGAAAAACAATTAAACCAGAAAAAAGGAGGGAGCCTGGGCACCAAGAGGTTGCATGATAGTGTAACTCAATGCTGGCATTTTGTTGGCACTCAGCATCATTTAAAACACAGGTTGGAGTTAACCTGTAATGTCTTAAAGAGACTTAAATAGGAAAGCAAATGAAATGTGGTGGGGAGCAACCCACCTGCCCGTGTCAAAGAGATGCCTCCCTGCCTTCACAGTGGTTTATCAACTTTCAGAGAGCCATTGTATTACCTCAGTAATAATTATGTGTCTGTTATGAATGGATATTTTCCAGGCCTACCAGAGGTGAAGGGATTTAATCTCACTGCATTAACACAAGATGATTTGCAGAATCTACAGGCATGACCCTTGATGAGCAGCAATCTCAAAATAAAATGAGGGTAACACACACAAGCCAGATGACTTCATCAAGAACACCAAATGAAGACACAGCTTCCTCAGCTGAAAATTGACCAACTACATGATCACCGACCCACCAAATTGTGGGGTATTTCATGTGGAAGGAGGATTTGGTGTTAACAGCCCATTTTTTGTTTTGATACGCACCGCACTGCTTTTCTCATGTAAATCATGTTTTTTGTATGCTATTAAATTAGCATACATCTGCATGAGAAAGGAAGAGACATTTGTATCAAAACAAGGTCACCTTGTGCAGAACACACAACTGTAAAATGGGCTAGCTATTAAGCTTTCTTTCTGAGTTTTTTCCACCGACTCCTTCAGATTGAATACAGAAAATGAGACAGATGAGGAAACACACCTCAAAGGATCTGAGGATAAAGGAAACAGTGACAAAGGAAATCTGTACTCCTCAGGAAGGACTTCTTCTGAACTCAATCTTTTAGAGTGACAGTGCTAGTGTTTAATACATGGTTCACACTGATTCTTAAAAACAGGCATCACAGATAACCAGTAATAATAATATTGATTTATCATTTTATTCTGCTTCACAGCAACAGAAACAGTACACACAACAGACTGTGCAGTGTGTCAAGTAGATATTTACATATTTAACACCTTATTCTTTCAGTTGACTGTTGTCTGAAGGAGTAATTTAGTTACAGTAACTTTCCCTTATAATAACTGCTATGTACATGTTTACAGTAAAGCAGTCAGAATAATAATTTAAGGGTGGTTTTTCTTCTAGCGTAACAGACAAATACATTATCCAGAAGATTCCATACATCTGCCAGTATTCCAGATAAGAAAGCGTTCTTGGGTCATAAACCATACAAGGTAGAAACTTGATAATGGTTTGAAGGGAGCATTGGAATTTGACCCGTTGGAAGTCCTTGCTGATGCTTTCCTTACAAACTTGTCTGGAACCCTGCCCCTGTAGGAGAGTTGCAGTGTGTTTGACTGAGGCATGCACCATCTCTTGCTCTTTCCCACCAGTGTACAAGACACACACGTTTTAAGTTTTCTTCACTGTTTGGGCATTCTTGAATACCTGCTTCAATTGCTTGTCACGGTCACTATTGTCACACCCTATGAGAAGATAAGGACTTGTCTTACACCACAACACTGGATCAAACCATCCCTGTTTATAGCTTGTTTCTCTCATATTTTAAATTGATGATCTTATTCATTGCTTGAATTTTCAACTCAAGCAATACATTGCTATGAATCCCACAAGTAAACTAATGTTGTTGACACATATTTTTCAGCATTTTCTTGCACTTTCGGTTTTAACTGTGGGTCTCATAAAGGTGATCAGTCAATGACAGTTCTGATGACAACATGATCTTTGATAATGGAATTTGTCTCAAGCCCTTGGTTGAAAGTTTCCTGAAACTGGACCTGGCACTGTCTTAATAATAATAATAATAATACTGATTATTGTAATTATTATTATTATTATTATTAATATCATCACCTTTCAATACGGGGCATGTAGCAGCTCTCGTAAGGTCTCACGAGATTGCCTTGCAACCCTTCAGGCGAACAAAAGAACAAACAACACAAACAATGGACCCTATCCCTAAAACAATAGAGGTGCTACACTATGCCTGCCAATGAAATTTAGAGCTTATGAGAGCTGCTACAGTACCCTTCAATACTGAAACTCAAAAGGACCTTTTTTGTTACAGATAAGAGTTAAACTCAAGAAAAGGTTCTGGTCTATGTGACCTTGCAGTTAACATTTTTATCACATGATATAATGGTGCAAAAACTGGCTGAAAAAAGAAAGACCCTTCAGCTGATGTCTGGAGTCACTAGTGGAATTACAGTGGAACCCTGTCACCACAGACCCCATCAAGCCAAAGAAACTGCAGAATACCCTGCCACTTGAAGTTGTACCTGTGAAAATTGGAGCTACATGGCTTCAGAGCAACAGAGCTATGGAGCTCGATGGTTATGGAACTACATGGCTATATGGATAAAGAATGAGTTAGGTCGCCAGGCCACTAAGCTGCATAGCCGTGTAGTTCTGTAGCCGCATAGCGACAGATTCTAGATGTGTTTTGGAGTGGCAGGGTATTCTGCAGTTAAGCCTGGTACAAAGAAGATGATCTCATTTTGTACATGTGTGATCAGGAAATGACTTCATAAGTTTTTATGGGGCAAAAAGGAGTGTTCTTTGTAACGAGGTGGCAGGGTTGTAATATTTATCACAAGGTCACCAAAACATTGTTTTGTTGCTGGCTAGGCACTTGTAGCAAGAAGCACCTTGGTTGCCTATCTGCCCTATTAATCATGCTTCACCCTCAATGTCTTTGGGTTTGCACTCGGCTAAATAAATTCCTGTGTAAAGTAGGCCAAAAGTTGTCTGCCAAATCAAACGAAACCAAACTTTAGGCACTGGCATAAAAACTTATCCAATAATAAAAGTCTTTTAATTAGCATTTTTTAACCCTAACCTACCCAAGAATGTGTTTGATGGATATGAAGGATTTGGGATGCAGTCTGCACCACTGCTGTCATCCATGTATACTGGCCCATCATTCCACATTAAGTCAAAACCTCCAACACGCTTCTCACGCCCAGTCAATCTTAAAATATGGAATGAAAAAGTAACACAAGGAATGTAGTTGATTAGTTATAACCACTACTTGTTGGTACTTTACTCTTGATTCTAAAGGTGTGTATGCTAGAATTTAAGAAGGAACTAATTTGTCAAACTAGTTCATTTCATTTTAAAGCACATAAAAATTTAATAATAAAAGTAAATGTTCAGCACCTGTTTTCCATGTCTACGATGTGCAACATGTCCTCAAGCAGACGGCACTTCAGCTCATAATCTGACTGACTGCTGGCTGTTAGTGACGGTGAGGCATTCACCTCAATCAGCCACCTGTAAGAAAAATAAAAACTTAACATAAGCGTGTAAAGTACAAATAAGAATCTGATGATTTCATTGTTTACATTTTGCCTAATTAGCATACATTAAACAAGCAATAAACAAACAAACAACATAAACTACCGGTAAAAGTCCAAGTCGCTTTTGATAATCAGCATAAACAGTCTAATATGTTAAGAGCAATTAGCTGTGAACTTTTATTTCTTAAAAAACACCATTCAACCTCTCATGCTAACCTGTTGATTAGGAAATCCCCAGTACATCTGCAATATTACATTTGCAGGCTTATCTGCATGTACTAATGTCTGGCAGGTATTGGAAGGCATAATTTATGAACAGACATTGCAAGTTCCTGCCAGAAGTATTGGCAAGAAGAAGGAAAGCAGAATCCTGTATGTGCACCTGTGAGCATAGTTGCAAACACTAAGTTACATTCAAATTTAAAAAAAAAAATACAAAGGAAGGTGAACTTACGGTTTAAGTTTGGAGTCAATCAGAATGTCATAGCCATATCTTCATAATGTTAAGTACAATAATCACATAAAATTATGTACATTACACCAGGTTGACTCTCTTCAACATCCAGTAATAACATGTCGATAGTTGATCCTCAGAGATCCTCCGTGCAATACTGTGAAGCAACAGTTGCTATACAGGTTCACTGTTTACTACCATTTGACCCTATTCTACCCTAGAATACAGGTATACTAGTTCATCAGAGGGTATTGCTGCACTTCAGTACCATAAAATCCCCAATGACATTCATTTTAGATTTCAACTCTCTTTGTTATAGAATTATTACTTGCACATATGATTACCATTACCCCCCTGACATCACATTATTTTAAAGCTACATACTATAATAAGTCATGTAGATGTAAAGGATACAATTCAAAGCAGTGTTTGTCATTTATCATGACCTTTTGTACAGCTTGTATACTCTTGATGTAGATGTTGTCCATGTCTCTCACCAAGGTCTCAACCTGAAAACATCGTTTTTAACAATCATCTTATGATGCTGTGAATTGTTACCTTGGGCAGAGACATACCCAGTAATTAATCTGCAATTTTTAGTTTTACCTTCTCTATACCATGCTTGGCAACAAGATACTTCCTGAGCTGTTGTAATGACCACTTGCATCCCTGGAAGTTGAAGTTATAAAAATATACAAGAAAGATGAACATCCATCACTTCTTCACAAATGTGAAGAACAGAAAATGTCAGGGAGCTCTATAGGGAATCAAACCCCTGACCTTCAATACACCAGTAGTCGCATGCTTTATGACTGAGCTACTAGGTAGAGAAATCAGAAAGAAGAGGAGAAAAGGAACCACCAAAAGCACAGCCCTGCCTCTTCTTCCTCTCAGCCATCCAGCTTCAACCGTTTGGCCGGCAATAGGGACTCATTCCAGAACTGGACTCCTCAGTCACACAAGATGCTGTAGCTCAACAGCCCAAAATGTAACAAGCATTGTTCCCCAAACCTGTCCAACGTTCTGACAATGATCATGACTAAAAGACTTCTGACCAGCTCTTTCAGCTGTAGTTTTAATACCTGAACCTCTTTGCTACTTGCAGTTGCTGTACTGACATTTAAGGGACTCAACTGTAAAGTTTTGCCACATTGTAATTAGCTTAATGTATGTATGAGACTGTAATTTTTTCTGGGAAATTGGACATACATGTAGCTCTGGGACATTGCAGAAAAAAATTCTGGATTTTGATGGGTGAAAAAATTAGGAGGATCATACAAATTTCCAGAAGGACTTGAGGTTACACAGTGTTGCTCAAACAACATTTGTTATAGGGTTGTCACCTCCTGTTTTTACACACCTTTTCAGCATCATAATCAGGAGCGGTTTTCTGAATAGCAACATTGGTAAGATGCACATCTGGAGTGTTAAAGATGTCAAGGATCAATAATCTGTCATGATTGACTAGCTGACTGGCTGAGAGACTGAGTCACTGACTAGTTGGTTGGTTCAATAATTGGTTGACTGAGTGACTGATTGGATAAATGACTCACTGACACACCAACTGACTAACTAACTTTCTGACTGAATCTGTGGTTGTTAAATCTGGCCCCTGGTTCTAATGGAATTTCAAATGATGATGAAATGTTATCAATGAACCAAACCTAAAAAAGCCAGCTAGTGAAGGAAACAATACTCTGGGCTTAAACATACATAAAACAATTTGCTGGTAAGTTGTCAATTAGATTTTGGATGGAGAGGGGAATTCTAGACTTACGAGTCAGTTGATATTGTCTGGTGGTAATTTGCTGGGGGCAGGATGTCTACTAAGACATTAACTAGCTGAGCACATCAGATATAATTTGATATCAGGCCTAGTTGTTCAAAAGCCAATTAACACCAATCCAAAATTAAAATTTAACCACAAGGATTTTTTTTCTCTACAGAAAAAATTTTAGATTAGAGGAAGTCAATCCTGAAAAACAAAGAGTAGCAAAAGAAAGTTTCACCCAAAGTACAAACTCATCCTGGACTAACTAAATCAGCTTTTGAACAACCAGGCTCAGATGAACACTATCTAATAACTTCGATAATGACACAAACAAGGACTGAACTACCATTTGCATGCAGACAATCCCATGATGTAGAAGAAGATACATGTGTCATCTATTGAATCCAAAGAGAACCTTGTATTGGAAAATCTTGCAAAGCCTTCTCTGTAGAGCCAGGCACACAATGGGGCATACTGCAGGAGAAGATTGTCACTAAGTATATTACAAATTTCATTCAAGTATTGGTCTGTGCAGGTCAGTCAACAGCAACCAGAAACAAGACTAACATTGAGTCTATCCTGCACACAAAATAGCCAGTAAGTTCCTAATTTCACTTTTTTTGCAGCATTTTTTGTAAAAGAAATTATTTCAGTAAAAGAAATTCCTCTTCAAATCCCCACTCTTGAAGGGAAATCCTACTGATTAAATGAAGGGTGAAAATCACCTACAACATTTTTAGAGGGATGTACCACCCAAAATATTTTTTCACTTCAATAAATCTTTGCACCTGTTCGAAACGCATTGCAGCATTTTTTCCTTTTTTCACCAAATTTTGACTTTTTATAGGCTTTAAAACTGAGCATCATTTGTTTCATGACTGAGTCAGAAGGGGTATGAGTCTTCCTGATTTGACATCACAAACTGATTTGCATTGCATTAACTCTTTGTGAACATGCATGCAAAGTATCCCCTCTGACGTGGTCATGAAACAAACAATGCAAGGTTTTTTGTAAGTTTTAAAGCCCACAAAAAGGCAGGATTTATTTTAAAAAACAAAAAAGGTGTAAAAGGCTGCAATACGTTTCAAACAGGTGCAAAGATTCAAAATAGCAAAAAAAATCGGCGGGTTACAGGGACTTTAATAATAGTCAACTAATATAATTATGCATGTGTTGTAGATCAAAATGAAATTCAGGTTAAAATGATTTCAACCTAGGTTGAATTAAATTTGATTTGTCTCCTAACCCTAGTCATTCAAGGATCGTGAATAACTAGGGTTAGGAGACAAAGGAATGAAGAATCAAGCTACTAGGTTAAAATCATTTTAAAATAAAATGAAAGATGAATAAATAACCTTTATTTCCCCTTGGCAGTTTATTCAGCACAAAGGCTAATGGGCCGAGCAAATACATGAAATAAATACAACATGATAAGAATCCCAACTGAAACAAAGTCATTTTGACCTGCAACACAGGTTAACAGTACAGAAAGATAGTGAAAACACTTACTGATGTAACAAGGACATAAACTCTCAAGTCAAACTTTCTTCCTTTATTCAAAAATGCAAAAGAGATTTTATGAGATGTATAATATTAGTTATTTTGTAATGTACTATATAGTAACAATATTACTTCAAGCTCAAATTCACTTCTTATTTACATGGTCCAGCTACATTTATCAAAAACACCAGTGCTTTTAGAACAGTTTTCTGTTGTTGCTTCATCAAGTCCCACATGTCTGCATGATTTTATGAAATTTTTTAAAAAAACGTTTGGTTGGTAGCCAGTATCATCTGGCCACTAAGGCCAGGAATTACAGTAAGGATTGTCTGCTTTGGAATGCTTTTTATAATTTGACGTCAACAAAACAACAACAATGGCGGCGTTTCTCCTGTCTATGATGGGCTAGATTACTTGTGTTTTTTTTCCCCGAAAGATTTCACTCAAAAAACAATCTCTGTGTGAAAGCTCAGCAAAAGGAACTGTTGCCAATGTACAAAAAAATTGTACCAGTCATGTACCACATCTGATGATACATTCCATTACTAGTTCTTTATGTTCTTAGTAGATTGTGACACTTTCCTCCTCTGTCTCTTAAGAGCATAAAGCACAAATTTGAAACAGGAATGCCAAGGAGGATGATCAAGGGAATAAACTTGATGAGGGGAAGGGTAGCAAGAAAGGGCTTACCTCCTATTAGGTAGGGATTTTCAACATAACGCTGCACGACATATGCTTCAGGTGCTTCTTTGTCATCTCTCTATAGTAAGTACAGTACAATCGGTTTTCTTTAAAACTTGCTCCTTTACCCTTACTGGGACACCACGTACCACTTAGCCTCTTTGAAAAGAGGCTTTTTACTATGTACTTTCAATGACCTCAAGCTCATGTACTAGGTCTGTGCCGATGCATCATAATTACATTCACAACATCAACCGTAATGTGTGGTTTTGTCAGCAGAAGGTCCATTGGAAATGCAGGGCTCGAAATTTAAAAAAAAATGAAAATGCAGAACATGATCAGGAAACAACATTCTGGCTGGTTACTTACTTTGTCATCTGACATGGCAGCACGGTAAGGATCTTCCTAAAAATAGGAGAAGAAATAATGATTATACCTATTACTGTTGGGTGAGTGTAATATTGACTGCTTTCAATGTGAGATCATCCAAAATTTAACACTTAAGTTTGCACATTGACCACAACAACATTGCTTTAGATTATGATGTTCTGATTACTGGTTTATTTTTCTATGTGCATAGTTCTATTAATTATTATAAAATAACTAAGATAGTACACACGCTCTGGTTGGCCGAGAGGCGTGTTTGCATGAGAGTATGTAAACATGGTTGTGTGACACATTGTAGTTTTTAGAGGAAGTTATTTTATAAAAGCAATAGAAAACTTTTTTCCTGTGTTTGCATAGCCTGATATAAACACTCAAGGGGTTGGGAGAATTCTCGACAGTTATGCCAACCCTCGACTTCATCTCGCTTTTGCATAACTGTCTCAAATTCTCCCAACTGCTCTCGTGTTTATATCAGGCTATGCAAACACGAAAAACGTTTTCTATTGCTTAAAATGATAAAATTAATTATTGCAACAACCTTTCTCCAGTCCATGATGTCTTTCAGTTTTCTGAACAAGAAAATCCCCTTTCCTTGAGACTTGCCTACCTGTAACATTATTCCCACAAATTCATTTAACAAACTAATCACTCTTAGCACAAGATGATATTGCAATATACCCAAATTTTTATAAGACATGACCCTTAGTTAACACCCTAGGTTCCCTCTGTGGGGATCATAGTAGTCAGTTGTTTTGCCTCTTGAAATAACACAGTCAGCTACTTATAAATTGGAGCTACTTATGACAATAAACTCCTTTCAATGAAGGCCCATTGTAACTTAATGATACCCTCCCTGAATGGATTCAGGTCATTTATGAATCACAAAAATACCCCTTATCATTTTTCTGTTGTTACTATAGTACAAAAACAAACAAACAATCAATCAACCAGAAACCGCTAGCACAACTCATTAATTGCCTGTAAGACAACAAAAATATAATGATAATAATAAATTATTATGCTATTGTTCAAGGGAATTGGAGCCTAAACCCAATGATAAAAATGTAAAAAGATAATTATTTTAAAACATCTCAAACTTACAGGCTTCATTATCCATGTTGTTCCAGGGTTTCGTTTGAATTCCTCCACAAAAATGTGGTACTCCATCTGATAACAGTGAGAGGCAGATGAAGCAATAATATGATATCCACCACCATTTTGCCGGTAAATAACAACTTTATCCAACTGCTTGTCATTGTTACAATATCACTGCCACTGTTAATACATACTATTAGGTGTAATAATGAACACTGAGTGACAAGACCTCAGTTGGTATCAACATGCTGACTGAATACAACTGAACATGTGCTTGCAAGACTTAATTCCTACAAGTACTAGTTTTGGCCATGATAAATATATGTGATATAATATATGTTGGAAAAAAAGTGGTCTGGTATTTTTAGAAAAAATGCTGTCAGTAATTACCCATCTAAATGAACAAAAAACACTTCTTGAAAAATAAAAAAGAAATGCACCTTTAGCAAGCTTGTACAATTCAAAGGAGTTAAACATACAACCTAAGAAACTGATACTAAAGTTTTGCCCCAACTGCAAAACAATCCACGTGGCTTTAATGCAAGCATTCAGAGAGATCATTATCTGGAACTTACCGGAAGTTCAAATGTGGTTGGAAAGAAGTCACACATGACAAGAGGTTAAAGATAATAAACAGAAAAAACAAAGCATGAAGGCATAGCTAAGTTTATCATATAAAGGATAGGTGTTAAAAACATATATGAACTGCGGAAATGAAATGAAATGAAGATTGATCCTCGCAGTTGTGAACCCAACTGCGAGGATCAATCTTCATTTCAGAAGTATATTTGGTTGAAAAATACTAGGCCATAAATAACCACTAGCTTTAAATGGACATTGAGCACCCAGAAGACCAGCATGATTTTTATGTTTTATGCTTTTGTGGTGTTATACAAAGGGGTTGTTTTTTAAAGCAACTCCTGGTTAGTCCTGGTTAGTCCTGGTTATTACCTGCGTATTTTAATTCCTTGAAATCATAAATACTCACAAACAATACAGATGTGGTTTCTAAGGATGGAATATTAATAAATGAGGATACTTGGAAGCTTCATGTTTTCCATACTCTCTTTCAAGCTGTTTCTTCAGTCTCTTTAGATTCTTTGCCATAAGATTCTTTCGAGTTAACTAATTTTAAAGTAAACAATAACAGAAATATAGCAGAAGAGTAATAACTAAAGTGAACTCAGATACTTCCTTGTTAAAAAAAAGAAACAAACTAGAATTCAATGCTGCACTGACTTGGTGTAAAAATAGTTTCATTGTCAAGGTTACCCTCAACACTGTATTTCCATTCAGTAAGTCAGTCTTACGTCTAGTGATTAAGTCCTTTGTTGATATACCATTATGAGACTTGCTGCAGTTCAAAACCTACCATCACTTTTTAGGTAGCTTAAAACGGTTAACAACTGTTTCCAGTGCTTTTACTTCAAGTGGATGCTTACTACCATTCTTTATACATTCAATCGTCTGGTACCCTATATGTAAAATTACCATAGCTTGTTTGCTATTGGGTTGTGAGTTTCATACCACTATCCAGGTATCAATGTAAACCCCATGGTGGAGGGGGGAGGGGAGTGCGGGCAAGGGGTGGGGATTTGACCAAGAAGCTGAAATTTTGGTTAATTTCCCAAGGGTGGGGAAGCATCCATTAATCAAATGTACCGGTAGTTAAAAATCCCCACCCAGTGGCAGACTACCAAATAAAAGACAAGCTATGCACTACCTTTAATAACTGGTGGTCCAGTAGATGAATCTCACAAACTTGATTTAACCCATCTCCCTTATAAAACAACAGGATGTGTGATGTACACCATCATCCCAGTTAGAATATTTCATAGACAAGGATAACAAATTTAAACTAGGACTTTATTAAACAATGGGATGATAGATAACTATCCTTAGTGCTCTAGACTCAGACTTAAGACTCAACATGCCTGTAAAGTAAATTTAAAAAAAAAAGAATCTTCAATGACATAAAATCTGCATCATGCTGTAACCTAGTTGGGCTGCTGAACCACTTAATGAGGGTCTTAACAGTCCAGATTTGAGTAAACTTTTACTGTTAAGTAGTTGTTGAGTAGCTATTTACAACTGTGTTGATTTAGTACAACAGTACTTCAGGTTGACACTTTGATAAGCTCACGCTCACCTCTTCTTAGAATGCCATGCCAACCAAACCCAAGAAAGAAGACACCAGGTAGCCACACTTAATCTCAGCCCCAGTCTCTGTACCAGAAAAATCAAATGTCCCAACCCCCGAGCAAAGGTACTAGATCAAACCTCCCACTGAGGGGATGGCATTTGCCGTCAAATCTCCACTCCTTGCCCACACTCCCCCACAGGGTTTACATTGATAGGTGCATAATATTGATAAAGAGTGGTAGTACAGATCCATCAAGGTATACATGCTGGAAAGTGCTGGAACTGACTGGCATCAACAACCTTGATGAACCACACTAGTTATCAGTACTCAAACAAAATATTTCTGTACCTCATAGTGGTTCCTAAAATGGCAGATCTTGACATGTTCTTCCATGTATGTGTGGTCAAAGTACTCTCGCATCCATCCCACATCACACCAGTAAAAATCCCATTCACCTTCTCTGTCAATCATAAAATTGTGTAGTTTTAATCAGAATTAAAATTAGAGCCATGGAAAATAACAGGAGAAGCTGGACCATTTAGAATTGACAAGAGTCCTTGGAAGACAATGAGAACATGCCACTAGTTACTATTCCTCTGAGCACTTGTGAGCCAGATGGCTGACATATGGGTCAGTGGCATATGTACTTGGCAGCAATAAACAACAAACACCACAATTCAGAATTTAAACAATGGTCAGGAAGATTTCCGCACTGCCCCATACATTAATTACACATGCATCATTGTCATATTAACCCGGTTTCAAAGACGAATAGAGTTTGAGTCATGAAATACAGGTAATAATTATATTAATTATTAATGTATGGGGGCTGTGTGGAAATCTTGCCCAAATGATCTATTGCTATGGTAACAAACAAAATCTGTGATACAACTTTAAAAAATATGAATTAAAAATGATCATGATAATCAAATTCAAATCCAACTGAAGTAATGTGATATCACCATGGAAACGTAATGAAAACATTCAAAGAAAAAATGACAAACTTACTCTCTGATTTCTGTCCAGCCCTTTGAGCGGAGAACATCCAAAATGGTATTCTGGAGTGAACATTTGAAGCGGATCACACGGCTGTTGTCACTTAAGTTAAGTAAAAATAAAAATAAAACATTTTAATCGATTTTACTTTAAAATATTCCTCTCTATGAAAGAGTGCAATTTTAATTAATTTGTTTACGAATTCTAAGGAGGTAAATTCGTAGAAAACCCTCCAAAGGCCACTAAGACTTACAGACGGAAATTAGATTAACGACTTACAACGGCTTTCTCTGGAACGGCTTCCAGTTAAGAGATGTTTGCTGCAAAAAAGCATTAAAATACACTTTAGCAAATGTAACAACTCGGCTGAACTCAAGTGCAATTTTGTTTTGAATTTCTCACCTTATCCCGTTTTGCCAGTTATTAAACGAGTCAATTTAGGGTACTATACCATGGTACAAATGAGGATATGGGACCCAAATTGCATTCATTTTTACCATCTGAGATTGTTCATTCAAAAATGATTTTAGTTCATATTTCAAGATTCCTGATGTTCAGTTGCATTGATTCTCAACATCTTTGCATGTTTTGGTATCTTTATATGTCAAAAGCATTTCCTCTGTGCAGTGGTATTTATTAACAAAAAAGGTGTTGCCTCTCACCATGGTAGAATTAAAGCAAAAAGCCTTCATAGTTTACCTTTTACATCAAAAAACATAGTAACAACCGATCTTTTTGTAAGTTAGGCAGTCACCATTATTATGTTTGTTGTTAATGATCTATTCATTCCTTCCTTTCTTCTTTTCTTGAAATAATTTTAATCAGAGAGGGTAATTAGCTCGATCAGTCCCCTGGCAAAGGCTTAGCCTCTCCTATGCGTGTGGGTATTACGAATAGTGTCTGTGGTGGAACATAGGGCATCCACTTTGGATCTCCATCGGGGCATAGCACTCCATTTTTGGCGATTTCCTTCACTTCTCTCCAAACCAGATTCTTGTTTTTGTGACGCTGTGCCCTCAAAACAGTCCTTTAGACGTCCTCCACACCTTACACCTTATTACCCTGTCGACAATGTTCAGTTTCTGGTTCTCCGAGAGTTAACCGAATGCACTGACTTCCACTTATAATATTGGTGTGTAACCTATCAAATGCGCTTGGCACAAACCATACTTCACTGCGCTGATTGTATTCCTTTATGGATGTGTCTCTAAAACTGAAGTATTCATAACGATGCAACAAAAATTCTCAAAATAGCGGAGTTTTGATCCGGAGGACCTAGAACTTTCAAGGCTGAAAAAGACTTCCTAAGCGACAGCCTCAAAACTTGTCAACAAACGATCAAACTCGCAGCAAAGTTTAATGATTCACAAGTTAGAAATCAAATGTGTTACAAACAAGGGTTTCGACAAAAATTAGCTAATTAATCTCCCTGTTACGAATGCATTTACTAAAATTTGGAAAGCTTAAAAGCGTCCTAAACAAAGTGTCAAACACTTTACAAGTTAATCTTTTTCATAAATTGATGTTAAAGTGAGATTATTCCAAATTTTGCCATAGCGATTACGACTAGACTATCGGAGCCGTGTTACTTACAAGCGTATCAACATAATAGAGTCCAGCTTAACAAAAGTCTTCAAGCTGGCCTTAAAAAGAATCAACTAAAATTTTCTGGACCAAACATCTTTCTTTAAAATTTGTAAACTTCCAAATGTCGTAAAATAAAGTTTAGAGTGTCTTCGGACCAGATAATTTCTTGCAGATGGTGATGGTGAAAAATGCGGCATTTTAGCGCGAGCCCACCATCTGAAATTTACTTCATTGACGGCTACTGTTTTTGGCCTCTTCAAGGGAATCATTGTTTCTGGCATCGACTACATCTTAAAGTTCTCTTTTCTCACAAACTGCTCCATTCTACACGAAGTAGTCTTCAGGCCGTCGAGTGACTCCTGCACGCCACAAAGTAGTGTCCGGCACGGCAATAAACATGGTTGAATACGAGTACTACATGCTAAATTGTGTCAGGTGAAACACTTGAAAAATGAATATTGTTCTTCAAATCGTTGTTTGAGTGCGATTGGTTCAATATTTGCTCTGCGAATGCGACTAGATTGAAGGAGCCGTGTTACTAACGGGTCGGGCGCATTAACGAAAAAAGTGTAGCGTAACAAAAGTCTGCAGTTCGGCGTTGCAAGGCGTCAATGTTAATTTTGTGTACCGGCTGCATTTTGTCTCAAATTGTTCAATTTTGAAAATGTCGTAAAATAGAGCTTAGAGTGTCTTTGGACCAGATAATTTCTTGCAGTTACTGTAATGGTTATGGTCATGGTGAAAAACAGGCCCTTTTTACCACACGCTTACCACCTAAAATTTCCTTTATTGAAAGCTTTATCTCTGCACATCGTGAAGTAATGTTCATACTATTGTTGTAATCTTATCGGGCCCTTGTCTCACAAACTGTTCCATTTACTTAAAGGTTTGGTCTCTTTCCACATGTAATAGTTCAAGTGCCGTTTTAGTGTCAAGTACTGATATGCATCCCAGTTTTATCAGTTGTGCAGTTGGATATAACTTACTGGCAAGGTACCAGTTTGGGAAATGTCACTGTAATAAACTTTACATTTCTATGTTGGTAAATGAAGTGATTGAGTGAGATGAACTCAATTTTCCCGTGATAAGTAAATCTCGCCGGCATACGGATAATGCGTCGGGTAACAGAGGTATCAAAGCAAACGGTGTACTGTATCAGGAGTATTCAAGCGCGGTGTTATACACCAAGAAAATTAGTTCTGTAGTACGAATTAATTTGACTGAAATTAGAAAGCTTAAAAGCGTTCTAAAGGCGACTTTATGGTGTAAATAGTATGAAACGCGTAAAGTTTGCGGCTTGCTTTCTGCGGTTGTTGTTGTAATGGTGAAAAATGCGCCATTTTAGCGCGAACCCACCATCTAAAATTTACTTCATTGACGGCTAGCTACTGTTTTTGGCCTCTTCAAAGGAATCATCGTCTCTGGCATCGACTACATGTTACAGTTCTCTTTTCTCACAAACTGCTAAATTTTGCAAAGTTTTGTGGTTCCATTCTACACGAAGTAGTCTTCAGGCCGTCGAGTGACTACTGCACGCCACAAAGTAGTGTCCGGCACGGCAATAAACATGGTTGAATACTAGTACATGCTAAATTGTGTCAGGTGAAACACTCGAACAGTGAATATTGTTCTTCAAATTGTTGTTTGAGTACGATTGGTTCAATATTTGCTCTGCCAATGCGACTAGATTGAAGGATCCGTGTTACTAACGGGTTGGGCGTGTTAACGAAAAAGAGTGTAGCGTAACAAAAGTTTGCAGTTCGTCGTTACAAGTCGTCAATGTTAATTGTGTGTACCCGCTGCATTTGTTTTAAATTGTTCAACTTTGAAAATGTCGTAAAATAGAGTTAAGAGTGTCTTTTGACCAGATAATTTCTTGCTTACTGTAATGGTTATGGTCATGGTGAAAAACAGGCCCTTTTTACCACACGCTTACCACCTAAAGTTTACTTTATTGAAGGCTTTATCGTTGCACATCGTGAAGTAATGTTCATACTATTGTTGTAATCTTATTGGGCCCTTGTCTCACAAACTGTTCCATTTACTTAAAGGTTTGGTCACTTTCCACATGTAATAGTTCAAGGGCCGTTTTAGTGTCAAGTACTGATATGCATCCCAGTTTTATCAGTTGTGCAGTTGGATATAACGTACTGGCAAGGTGTCGATTTGGGAAGTGTCAATTAGAGAGGTGTAGCAACGGCGACGGCGACGGCAACGGCAACGGCAACGGCAACGGTAACGGAACCGTCACTTCGAAATATAGACTTCTAGTTATCGTAACTCTTTGCGAGCTTTTCCACTGGTTTAACTTGTAAAATGCTGGCGAAGTTTTGTGGAGGTAAATTAGTGAAAACGGCACTGAAGTTGGGAAAAATAATGAAGAGTTCACCGTCATACGCTCACGTTCTCATTAAAACCTAAAATTTGGCCATTTCACGTTGGTGTTTTCCTGAGGACGACAAAGAAGTGTACATAAATCTAAAACGCACCCACAGAGTATTGTTTTTGCTTATTAAGCCTATTGTTTCGTGGTGTTCTTCTTGCCGTCGCCTTCGTCTTTAAGCTCTCTAATCAGGGGGTATACGCGTTATGTCATCACCCCCATGTTGGTGTACGGTGAACAAAAGATTTCTCACTAGCTTCTCTCGTTATTGTCCGCCAACATGACCGCGAACCCAATGTCATTCGAATCTCTAGAGACTGGTTACATACTCTCTATAAATGATGTGATTAAGTGAGATTATTTTCAGTTTACATTGAGCTTCCTAGGTGGCTGTGATTGTAAGAGATTTAAGGACGTTCACGTGAAATTTTCAAAGGGTTGATTTCTTTCTGAGACTTTTACGACTGTAAGATAATGTGTTAGTTCTGTCAGAAATGTAAAAAAGATAGGTTGTCACCGACTTCGTTTTGGAGATAACATGTCCGGAGGAACACCTAAATCTAAAAAAGTCGATTTTGTCAGCGAATAAGGCCACAGTGCCAGTAAGCTCAGAAATATTGTGAGACAAGGGCCCAATAAGATTACAACAATAGTATGAACATTACTTCACGATGTGCAACGATAAAGCCTTCAATAAAGTAAACTTTAGGTGGTAAGCGTGTGGTAAAAAGGGCCTGTTTTTCACCATGACCATAATCATTACAGTAAGCAAGAAATTATCTGGTCAAAAGACACTCTTAACTCTATTTTACGACATTTTCAAAGTTGAACAATTTAAAACAAATGCAGCGGGTACACACAATTAACATTGACGACTTGTAACGACGAACTGCAAACTTTTGTTACGCTACACTCTTTTTCGTTAACACGCCCAACCCGTTAGTAACACGGATCCTTCAATCTAGTCGCATTGGCAGAGCAAATATTGAACCAATCGTACTCAAACAACAATTTGAAGAACAATATTCACTGTTCGAGTGTTTCACCTGACACAATTTAGCATGTACTAGTATTCAACCATGTTTATTGCCGTGCCGGACACTACTTTGTGGCGTGCAGTAGTCACTCGACGGCCTGAAGACTACTTCGTGTAGAATGGAACCACAAAACTTTGCAAAATGTAGCAGTTTGTGAGAAAAGAGGACTGCAACATGTAGTCGATGTCAGAGGCGATGATTCCTTTGAAGAGGCCAGAAACAGTAGCCGTCAATGAAGTAAATTTTAGATGGTGGGCTCGCGCTAAAATGGCGCATTTTTTACCATGACCATCACCACTACAGTAAACAAGAAATTATCTGGTCCAAAGACACTCTAAACTCTATTTTACGACATTTTCAAAGTTGAACAATTTAAACTGAACAAATGCAGCCGGTACACAAAATTAACAAACGCCAAACTGCAAACTTTTGTTACGCTACACTCTTTTTCGTTAACACGCCCGACCCGTTAGTAACACGGATCCTTCAATCTAGTCACATTCGCAGAGCAAATGTTGAACCAATCGTACTTAAACAACAATTTGAAGAACAATATTCACTTTTCAAGTGTTTCACCTGACAGAATTTAGCATGTACTAGTATTCAACCATGTTTATTGCCGTGCCGGACACTACTTTGTGGCGTGCAGTAGTCACTCGACGGCCTGAAGACTACTTCGTGTAGAATGGAACCACAAAACTTTGCAAAATGTAGCAGTTTGTGAGAAAAGAGGACTGTAACATGTAGTAGATGCCAGAAACAATGATTCCCTTGAAGAGGCCAAAAACAGTAGCTGTCAATGAAGTAAATTTTAGATGGTGGGTTCGCGCTAAAATGGCGCATTTTTCACCATTACAACAACAACCGCAGAAAGCAAGCCGCAAACTTTACGCGTTTCATACTATTTACACCATAAAGTCGCCTTTAGAACGCTTTTAAGCTTTCTAATTTCCGTCAAATTAATTCGTTCTACGGAACTAATTTTCTTGATGTATAACACCCGGCGCGCTTGAATACTCCTGATACAGTACAGTTTGCTTTGATACCTTTGTTACTCGACGCATTATCCGTGTGCCGGCTAGATTTACTTATCACGGGAAAATTGAGTTCATCTCACTCAATCCCTTTATTTGCCAACATAGAAATGTAAAGTTTATTACAGTAACATTTCCCAAACCGATACCTTGCCAGTAAGTTATATCCAACTGCACAACTGATAAAACTGGGATGCATATCAGTACTTGACACTAAAACGGCCTTTGAACTATTACCTGGCATGTGGAAAGTGACCAACCCTTTAAGTAAATGGAACGGTTTGTGCAATTAAGTCTTTGCCAAATATTATTTAAGTGGACCTATTGATTGAACTTAAGTCAACTGGTGAGGTTCCATAAAGAACAAGTTCGCATTTAGCGACCATACTTTCACACGTCTTGCAGCCGCAAGATGGCAGGATTCGACGTCCCATTCATAGAAATCTTGATTTTTTTTTTTAACTTTCCACATTGATTTCTTGATCATTTTTGGACAACGCAGAGATAATTGTAAATAAAATCTGTTCAGTCTGGAAAGAAAAGTAGGGGTCACCGACCATTTACGAGAGTAAACTGAAGGCGAAGGGGATGCAACAGCTACCATCCTTATACTTGCTTAGCTTTCTTTCTCATTGCACGTGCTGGATGGCTAACGTGGCATGACCTTGCATCATGGATTTCGTGCGCAGTAGGGATGCGCGTGAACAATTAGCGCAAATAATCATGTTTGATCCTTTATTAAAAACTACAAGTAAATTTTGTCTTCTTTTCATTCTTCTTCTCTTTATTCACTTCTCCTTCTCCTTCATCACTCCTCCTGCAACAAAAAAATTGTTTTAGACGTTTGCTTTTTTTCCCCCAAGGGATGTGTGCAGCACACGCAAACAGAAACAGTCATCGTCTGGTTTTAGTAGAATGAACCAAAGAAACGAGGAAGAAAAAAAGACTAATACCGCTCTGATTTCATCTCTCTGCCAATTTCCCATTTGATCAAGATTTTACAATGAGTACTCCCCTCTTCCTGCTGTCTCCCCAGCTACAAGGCTGTTAGAATGCCAAGTTGTGTTTTTGTTTTGTTTTGTTTTTCAGTTAATGAAGTCACACCTATCTTTGGTGAAAACATTGGGAATTAATTTTGTTGGTCTTTAGTAAAACATACCTCACCTTATGTCAAAGATGATTTATCATGACTTACATTTGCAATAACAAAGACTTTGTAGTCCCCCAAAGAGGGAGGACCAACCTACTTTAGCAGTAGGTTGGTGTTTGGGCCAATGGGCCCACACCTCTTCAGTCTGGCCGAGGTGCGCACCCACTTGCCAGCGTTACTTGATGCTTCCCGCAAGGCGCCATACTTTACAATGAAGGACTTTCTGTTCTGAAAAGGAAAATGAATTTCACATTATTCATTACATTTATCACCACTCAACGTTCAAAGAGATTTAAAATCCAAGCTAACAGTTCCGGCGAAGGAACTGTATTCCCCTTAATGAAAAGGAATAGTATAATTCACTGAAATGGGGTCATTGGTTGTTTACTCGCAAGCTTCGGCAGGGAGAGAGGAGGCTATGGCCCAGGGGTGTTGGCCCACAGAACAGAAAAGGGGACTACGGACCTCCCACTGATTAAAACTGCATTTCCTGTTTAAAAAATAATAATAATAAGCCTCCCTCTCTAACACCTAAAATTAACAAGAGAAATAGAGGAAATGAATTACCATACCAGCTATACTGACCACCTTTTTTTTAGCAATATTAAACTCACATAATTTATGTACACTGAATGCATATCACCACTGTTATTATAAGTTTATATAAAAAAAAACATCCAAGTTGATGTGCCTTTTAACAGCTACAGTGTTCATGTACCTGTTGTGTCATGTTTACAGAGGGCCCTCATGCAGCCACCTCATCACCTCGCTGCTTGTGACAGGAGCATGAGTAAATCCACTCAATCCCATCATTATCATCCTCATTTTCTGAGAGAAATGGACATCCTTTTCTCAGAAGAGAGGTGTAGCGTGTCTCCTGTATAACAAAAGGAAATTTGACTTAGTTAAAACATTAATTTTATTGTAGCTATAACTATACCTTTTTTATAACATAGCTGATAAATTCGTGTAGTTACATTGAACTTTAAAAGCATGCCTCATATTCCTATTATGTACGCTGATGATGTAGGAGAGGGAATTTTTCTTTAGACAATATTCAAACTACTGTGTTGAAAACAATATTTTATTGGTTCATGCATCAAAGGTGAGTTCATCTACCATGGAGATATGAAGCACTTGGGAAGTTGGAGAGCACGTAAGAAGGTAGTGTTGACCTGGGCTATGTCTTGAGCAACTCTTACACATCTTTCATGCTCTCCAAACTTCCTGTATGCTGCATATCTCAATGAACACACCGTGAAACATTTAACCAATAGCTGTTATTGAACTTATCAGCGGTTATCAGTTCTCCTTTGCGTTGCCCCCATTCGCATGCTGGGGAAAAGTACCAAGATGAAAACGAAACAACGTCCATGAAGTAGCCAACACAGTCTCCAGACTTGAATCTAGCCGAAATTGCTGCTAAGGAAGCTTTGCAACTCCATTCATGATCGACTAGACAATGTCAATAAAATGAAGAACCAACTCTTTAAATATTGAGGTCATTGCAATCCTCGATGCGTCGCGAAATGCGCCAAAACGCGAGGAAAAACGGAAACAAACGCCGGCATATTGAAAGTGAAATGTCTCTTGACTGTAGCATTCAGGTATCTAATAGAGAAGCTTTACAATTCAATTCCTGGTTGACTAAACAATGTAATTAAAACGAAGAACCATCTCACTAAATATTGAGGTCATTGCCACCCTCGATGGGTCGCAAACTGTGCCAAACTTAAACGCAAGGAAAAACGGAAACAAACACCGCCATATTGAAAGTGACAAATAATATTTCATGTCCCTTGTAGCATTCAGTTATATTGTCCCCTGAATGTAGGAATCATGCGAGTTTACCGTGTTCAGCGTTTGATAAATAACGCTTCGCGTGATCTGCCAACATCGTTTTACCAGTAAGTAACTGTTAACTGTCGATTAAGACCTACTATTCCAGTCTTAAACTGTAGTCAAAAAATCATTTAATGAGAGTTGAGATAAAACTCCACACGGCCTATAACTTACCAAACTACACGTATCTTCCTCATCGGAACTCGAATTATGGACCTCCGGAACGGCTCTTCTGGCGTGTTTAGAAGGAGAAGTGATTGGAGCGCAATCACTAAAATCGCTTGGCCATTCTCTTCTCCTCGGCATCATTCACGGCATCCGACTGCATTAGCTTGCTCACTGGCACTTCACGTTCCTTCACATCACTTACGATTGTGCACGAAACTGACCAGTGGAATCGCAGTCTCGTGGTACAAGAAAGGGCCTTTTGGGTCCCATATCCTCATTTGTACCATGGTAACCCTCCCCAAAAGTGACCCGTTTTATGCCTCGTTTTGCCGCCATATTGAAAATTCCGTATAATTCCCACAATGCAATGTACATCAAGTACCAGGCCCTATCCTGAAACGCCGACTCACGTTTTAAGTTTTGATTGAAAAACTTTTGGACCCTAAATTTGAAAATATCAAAATGTGTGCCTGTTAACAAAGAGGAAAAACTGACAGTGATCGAAAGAGAAAATGCATCGAGCGTACAACACTCCCGGAGGCAGCATCAGGGAAATAAAGCTCTGTCTTCTCGGGGTAAGATAATTAAGCTTAAGTTTACGTACAAATATGACCTTGATATGGTAAGTGCTTTTGTTACGCTTTTAAATGTTGACGAAAGTCTTCGCTATTTTACGCTAATCCACCAACAATCTTTGTATCGTAGGATGCGGGTGTTGGGAAGTCGTGTTTGGTTCATCGGTTTGTCTCTGATTCATTTAATGCTTCTTCGCCTCCTACCATCGGGTAAGAATTACATCAGTTCTGATCTTTTTCACAAAGTAAATTCAGTCATGTGTGATGACATGTCATTCTTGGTATTCAAGCCAAACTATAGAATTTGTACATGTACAGGGAGACTTAAAAGAGTCCCTGTAATTCTGTTGTCTAGAGCACTTTAAAGGCACTTGATAATTCCATTATCCAGTGTATGAGTTGAAGTATTTTAGTGCCTTACTGAAGCATGATGCGTGCTTCCGGTTGTAAAATCAGATGGTCATGGACAGAGTACCTGAAATCCCTCCAAGGAAGATAGCCCTACAACCAACTAAAGCTGCCTGACTACCTCACATGGCTGTCTCCCTTTAACAGAGTTCAGGGAAAGATTTCCACACAGCCCCATATACATGCATCACTGTCACACTAACTCTGTTCCAAAAACGAATAGAGTTTGAGTCACAATATGCATGCATGATAATTAATGTATGGGGCTGTGACGAAATCTTGCTGAGTTCAGCTACAGGCAAACATCTCGTGTACAACCAGTGCAGAATCAGCCTACCACATCCCTGGAAGCCTCATCAACTCTGACATACTCTGGGGTCACAAGCATTGTTTCCATTCACTGCTCTTCATTCACCACTTCTTCCAGTGTCATAATCGTCTCCATCTTAATATTATTGTGGCAACCACTTCCTCCACTGATGTCATCTTTATCATTGATATCGTCACCGTCTCTGTCAGTCTTAATATCATGACCACTGCTGCAATCATTGTTAGGGAGTTTTAGCAACTAGGATGGCAACGGCAATGAGAATGCCACAAAACAATAGGTTTAATGAGCAAAAATAATCGTTCTGCACATGTTTACATTTTGCAGGGCTTGAGACTAACGGTAGCAAGCTAGTCACAGACTAGTGAAAATTCCGTTTTGGCTAGTAGGTTTTGCGCTTCACTAGCCATTTTGGTCAGGGAAAATGTTAGCACAAAACATGTGCACTAGCCTCTGGACTAGTAAGCTGAATAGTTAGTCTCAAGCCCTGTTTTGGTGTATTTAGCTGCCATCCTGTTTCTTGTTATTTTTTTGTCAACCCCAACTTGTCTTGTGTTCTAATGTAATATATTAAGAAGTTGCCTAATAGAAAGTTGTCATTTCAAAGTTAATAAGTTTTTATTAATAGGCAATTATCATTATTTGGGATTAGGAATATGCATGGAAACTTAGTTCTGCTTGGGTCTCCCTCTGTAAAGACTGTTGGCTTTTCAGAACAGACGATGACCATGGACAATGTCATATTTCATCAATATTCACTTAGTATGTAATGCCAAAATAGTCCTTGTTAAATAATTGTTATAATTAAAATTTACTATTCAATGAATTTAATGACTGGCTTGGTTATACTACAGATAATGAATAGACTTATTATTTGCATTTAGATTGAATTAGGTATTTGTTTTTTACACCTTTCCTAGCGAGACTGTTCTGTCCATAATTTGTCTTATTTTTAGAGCTGCCTTCATGACCAAAATGATGCTTGTAGGAGATCAAGCTTTCAAGTTCAATATATGGGACACAGCTGGGCAAGAGAGGGTAGGCAAATGTACTCTAACAGCCCCTCAATAGAATCTATGCTTTCCTAAAGTCACCATTTGTTTAGCCAAACTCACTAAAAAAAAATGATATTTTTCATTTCTTTAGTTCAAGAGTTTGGCTCCACTTTACTATCGAGATGCTGCTGCAGCCATTTTAGTATATGATATAACAAGTGATGTAAGTTGATTGTTGCTCTAGGTTGTAATAATGTACCTTCCAAGTCTCACGCTTATCACTCATTGAAGACAATTTCTCACGCTTGAATTAGAAATCTGGATGACTTGTTCTTTAACACATTAACAACAAATATTCAATTCAATATTCCCATAAATGTTCCAACAAATGGCACTTAATGTAGAGCTTGTCAGTCCTAACTGTATCAGAATGTGCTAAAATATAACAATCACAAAAGCTTTTAAACATCTTCATAACGTTTGAAAGCCATAGGAAAAGCTTCAAATAGCTTCTTAAGTATTTGCAAGTCATCAGAACATCTTCAGACATGTTTGATAGTATTTGGAAGTCTTCTAGAAATCATCGGAAGTTGCCAGAACGTTTTCGGAAATTCTGGTCTTGAGGAGATGAAGATCTCAGACATTTGACTTGGAAAAAGTTGGCAGGTACATTGCAATGCTTCAGAAGATGCTGCCATGCCATTGTAGGTTGAAAATCAATTTCCTTTCTGTTCAGCGACTAACCCTTTATTATTATTGGGATTAGGAGACAAAGGGAATTCAGATTTAACCTAGGGTCTATGAGGGTGAATATGTGGTGTGTTGACATGAAATATGTTCCAATTTCACTCCTTCAATTCCTGTTAAACTTTTTGTACATCTGCTGACCAGTGATAATGCTTAGCATATATTCCACATGGGTAATAATCTAATATTTCAACCGTACAAACAAAGTTACAATCATGAAAATGGTGAAATGAAAAACAAATTTTATCAAAGGCTTTTCAAAAGACTGATGGTAAGAGATACAAAAGAGGTGGAATTACCTTACATAATTTCATCTGGGATAAAAGACAAAGACTTAATCATGCATAAAAATCTAACAAGTGTCCTGCTTTTCTTTTGGAGCTTTCAGTAAGTTTTCCTATCAAATGAATCAAAACCACAGTTTGTAACTCATTTTCCCTAGTTCATAGATTCCTTTATTCCTTTTTCTTTCAGAGTTCATTTCATGCCTTGAAGACCTGGATCAAGGAGTTGTCCAGATATGGTCCACCTGATATTCTTATTGCCATTGCTGGGAACAAGTGTGACAAAGCTGATCAAAGAGAGGTAAGCATCTAGTGATGCCATTCCTTTGTTTGTTGTAAAGCTGCACTTGTGTTAGACTGTTTCTTAATCTCTTCAAATTATTTGCAAGCAAAGAATAGCTTCTGCAGTAAATACTTCATTATCAGTCAAATAGTACATCTTTGTTTAAAATGTACATGTACCTAACCCTTTACACCTGTTCGAAAATGCATTGAGGTTTTTTTCCCTTTTGTTTTACCAAACCTTGAATTTTTATAGGTTTCATGACTAAGTCAGTAAGGGTGTAAATCTATTCCTGATTTGACTAAATTGGCAGTACAGTCGAACCTCGATTATCCAGACTAGTTGGGACCTCGGTAAATAGTCCGGATAATCGAGAGTCCAGATAATCGAAAATATGAATATTAATGAGATAGACATGTAAGCAAAAGGTATACAGCAAAGAAAACATCATTTTAATTGTGAAATCTACACAGCCTGTATGTATATATCAGCTGAAAGCATTAGAATATTCTTTGTCTCATTGCACTTGCGAATTTTGAAAAGTGCACGGGATAATACGCTGTTTCAACAGTCTTTTAAAAGGATTAGTGGGCTTTTTGCGACTTTGAGTTTTCAAGATCGCAACTAATTAATATTCATGGAAAAATTGGGACCGAAGAAAAAAGTCCAGATAATCGAATAGTCCGGATAATCGAGGTTCGACTGTATAAGGGAATAATGCAGAGCTCTGTGTATATTCGGATCTTGGTTATTAGGTCCTTGAAGAAGAAGCAGAGGAATTTGCAAGCAGTGTAGAAGCAATCTTTGTAGAGACAAGTGCTCGCACAAATAAGAATGTCCCCTGGCTCTTTGAAGAGTTGTGTGAGTAATGCTACTTTAATACAGCTTTAGGTATACGTGACTGGTACAATTTATGGATTCTACGCATCTTTAACCCAAATGAGTTTGACGTTTTGAAGTTAAGCCATCTCTTCTCTTGCAACCTTGTTGTAATCCATATTCTAGTTCCTTATGCTCTTTTAAGACTCAATTACAAGTTGCGTGCTTTAAATTTAGAGCACCCAAGTACTTTCTTCACCATTTGTATTTGAGCTGTAGCACTCAGTTTCAGGAGGTCTAATCATGCATAAGCTTTCTACGTTTCTCTTAGGTCTCCTTGCCACTTCCATCTGTAATCTTTTGCTACTCATGAATTTATTCTGTAATTCTTTTGCGTGGCAAAATAAATTGATTAATTAAAAGAGTCACGGTCATGGATTTAAGCATTTCTTTGAACAAGTGAAATCTGTATTTGTGTGAAATAATGGTCCATTTTTATTAACAGTTGGTATATTTGTGTGCTGAAACCGTTTTCAAGGGTTTTTTTTGCAACAAATGACTTGGATGGAAATGGATTACAATTTGAAAAT
>OX419339.1:13109862-13129862 GCA_948470475.1 Galaxea fascicularis
CAGGTCAATATTTGTGGGTTCGTTATACACCTTATTCCAAAATTCCTTTGTTTTTATTCAAATTAGCCCTTGTTGCCTCCCTCTTGACAGCAAAATTCAAATTAAAGAATATTTTACCTTGAACAAGGCAACAAGGGCTAATTTGAATATAAACTAAAGAATATTAAAATGACGGCCATTTTAATTTGAAATAAGGTGCATGTTCTTGTGTAAATGGAATACATGAAGTAGATCACATACATCCTTTACACTAGAAGGTCAAATGTTGGTTGATTTTTGGGTCTCACCAAAATTATGACCAACTGTTGAGGGAAAGTGGAGCCAGCTGGGTTTGTTGTAAAAGTTTTCTTTCTTGTTTTAGTCTATTTAACTTACAGGTTACTTGGTTAATACATATTTATCAACTGGCTCTCTCACTTTGTCAAAGAGAGTATCACCAAAAATCATGCATGTGTCCATGATTAACATATCCAATTAACTCAGTTGGATGTGGCAACATTATGCTCGTATACACCAGCTACCAGTACTAGTGCATGATTGACTCAAGGGTTAGAGATCATCACAAAGTCTGATGAACTCAGCTTTAGTAGGAAAACACGTTTCAAAACTTTATTAAGTCGGCCCCTGTTTGTAACATATGCAAACAAATAATATTAACACACCTTCTTGAGATTGGATGGAAGGCAGAATCCAAAATCCAGCAGATCCCAGCTCTGCACATCTGCATGTACATCACTGAAAATTGTCATCTGGTCTTCAAAACTGAAATAAAGCACATCACATCCCTGCATTAAGCCCAGTCCACTCATAATATCATGAGTGCAGTTTCCTGAAATAAACCTGAGACACCGGTCATCCAGTAATAATAATCTCAAACAAACAGGGCATATACCAGCTGCATAAACTCTAAACAAGATGCCATTGGTGAATATAACATCAAGTAATAAGTAACAGCCAACTCCCAGTACTTTTTCTTGAGAATGCCACACCAGCTTCAACATATATATGATGTTATATTCATGCGATAACTGCCAAGTGACTGTTGTGACAGTTTAGCTATAAACTCCTTTACTCAATAATAATTATTTATGTAAGACAAGTTCACTTCAAGCCACCATATTGTTGTTTCAAAATTACCGAAAAGAGCGAGAAAAAGTAATCTTGAAATTTATGGAAGAAAATTATCATTTGCTCAAAATGTGTATATTCTCACCAGAGACATTCACAAAGGAGTTTAGGGGGTTACAGAGATTTCACATAGACTAAAAATTGCTAATTATATCAGGAAATCCTGGCCCGGGTTCAATCCCCAGACTTTGCTTGAGTGTCGTACGTTTGGTGGTGCTGCCTATTTTCTCTGCATGCTCAGAGAGGTTCTTCTCCAGGTACTCCAGTTTTCCCCTCTCCTCAAAAACTAAAATACATGACTGTATTCTAATTCAATCTTGATACAGTGGGTGACAAGAGCCACTATGTGGATGTCCAATGCTAAAGCCAATTCATTCATTTTTATTTGATATTCTGGACAAAAGGTGCTTCCAAGTGAACTGCAGTTAACTCTCCAATTAATGGGTATTCCTCACTATGTAGTGTCATTCTCAGGGTCTTTCCAAAGATGAGACTGTACAACTATGTAACTATTGTCAGGGGAAACCCAAAACGGTGATTGCAGTATCACCAAACCACAAGATATTTAATTGTTGCTGCAAAACTTTTCCATGGCTGCCTGCTACCCTATATACAACTTTTCACTCCAAGCTTGAATGGATAACCAATATCAATTCTTGGCTTTCTTGAGAAACAGGCTGGGCTGCCAGCCAATGTTTCTCCTCCACAGCACCTATTTGTGCTCTAAAAGCATCCACAGAATTCACATAAATTTGCCATTTCTTATTCCGATTCTGAAAATACATCCTTAACAAGTCTCTTCCTACAGGAAGACTGGGATGCAGGCCTGCGAGGAGAGGCCAGCCTCCTGGGTCCACCTGTAATGTAGAGATGCCAACCTCTGGAGATTTAAAATCTGGAGATCTTTTCCCAGCCTCCTTACACCCCCCTCGAAAATTATTTTTCCCCTCCTACCCCCCCCCCATAAAACAGCACCCCCCTGCCCCCAGGAAAATGATTTCCCCCTCCTATCCCCCAAAAACACATCCCCGGGTAAAAATAATTTTTTCCACCAAATCAAATTGAGCTATCTTAGTTTAATTTCCAAAATCAACTGTATCACTAAATGTGTCAATTGAATGTACTTAATAACATGACCAAATGTATTTTATCAGTTTGGGGATACAATTTCAGTCTACAGTGGAGCAAAGTCTTTAAAAGGTTCAAAGTGGTTTTTATCTGGGAGATCTGGTCACCCGTACGGGAGACCGGGAGATTCGTTGCGTATCTGGGAGATTCCTGGATAATCTGGGAGAGTTGGCATGTATGGTAATGGACCAAAGGCTCAAACAAGACTTCAAAAAGCAAACTAGCTGGACAGGTGTAGATTGAAAGCCACGTTTTGATAATTATTATTTTAAGTGGTCCATTCAATGAACATTCACTAATAAAACAAAACTTAAATTGTAATTTGGACTGAAATGCTGCTTAAGAATTCCATCATTAAAAACTAGAACTGATATCGCAAAGATCAAGACTTTCCCTTGTGGTTCTGAAGAACCGTTTTGTGTGGATCTTAAGAGATGCCCCTACCATAACTCATGCCAGTCTGCCACTCATTGGTGCTTGAGCAGTCCGAAATCCTGGCTACAGCCTAGAGATGACAGTTAATTCAAATGCAGTCATATTATTTGTGTGCCTAAAATTTGTTTCACCTTGGAAAAAAAAATAAGGACTCCCAACTGAAGACAACTTCAAACAAGAAATTGGAGGCACTGAAACATGCAAGATTTAGCTCATATAGTGAGCTAAATTTTGCATGTTCCAGTGCCTCCAATTTCTTGACAATTAAGTTGTAAAGGAAAATAGAAAATAAAGCCAATCAGAATGCAAGGTTGCCGTATATTTATTGGTATTCCAACAAACTGTGCACCACATTGATTCGTGTTGGGCTGTGTATGTTCCTTAACATGGTGATATACCATGGAATATCCCATGGCAACTTGGCATGTGTATTTTCTTTGCATATGTTGCATGTAAAAATTAAATTCAGGTAAAAATTTTTAACCTAGGTTTATTCTCAAAATTATCCCTAGCATAATTATTCAAAATTAAGGTTATAGGAGACTAAGGAAATTGCTTTTCAACCAAGGTTAAAAATTTTTTACCTGAATTTAATTTTTAACTACAACACATACATGTACAAGCCGGAAGTCTGTATATGCAGAGAAAAGACAAGTGACTCATAGGATTTTCCATGGTATATTATATACCACTCGAAAGCATTTACTACAGTCAAAACTCCTGTAACCCCCCACAGAAACAAAAAATGTCAGGTCTATATGTTAGGTGGTTGCTTATGAGTGGTGGTCACTTACAAGAGGTCAGGCCACAGTGGGTCTAAATTAACGTGTAACTTGGTTTATTTGCAAGTGATGAGTATATTTCAGTAACCACTTTTGGTAGTTATTATGGGATTTACATGTGAGTGTAGTGATATGGCCAATATGTCACAGGAACATATTTCCAATTTCCATGTGGGAGAGAGAGCAGATTATGTGACAAGTTGCTGCCTATGGGAGGTTAAAAACAATAAAACGTTTCAAACAGTCATCTCTAAAGGTGGCTGCAGTCGCTTATAATGGTGGTTATCATCTTTTGTCATTGGACTTAAAAACTTTGGTATTTTGGAAAAGTGGTTGCTCATGAGAGGCAGTCACAAAGGGAGGTTCAAATCACTACTACCAAATACATGGAATTTGATGGTGGTGTATATACAATGCAGATTTTAAGTAAGCAGATCGTCATTGGTCTTGGGACACTTGACACATGGTCTCCCTCTTTCTTTTACAAAGTCAAGTTTAAGTGGCCTCGAAAACCAAGTCTGTGGGATGCCCAGTGTTCCAACTTTTTTTTTTAAAGACTGCAGGGGGTAGACTCAAGGATCACAAATGTGGGGATAGATGTATCGAATTGCTACTTTGTTGGATTTGTACTTGCTTGAAAAGTGTCCCAAGCACTTATGACCAGTGTATAGGCCTACCACAACTGGGAACTTAAATGAGGTCAAAGAGTTTATTTACAAGGGACACATCTGACAATTTTACTGGTAGGCATTACCATAGCCCATGGAATTCAAAATGCAAATAACACAGCAATCCAAGCTGCAAGACCTTGAACTTCAAAGAGAAAGGACTGCAGGCACATTTCACCAAGAAATAGCAGATCTTTGGCCTGTGGGGCTGCTCTATTAGCAGAATCAACAAAACACAGTTTTCTTACCTTAAAAATGACAATTAAAAATTCACCTCAAAGGATCCTCAATCATTTCACTTCCTGTTGTGTTCAATTCAAGCACTGATCATGGGCTGATTAACATCAAATTACAGTTTGAACCAACACATGATCCCTGCTTTAACTAAGAAAACTGTGTTCGGCAAGATTTGGAACTAACAAAGGACTGTAACAGTTCGTCTTGAGTATGTCAAGAAACCTGTTGTTGCAAATTCTAACACTTTATTTCAAAAATCACCTCCACAGACCTAATTACATTTTTAAAAGCAATCTTACCAGATAGACTGATCTAGCACTTCCTGCAAAATATACATTTTCAAGTAATGCAGCTTACTGGAAACTTACTGGTATTATTTACTGGTAAATCGACTTGCTTGATTTGCAGGTTTCCAAGATCATTAATAAGTAGATATTACAGAAACAATTTCCTAAGTTCTTACATACCAAGTTGGATATTTACTAAAAACAAGCAAGAATGTTAAAAACAATGAATGATGGGACTAAATGTTACAAAGCACAGTTTGCATTGGTGATATAGCAAAACACATAATAGGTAATATACTGGAAAGGATTTCTTTTTAAATAACAAATTAAAATACTTTAAATCACATTATATACATTGTACTAAATTATCTCTTGCAGATAATTAACCTGGATACAGAATAGGGCTTAAAATCTGTGGATGAGACAGTATGTAGTATGTTAACATTAATTTTGTGATAATTTTAGTACATTCTGAAAGTAATATAGACCCTATGCAAAAATGGCTTCCCTTAAAATTATTCTTTTGTTCGTATTCAAAATAGCCCAACTACGGTAACCTTAGCTTGCTCAGGATATCAAATTCTTTAGAATTTTTGTCTTAAAAAAATGAGGTTAGTTGGGCTATTTCGAATATGAACAAAAGAATAATTTAAAGGCAGCCATTTTTAGATTGAGTCTATAGGTTTTGATTTTCTTGGGTTTATACTGGATTGCAGATAAGTGTATAATAAAAAATGAACTATAATTATTGAGTACCACTTCAGGGAGGGTGGGGGAGCTTTGCAGTCTCTTTTGAAGGATGCACAGTGCTCTTCATAGAAAAGGACCATTACTTTCACAAGCAAGGCTCACTAATATTTTTGCTTTTCAAAGTGAAACAAAAATCAGTAATGCTGCCCATGAAACTAAATAAATCTGAACTACTGATTGCAAATAAAGATCTTTGGTTTCAAACAACATGATACAAACAACATTACTTCAAGAGTTTGGTCTTAGGAAATTATTTAACAAAAACATGGGATCAAAACATTGTACAGTATAACGAACAGTCAATGCTCACTCATAACAAAGTTGGATAGGCATAAGAATCTCACAGCTATGGGATGGCTGTACACACCAAATATCACAAGCCAAGGGAACAGCTTAGGTTGAACCAGTCTACAAAGGTAAACCTCCTGTGATGTTCTTAAGTTTTGTCTTAATTCAATTATGATGAAGAACATGTATAAGAAAACTGAACATTAATTTTCCTGTGCTCATGCAAGTTTGCATGTCAGAAGAGAAAACCCCATGTACGCATACAAGAATGCTATTTGTGGTAAACCATAGAAGAGTGCCACTTAGTTACATTAAAGGAGTTGTGGCAAGTGTAATAGTCAGTCTTATTTCCAAGACGCTTCCACATTACATTCTGTAGTTAGCAACTAGAGATTACACCAGGCGATATAACGGTTAGCCCTTTAATCCAGTAGTGACTACTGTATGATTCCTTTCCTCTAAATATCGACATGATGTTGTGACAATTCGAAGGTCACGGCAATCCAGAAACTGACAACCAAGGAGATCAAGTGTATTATCTCCTATACAACTGTTATTCGGCTTATAGTGGAACGCTCCCACTCTGATTTTAGGGGGAGTAATGTAATATAGCAAGCCAAATTACAGCTGTATTAGAGACTATGCACTTGACTTGATGCTTACACAAATTCGTCCAATTAGTGCCACAAGAAATAAACTACTGGTAGGTAAAGTCAAGAGAATATGAGTGTTGGCCAAGGGGCCAAAGTCACCCATACTTCTCTTCTGCTCAGTTCGTTTCCACTTTGTGAATCCCGTACTTCTTGACCTATAAGTTGAGCTTTTTTTTTGACATTTTAAACAAACTGTTGGCAAATAGGCCATTTCCGAGTTCATGTCTACCTCCTCTTCAAAGCGAGTCTAAGTGCGAAGTTTTTGTGGTGGTAATTAGTTCTACTTTACATATGAATGAAAACTAATTTTCATAACAAAACCTTCGCACTTAGATTCACTTTGAAGAGGAGGCAGACATGAACTCGGAAATGGCCTATTTGTTATGTCCAAGGAATGGGGTTTGACAATTAGCCAAAGGTTTAAGCTACAAATACAAAGGAAATCGCTGCATAATTTCACCCTCAGTCATCAGCATTGCAGAAGTAAAAAAACAACAGCAACTTTTAAACATAGGGCAATGCACTTTTCATGAAATTGTGGCTCCTGTTGTGCAAGAGCTTTCAACCGAGAGGTTGATTTGCCACCACTTTTGTCCTCAATATAATATATCTCAAACTCGTCCATTTCTTTTTCTACTATTTCCTGGCTCTCCTTGTTGTCCACTGTGTTGGTCTCTGTTCCACCCAGGGCATGTGAAATTCTGCAGGTCTTAAAATTAGTGATATCCTGACTATTACTTCCAGAATCTCTTTCCATGCTTTATTTATCCAGTGAATGCTAATAGGTTCATGTTACTATTTCTTACAGCACTACTCGGGAGAATTTGATTAGAAAATCAAGTGCCACATTTTGGGTGATAATTTTCTCGTCATAACTGGTATGTTTGATCCGAAGTGATGTTGCAAATTAGATGTCAGTCACTCTTCAGGGCCGAGTTACTTGAAGCATGGTTAGCGCTAACCCAAGTTAAATACCATGACAACCTATAGGTTTTAATACGACTTAACCAAAGGTTAGTGCTAACCATGCTTCAAGCAACTCCGGCCAGGCTTGAAGGATTAATAATGGCAACTTTGATGCAGTTATGCAATGAATTAATATCAAGACCACTTTTGTCTTAATGACTTCTGATCTAATTTACATAAATGAACGACAACCTATGAACTCTGCCACACCCGCCCAAAGCAACATTTTATTTGAGAAAGTGGTTCATGTATCTCCTACATTTCACACCTTCGGGGACATGACTGAAACTGTCCAGCTCTAATACTTTGACAGTTGTCATTTTCAATAAAAATAATTTCTCATGACTCACTTGAAATATAAGGTTACCTCCAAGGGGCTACAAGCTTAAACTCAAAGTCATTTTAGTTAAAAACTTAAGCTTTTTGAAAGATAGTATCTAATTTTTCATAACTGCCATATTTCTGGATACTCTTGACACCTTCAAGAACAAAAACTGCTTTGATGCTTTATTTGTTTTATCCAACTGCAAATAGAGAAGTCAACTGTAATGTCACACAATCAATTTTTTCTAACCAATCGCAAGACAAAGTGGTGAAGTAATAAAATGTATGGCTCAGGTATGAAAAGGTTCTGGTAACGAAATGTAATATTGTTCCCCTGCTACACCACATATAACACATCACAACAGCTATTAATTCAGTTGTCAGTGGTTTAAAATACAACCGCGGATAACAGGTCACACTGCACTACACTGCCATGCAAAGAATATTAACTTTGACAACAGCCTTAACTGAAACATTCTCCACTCTAGCCTATTCTAGGTCTTAAAGAAAAACCTCCCCCAGCCATGACTATCTGGCCCCAGTTGTTCAAAGGCTGGATAGTGCTATCCACCAGGCCCCGGTTGTTCAAAGGCTGGGTAGTGCTATCCACTGGATAAATCGCTATCCAGAGGGATAAGTATTGGGAAAGCTTTTTTGCACTATTTACTGGATAGATATTTATCCAGTGGATAGCGCTATCCAGCCTTTGAACAACCGGGCCCAGGTAAATATCAATCCAGCGGATAGTGGAATTATCTTTCCCATTACTAATCTGCTGGATAGTGATTTATCCAGTGGATAGCACTATCCAGCCTTTGAACAACCGGGAAATTTTTTCTTTTATCACATTATCAATATTTTTCCATCTCGATGGGGATTTACAGCATAACGTAAAAGTAGTTGCAGCCAACATCTGGCCTTTTCTTTTAAAATCGACGTGGGAATTTTTGTGTGCCTGGAGGATCCTCATCAGGAGGCCTTTTCAAAGCCTCTGTCTTGGTGTCCTTGATGACTGATTTCAACAGTGATGATTTCAGCCGTATATACAGCTCGATGTGCTTCATTCCTTTGACATGCAGATTTTTGGCTGTCAAGGTATTGAAGTGGCACTTGCAAAGCTGGCAGAAGAAATTGGCTGTCCCACTTTCATGAACTCGCACAATGTATTCTGTGCCTATGGCATCTTTGGGTTGGGAAGACAGAATGGCCTCCTCCATTTCACGATAAGTTTCTGATTCAGATTGAGCACTGGCTGCAGCTTCTTGTCCATGATCCTGCTCTGTCTTTTCACCTGTTTGTGTCACAGAATTTGAGGCACTGCCAAGCCGAGGTGTCTCTATTTTGCTTGTGAGCTGATTTTTTAATTGAGCAAGGCGTTCACTAACAAGCTTTGTTCCCTTGTTTTCTCCCTGTTTCCCTTTCTTTAAAATGGACTTGAGAGGCTTGGGCTCTTCTACATTGTCCTTGCTGCTGACAACAGATGAGCTTTCAATGTAAGTAGGTTCCAAAGCTTCCTCTTGCTGCTGTGGTTCAAACCCATATTCAGCCTGATAGCCTTCTTCAGTGGGGTAAGTATCTGCGTAATAGTGATCTGACGCCAACTGTTGCTCATATCCTTGACCTTCACCTGCACTATAACCTTCTTCTTGCAGAGGAGCTGCTTCCTCAGCAGCATACTCCTGTCCACAAGCTTCATACTCACTACCTTGACCATACTCTGTGCCCCATCCTACCTCAGCTCCAGCATAACTTTCTTGGTACCCCTCCCACTGTCCTCCTCCTTCACCTTGAACCCACCCTTCTTCAGTGTGGTAAACAGTACCATCCTTATATTGCCCTCCCTCTGCACCTTCTTCACCATACTGATAAACATATCCCTCCTCTGCATGACCAGCACCCTGTTCTGGATCCACAGCCTCCCCCTCTGCTGCACCCTCCACATACTCCCCTTGGTACTCATAAGCCTCATCTTCAACAGGATAGTACAGTCCATCCTCACCAAGGTAATACTGTCCCTCATACTCTGCACCACCTTCCCCTTCCACGCCTTCCTGTGGATATTCACCTTCATGCCACTCTTGATCGTCTCCTTGGTATTCTCCTTCTGCTTGCTCACCACCCTGCCAGGCATCTTCTTGAGGATAAGAGTAGTACTCATGGTCATACCCTTCACCCTCAGCTCCCTCTTCATAATAGTATTCAACCCCTTCATCCTGACCTGAAGTCCACTCTTGTCCCTCACTGCCTTGATACAATCCACCATAGTCTTGGTCACCAACAGTACCTTTGCCATGAGTTGTACTTTCGCCAGGAAATTCTTCAGTAAATTTACTCGTTTCCCAATCAACATTGGAGTCATTTCCAGTATAAGAAATCTCAGAGTACAAAGCATCACTGCTGTCCCCATCCTTCTCTCCTTTGTTTGATGGATAACCATGCTTTCCGTCTTGAGGAGGCAAGGCACTTTGGATGTTTGGAGGAAACTTGCCACCTGAGTGCACATTTGGCTCTTTAGGCAATGGAATTGTGATCAAATTTCTCCTACTTGGTGTACTTTTTGAGCCGTCACCTTCTGACAATTTCCGACTATTTGCATAATTTGAGTCATTTTGTTTACGCTTGATATAATGAACAGTGATTTTGTTGGAATCATGGGCTTCAGAAGAGAACTCCACAATTCTTCCGTCAAAGGAAGGTTGAATGTACTTAGACTTCTCATCATAACTTGACGAGAACTCGGACAAGCTACTGTAAACTGACTCATCACCTGAATCACTACCACCTCTGTCACTCTTCCTTTTTTTAGACTTCTTCTTTGCCTTCTTGGGCTTCACTTTGTCTTTGTCCTTTTTGTTCTGTTTTCCAGGAGGAGACTTGGATGACTTCTTCCTCTCCTCTACTCTTCTGTAATTATCTTTGCCATTCCTGTCCTTCTTCTTTGAATCAGAAAGTCGTTCATCAGAAAGAGGTTCAAGTTGATCAATTGTTATTTTCAATGAATCAATTTTCATCTTTGATCCTAGTCTCTCATCAATGCCTTTATCACCTTTGTTTTTCTTTTCACTCACAATTTTCACTTCTCGTGCAGGGGAGGTTTTTTCTTTCTTGATTACAAGGGGAGAATCTTTATGTTTGTCACTCTTTAAAATCACTTCTCTGGAATTGTCTTTCTTCTTCTTTAAATCTTTCTTAGGGTCAAAAGAGCTTCTGTTTTTCTCCTCTTTGACTTTCACGTCCTTCAGAGATCCTTTCTGGTCTTTAAGTTTCCCACTCTTATCTTCTTTGGAGGTTGCTTTTGAGACATATTTGGTAGCTTTTGAGTCTAATCTATTCTCTGGAACACCCTTGGTAGTTTTCCAATCCAATTTACTTTTTGATACATCTTTGGTACTTTTCAGATCGTC
Organism: Galaxea fascicularis; assembly: GCA_948470475.1. Taxonomy (NCBI): domain Eukaryota; kingdom Metazoa; phylum Cnidaria; class Anthozoa; order Scleractinia; family Euphylliidae; genus Galaxea; species Galaxea fascicularis. The sequence continues at coordinate 13,120,913 of OX419339.1, forward strand.
TTTACTTTTGGATACATCTTTTGAATACTTTTGCTCCAATTTCTTCTCTGATGGCTTCTTCACAGAAGTGTCTTTGCATTTCTTCTCATCCAGCTGTTTTTCCATATCTCTTATATCGGCCTTTAGCTTTGCTGACTTTTTCTCCATGTCTTCTTTATGTGTACCCTTTCCTTTGTGGTGGCTGTGTCTCTTTTTGTCTTTATCTCCCTTTCCTGATAGACTGTCAACACTTATGCTGTGCCAGCTATGACATGTACTGCAGCTTCCACTGCTGCAAGTACTGCAGTAACTGCTGCTTCGACTCCGGCTTCTATTTCCCCTGCTACTTTTGCTTCTGTGTCGCCTAGGACTGCCAGGAGATCTGGAAGATTTCTGATACCTTCCACCTGTAGGACTAGGTGAACGGCTCCGCCTGAAGATATTTCTCACTGTCATACCAGCAGGAAAGGAACCAGGTTTGGATAGACCTCTACCTCTTCCCCGTAATGCAAAACCTCTTCCTTTTGGAACAAAACCTCTTCCTCTGTTGCCCATAGCAATCCCTCGTCCTCTGACGCCCCTTCCTCTACCTCTTGCACCTCTTCCACGGTTATTGGCATTTGCATCTCCCCTTCCGAGAGGTTTCTGTTGTAGTCCTCCTCTACCCATCTGCTTCGGCTGAAATCCTCCTCTCCCACGAATATTATTAGTTGACTTGATAGCTTTTCCACCAGTGCTACCCAGCACTTGAGGACTCAACAAGGTATTACTTTCCTTTGATTCATCTTTCTTCCCATTACTTCCCAAACCAAACCAGTTCTGAGTGGTAAATTTCCCTTTACCAGAAGGTCTAACCTCTCTCTTTGAGTTGTTAGTATTCCCAAGTCCACTTTCATCATCAGCTCTCTCAGAACTTTTGCTTCTGGACCTTGATTCAAAGCCTGAGTTTCTTGGAAAGTAACCACTTTTTCTTGGAAGCAAAGGAGGCGAATCTTTTCCTTTGTTTACCTCTGCAGCTTTTGTCGCACTCTTTCCAAGAGGCACTTTTACTTGCCTTGGCAGAAATCCTGAAGGGAAGAGAGGTTTTGGCCCTGTTTTGGAAATAGTAGAGGGAGAACTTTTAAAACTACTATTCCCCTGTGCTTTGCTGGTTGTCATTGGACCACTTTTAAAGGGTTTGTAACCCACTGTTGAACTGCCTCTCTTGTTAATTTTATTGTCTCGCACATCTCTTTGTCCAGAGTTGGGCTGTTTGTTGCCTAATCTGTCTTTTGCCATTTCTTTTCCACCTTGCTGTGCTAGATGGTCATCTTTATCAAAAATGCCACCATAATCTTCATCTCTTTGACCCAGAAGTGAGTCAGAAGGCTCATTCCACAGGTCATCTCTTTTGGCTTCTCCAGCAAATTTTGGGTCTTGCCACCCTAAAGTAGTACAATCATGGAATCTGGTTAGACAAGGCACAAAGCAGTCACCATTAACCTACCTGATGTCCTTTCGTTATGTAAACAGTCAATGTATCATCTAGAACAAAATGCAAAACTCAGCCACAAAACTCAAGAGACTTGCTTAATTAAGAAACCTGAACAGAAAATAACTGGACTGTAAAAAAAAATTTCATGTCAACAAAACTTAATGTATAATGGCATTGAGAACGACCTGTGCAACTGCTTTTCCTTCTTATTACTTTGTCAGTGAAGCGTTTTTATGGACTGGGTAAACATCATTCATCTCAAATGCAACAAAATAAACCCACCTTTCTCCTTCCCTTGATGATCTGCTTCAAATCCAAAGAATGGTCTCCCAAGTTCAAAGCCACTTTTGAACTTTTCACCTGCTTTTCCTGCAAGGTTCATAAGTGTGTTACTGCTCAAGCTTGAACTCTCAAAAAGAGTTGCTGACTCTTTGTACTGCTGCAATAACCCTTCAACGTCTGGGTTATTTGAACTGCCATGGCTGTCTGATCTATATCTAGAGTCCCTGTTATCCAATTCACCACTGAGGGCCCTAAAAAAAATTTAAAAACTACATTCAACAACAGAAGGCCACATGCTCTGTCATTTAAATATGAAATAGACATAATCTGTATAACAAACAACACTAGGAAAACTGCAGTGCAGTACAAGAATTTAGTAGTCCAGAAAGCAGCAGGTTGCCCAGAATAAGTTTTACTCTTTCTTTTACAAGATGAGTAACTGCGCTTTGAGTTGGCAATGATAATGACTTTTCACAAATGACTCTGTGATGATGTTATTGTTTTCAAGTTACAGCATGGAAAACAAAAATTAAATTTGCACTAGCAAGTTCCATACACTATTTACATCAAAAGCTCATCCCATAAAACTTCTCCTCTGCATGTACTACAAACCTTAGTCTATCATCTATGTTTGTTCTTGTATCTTGTTTTATACTAGAGCTGTAACTGCCACTTGAGTAGTCTTTGGAGTCTCTCCTTTCCCTGTCATTTGTACTGTCACCAAACATGTGCACACCTCCTTCCTGCTGGTCTTTGACTCTGTAATTGTCAGTAAAACCTGAGTCAAAATAATCCCTGTTTTCACTCAGTGGCTCCAAAGCAAGAGACACTAGAGTTCCTTGGTTGGACATGCTAAACATGTCACTTGATGACAACATACTAAGGCTGTCTTTACTTCTTTTACTTCCTCTGTCTTTGCTATCATATTTCTTCCTGTCTTTACTGCCATCGTCATCCTCCCATTTACTCTTTTGGTACTGCTTCAGTACATCCCGTAGATCATCACCATCATTGCTCCGATGGCTTCGCTTTGTTGGAATGTCTTCTCTGCTTTTCCTGTAGGAAGACCTGTCATCCAAGGGGCTATAACTTCTTTTCCGGCTGTCATGTTCTCTACGCTCCAGGTCTCTATGATCTGTCTTCTTGGATGTGGAACTACTGTGTAAGTTATATGCATCCTCTGAAAACTCATCAGTAATTGGACCTCTGCTTCTTCCTCTAGAATAGCTATCTTTGCCATCTGCAGACAAGACTGACCTTGATATTTCTTCCTGCAGATCCTTAAGGACAGAACTATACTTTGACTCACTTTCCTACAAGAGAATGTTAATACAATATTTGGTTAATTTCTGATGCAAAATAAATAGAAGCCTTGACAAAAAGGTGGGGAAAAATGATAATGTCTTGATTCTACCATTTTACCATATTATTTACAACTGGTTATAATCAACTGGTTACTATCATACTTCTTCTGCAAAATGCTGAAAAGGGGAGATAAGACTAATGTTACCAGTTCAGATCACCTGGCCTACTTGTTTCAAACCAAGACAAGGTAATTCTACAACAGGTGTGAATTGTGTGTTCCAGAAAATACCCATACCCCCCCCCCCCTCTCCCTCCAGGCGAAGAAGAATTCTTGGTTTCCACACCACTCCATCCCTTCAGATGTTTGCTTTTGCCACCAACCTCCCCCCTCCCAACTTCCCCTTGAAATTTCCATTGAGCCTCTGAGGGGGAGTCTTGTCTAAAGAACAAACACATCATTACACAAAACTGCTTCACAAGCTCATATAAGACACTCACTTAACAAAGTTTTGCATTTGAAATAGTATTTTAGTAAAGCTGTCTATTCTTGGTTTTCACAGGAGATACTGAATAACAGGGGAAATAAAGAAGCAAAACTTCCTATATGTTCTGTAAATGCAAGTACATGGAGTTCATGGTGTTTTCTGGCCAACCCTTCCATCTAAGTTTCTACACCTTTCAAGTTAGTAAATCACATTGTTTTGAACCTCAGTCCAATAAAGAAAAATAGCCCTCTAAAATTTGGCAAGGGCCAGTATCGTAAGCCTGTTGCAAAAACTATACTTCTACAAATTGAATGTCAGCTGATAAAACAAATAAATGCAACTAAAATTGTTAAAATATGTAACAAATACCTCTCATCATGAATACTGAATACAGAAAGATACATTAATCTATGTTGACAGCTGAAGTTTCAAGCAATACCCCAGATAATTTTGCTGCTTTTAAAAAGGCTCATAAGGTCAGTAAGGACAAGGTCAACTTATGAGCCAGTTTCCCAAATACAAGTAGCTCATTGATATTTGTGTCCTTGTTTATAATCTGATATCCTTCCATAACATTTTGGGTACAAGTAAGATACTCTAAAACTCCTGAAACAAGAAAAACAGTGCTATGTCAGCAATGTAATAACGAAAGCAAAAACAAAACCACTGGAATAGTTTGGTCACATGTACTCACGCGATCAAAATTTTCTGAAAGTAATAACAGTTGGAAACACTACATCCACGTATCTTCCATTTAGCTTCCTTCAATTTGGTTGTGAGTCAAACAGAGTCATTAAAACAAAATTAGCTGCAGCAGCTAAGACAATATTATTAGTCAATTCTGATACTTTTAAGTCAAGATTAAAACCTTGAAATCATATTACCAATGCAAGATGAGGCAGTTTTGACACTTAAAACTAGAGGACCCACCCCTTTTGGAGAAGGTTGTCATTGGAACAACTGCATTCACCAGCATAAGTTCAAAAGTCATTTTGACAGATGCTCTTTCAAGTGGTTTAGAGATATAGCATTAAATTCATGAAATGTGAACCAGTCAGAATAGCTACATGAATAAACTATTATGTTGTCAGTATGACATTTCAGTTGTTGATGCACTGAACATCATACAGCTTTTCCTTGCTGAGGATCAACCAAGTTAACATCAAATATTATACAGATTACAAGGTGTCTTCCATTTTTAAACCAGTGAATCCAGTCCCAGATAAATTTAAATTAAACCATTCCCCTTTGCCTATGATATCTCTCCATATGTTTTAAGTCACAAAAATCAACTAAAAATCATTTTCAACGACCCAAGAAATATTAGTGTATTAACTATAATCACTTTGAAATAAATAAACACTTAAGGTATGAATCATTTTAGAGTTACTTAATAGGCCATTCCTATTCACCTGTCGCCGGATCAATTGTACAGCTGGGAGGAAGGTCATGCCTTCTTGACCCAACCTGCCACGAACAGAGGATCTTCAATCGATTATTCCTTGTAAACCACACCACACATTGAGACACCTTGGTAACAAACTACTTCTCAAGCTCCAGTCTTCTTGAAAATGCTGTTCTCAGATGATGCCTTTTAAACAAAAATCTCTTCAGTGTCGAATCAACAAATAGGATTTGTATGGCTGTGTCTCTTTGTTCGCTGGCAAACAGCCCGCTTCTAGACCTCATCCAAATAAGATCAAGTATGATACACATCCAGAAATATGGAGAATAAACTGAAATCTAGGCTTCCATTGTGGACAAACAAAACTGCCACTTGATTGGCTGTTCCCAGTCATAGCCAAACTTAAGGAAGAATGACTGATAAACAAATCTTTGTTTTTGGAGGATTAATAAACACCAGCTTTCAGCTTAACAGTTGTGGAGCAATAATTTTACTTGGAAGCAAAACCTGGTGTTTTGCTATCAGAGTACAGGCTTGTGCAGGTCCTCCAGGTCAACTGTTCTTTCCACAATGACGGTTCAAAATTAGTAACAACTCAAAACACATCCAAGTAGCATCTTGTCCAACATGGGTTTTCTCACTGGTTTCTTGCCTTCTCCACACACTAGCAACATAGTAACTCAACAGGGCAGACAAAAGATTTAACCGTTCTGATAAAGTACTGAGCGCATTTATCACTCCTCAAGCCTGACGAGACATTTTTGCCACCTCAATTTGGGTTGCTGAAACCTGTCAGGCACAAAGGCACTCACGGTTCATACAGGTGAAAAGAGCTTTTATTCACTGATTTTTCCAGGACTTTATCACAGAATTCAAGGAGCCCATCCGATCACAGCATTTGCATAAGGCCTTTTTCCTGTTACCTTTGAACACAGTCACCCAACCTTTATAGAGGGAATTATGTTCACAGTGCCGATTATATATATGCAGTTTCTTCTTTGACCTTTTGAATTCATTTGATAATAAAATGAAGAGCGCCAAAGTTGAATAAAACACTTTGAGCGACACATCAAGCTACATTTCCCTTATGGTTTTGTTTGCTTGGAGGGGGGCTTCACAGTACACTTGGGAAACCCAATTGGAAGGCACCGTTCCTTAGATCTTTTGAATAAGAAATATTGAATTGTCCTGATGTAAAAGCTTTGTCTTTTTTGAGACTTCAAAAGCATTTCTCAGCTGATGTGATACAATCTTTGTCATCTTTTGATGTGAAAATAAGCTTATTTTGCGTTAGTCCCAAGGACTTCTTCATAATATTCAAGCACTGCACCTACAAATTCAAGGAGTTTTCAAGGACCAAGCAGTTTTTCAAGGAGTTTCCTGGGCCCGTGCAAACCATGGCACTACCTTTGGGGCCTCTTGCCCTTTCACTTCAGTTTATACACAATTATTACCAATCAATAAGGTTTTCTTTCCAAAAAAGACAAAAAGTGGGTTATGATTTTCTCTTTGAGCAATTCATAAAAAGGGTCTAGAATGTTATTGCATTCTCCCATTTTTACCTCTTCTCAATCCACATACCACCTTTTTTTTGGCAACTAAGCATCCAAAAAAATATTGAGAACATTTTTGCACTCTCAACCTTTTACTGGAGGAGAAAAAGTGAGAAATGAAAATGCAACGATCATATTGTGTTGCAAACAATTATTGCATTATCTTTAATTATCAATATAGTAGAAATAGATTGGTTGTGTAACCAATAATTCTTGTGTTACAGACCTAATTCATTCATTCACTCAATCAACTCGCCCAATGCTCTTTACACCAACAGGCATATGAGGCCCTTGCCCTAAAGGCACGGTTTTCCTTTTCAGACAGAGAAGAAAGGAAAATAGGCAGAGACTTTACAAATATACTGACTTATTTCTCATTTTATTTTTTGGCTAAAGTTAGGGCTGCAAGTGAACTTAATGTCTACAGGCGGAGAAATGTTGCCAGTCGCCTGCATAAAAGGAGAACCTTGAAAGGGTGGGGAATGTAGCCAGCAGAGTAATGACAAGTAATCACAACAATCAATCCAAACTGGAGAACCATTGTGAAGCCCGAGGTGAACGCTTTTGGTTCAAGGCTTACAGTCACTGTTGAAGGCCTGCATTAGTTTCATTACTCTTATTTTCCCTTCCCTTCAGTCTCTATCATATTTGCCAGTTCAGCTTAAGCTTTTTCTACGACAGGTTTTGGTAATGAATGCTGTTTTCATTTTATCCAACTCTACAAAGATGTCCAAGCTCAAGAACCATAGAGGAAAAGGGAAGTTGTTCCTTACACCTCACCTGGATTTAAATCATTTGTCTGGTTAGAAACTCCAACCAATTTTTCTTTACTGGTAATTTTTTTGTTTTTTGTTTTTGTTTTTCACTAATTTAACAAACACAATAAACAATCTGTTTTCAAAGATCAACAATTGTGTTATTCCACAATCAGCCCATTGATTATGTTTTTTCTTACCATAATCAAGGCTGTGCTCTGAGAAACATGGTTGGGCACTCAAAATCTCTAAACCCTTGAAATCTAGGGTGTCCAGAATATAAGTTTGGTGCAATAACTAATATTTTCTGGTCGTTCAAAGGCAAAAGTAAGTCACGAGGGGTGACCAGGTTCTGCCAGAGTACAGCCCTGACAATGACACTGATTGAAAATATTTTTTCACAATGCCATCAGATTATTATGACAGTTTGGCTCCAAAGATGTATCCTTAATATTGTGTTCTTATCTACCAAAAACTGAAGTAATGCTGAATTTTGAGTGTTGATCAATACTTTTTTGAAACTGGTTATCAGACAAGCGAGCTGGTAGTCAAACAGGGATAGGTAAATAACTGGAGTGTAGGTACCTGCTTATTTTTCTCTTCGTTACCTTAACCAATATGAATGGCTGCATGCAGTACGGGTACCACATTTTGAGATAGCTCCAGTGATTCCTGGCTTTCCCTTTAATTTGTGACATGTTACGGTCTCCGGTAAGCTACAGGCGCTTCTACATTGCAAGTTTGTATATTATTGGTATCATGTACAGTACGGAGAGGGCTTCTTTACAAAGTTGGTTGTCAGATTTCTCATAATGTGGTGAGAAAAGAATGCTATGATAAAAAATCACGAGGGTTATGTGAGCTCACATACAGAGTACAAAAGATCACAGCGGCAATACGCATATATAATGTTTGCACAGATAGAACAAATGTATACCTCCGCTCGTTCCCATCGATATCGTCTATTTCATCGGCTAAATGTTTTGGGCATCTCGCCAGTTTTGAGAAGGTCTTTTGACACACCATCCATTTTACTAAAAAGAGCTCAAATGACGCGCTAACTCACCAAATTCTTGTCGTCCCTAGACCAGAATGGTTTCTTCTCCTGGCCGCCATCTCCTCGCCCTCGCTGATCTCGGTTGTCTGCTCGAGATTTGGACGAATTAAGCTGACTGTAAGAGTCCCTGGGTCTTCGGGTAACAGTGTAGTCGATGGTTTTCTTGCGGTTCATTTTGTCTTTTTAAATAACAAAACATCTCAGGTTTATGCTGGCATGAAAAACATAAAGGCTGCCAAAATTAAGCTTAATATGGCCGACTTACCTGAAGGAAATCAACCAATATTTGAAGAGAATTATTTGACCTCTCGAGTCGGAAAGGAACTACAATACTCCAATCGATTGTAGTTTACACCAAATGGCTTCATTATAAAAGATTAAAAACGACAAAAAGTTTTTTTGGCATATTCCTTTCGATCAACTATCAAGGACAAACACACATGCAATTGCAGCTTGGGCTACCCACAATGCAATGGGAACAGTTACCGGTGAAGTGCGTTGCAGAGCGTTGTAGTGGAATCATGGGAGATTTCCAACAGGTCACGTGTTATCAAGAGTTGTCCCGTCCTATCACCTGCGATCGGGGTAGGAACGGGGAGGTTGGCCCTCCCCCCCTCCCAGTTATTTTAGCCTTGCTAAGGGCTTGTATGGTCTG
>OX419339.1:13134862-13282362 GCA_948470475.1 Galaxea fascicularis
GCGCGGTGAATGTGAATCTGAATGTGAATGCTGTATATGAAATTGAATATGAAATAAATCAGATATGAACTGCCGACATGAAATCAAATGAAGAATGATCCTCGCAGTCGTGAACGCAACTTATGCAATTGCATAAAGAAGCCTGAGAAAATTCAGGACTTCAACGGGGTTTGAACCCGTGACCTCGTGATACCAGTGCGATGCTCTAACCAACTGAGCTATGAAGCCACAGACGTAATATTGGTCACCAGGAAGGATAATGATTTAATGTCTCAAATAACTCGAAAACAGACCACCTCACAACTTATTACAAGATGAAAATTTCAGAACGTACTTATTTTCTGACATCGACCTTAATTTGTTACCTTCAAAGGCGGCAAAATTGGACATTATGGTACAAAGCCTGCCTCAGTTCATTTCGTTCCATCTTCAGTGATCGTTTGCATAAATAGTCGCTTTAGGCGATTTGTTAAGTCCTGAAACGTTGAGTTTGTGTCATACGGTCCTCTTTTGAGAAACGTGCCCCTGATAATTTTTTTGTCTACCTTTTTTTCAAGAATAGTCCCAAGTTTTGTCCTATTTAAGGCCTTCCGTGTTTATTTTTGGTTCAAATGAAAACCAGTTCTTGTGATACTCAAGGTTTGATGTACAGGAAACTGTGCTTTTTGTTTTTCCAAAACACTGAGAAAATTATGTTGGCCCCTTTACTCTATCAAACAATCGAACGTCAACGTGCTCATTGATTGGCAATATTTGACGTAAGTGCAATCTAAAAAGGGAACCTCGGAACCGATAAACAATCGACAGTTGACTTTTAGTTGCAATTCGGGGGATGTGGTAGATACCGGTAGAGTGTGGTTGTGGGATGGCATCTAATGGCAAAGGAAACACTGTGCACATCCCTAGATGAGGGCGAGGGGAAGGGGGGTTCTCTCAGATTTTTTAGGCCTTTCTCCCATTAATTGTGCCTCGGCCCTGAGTGTCGCGGCTTTGTTCAAAAAATAAGTAGGGGTGGGGGTGGGGGTGAAGCAGGCCACCCTGGGCCGCTCCCCTGGATCCACCACTGGTAAGAAAATGAATTGAACCAGTAGACATAATGTTTAATAAAGAAGAAAAAAAAAAGAAATAAGGCAAATAAATGCACTTGAATGGTAATAAAAATGATACAATGGTATTTGGTCACTACCATTTGGCGAGCCTAGCATTTAAAAGGGTAAAATAAGTTGGGGAAGCCAAAAAGGTTTCAATTTATTTTGCACAAAAAATACTTCTTTGATGATAGGTTAAAAATTAATGTATTTTGATTGCACATTGATCGTGGAACCATAAATTTAACCCCCAAAATGGCACTTTCATTGGCGGCAGAGCATCAAGATCTTGACTGTGAATTGCATCACCTGAGCAAGAAAGTCACCAAACACCTAATAACAAATGAAACTAAATTATTTTAGCTGGTACATGAGCACCAACAAAATTATTTATTTTTAAGATTTAAATACAATAATTACTATGGCAAGGCTGACAGGAAGTTGACATAGTACAGTAAGGGATATAGAAAATGTAATATTTAAGATTACCTAATTTAAACACAAATTTATGAAGAAGTCTCACAGAAAATTGGCAGCATAATTATTAATTACAGACCAACAGAGCATGTTTTTACAAAACAGAAATGCAAAATTAACAATAATCTGACTTATTGTTTTGCTGACTCTCCCACAAACAAGATTTGACTGGTACATCAATCAGCCTACGGCAGAATCTTAAGATAATACACCCTCCATGCTTTTAACAGAATTTTTGGAGGTTAAAAAACAATATTTTACCAAAAGATACCACAACCGTGAGGGTAGTGTTCTTTCAAACATCATAGTGATTCTCCCAACTCGCTAAATAGTAGGTGAATTTTCCTGCAGTCAAATTGTAAGGACCAGGTCCATGATTAAAAAGAAAAATAAGACTTCGTCATCATTTGTTTATTATGGAGAACAGTTGTACTAAAAATTGTTGCAGCAGTTTATGTTTTGATTATTAACCCTATTGTTTTGATTTGTTATCACCCATGCCGTTGCCATTGTGCCACCTTAAAACTGACCCTAATGTCTATGACGAAGGGGGGGGTGTTGTACTCCGCGGACATAAAAACAGTGAAAACTGTGCTAGGAGGTTTAAAATCAATATTTACAATAATAAAATCCAATTTGAATTTAAGAACACTCTGGCCTAATTAGTAATAAGACTAAATCGTTAAATGAAATCTAAATTTTTACATGTACATAAGCTAACAAAACCTTAAATACTAAGTGATCAGGTAACAGAAAAGTAAATAAATGAGTAAATAATGAATGAATAAATAGATAGATAAATAAATAAATAACTCAAGAAATAAATGACTAAAAAAATAAATAAGCTCAGAGGAACTTATAATGTCCAAGGACTTTCACCGAGAAACATATTCAGCCATCATAGCGATCATAGCGATCATATGGAAACGCCTTGGTCTGCTACTGCAGCGATCGTAGCGACTGCGATTGCTGCAATCGCCGAGATAGAAAATGTTCTATCTCGATGATCGTGGCGATCGCAGCGATCAAACTTTTCCAAATGGCCTTTATTTCAGCGGACATGCAGATATCAATCGCTGAATTTTGGTTTTCGGAGTGATCACTGGTCTCTCTTTTTCCCGCGATCGCAGTGACTGCAAAGATCGTGGCGATCGCAGCGATCATATGGAAACCAGGTATAATATGCAAGCCAGCGAGCCATGCGAGTCACAAGGCGAGCCATGGAGAGATGGCTCGATAAAGGAAAACAAATAACGTGCTCAACAAGCAAAGACTCCTATTTTCAATTCAAAAGTCAGTTTAATTTGTGATAAATGTACCTTACAATTCTTACTTTTTGAGTAAACTTTCTCGAGATTCGTGAGTACCAGGCGTAGCCAACCAATAATCTATAACAATCAATTGATATCGATTTCCAATAACACTCGACAGGAATTGATAAGCAAAAAAAACTTGTGAGTAGATTAATATAGATTACAGATGGAAATCAATAACAATTGATTTTTCGATTTTCATCGATTATTACATGAACAAAAGCCATTTACTAGCTTACTAAGAGCAAGATTTGCGTGTATGTGTCATTAGAGAGTGGGCGAGCACCAATTTCAAACCCTGGACTTCAGAAAAGTTCTCTGTCCAACGCTAACCTAATCCCCCACCCCTCTCAGGGAAGATGCCCTGGACCTGAGTAAGTAGCAGAAATCAAACCTAACCATTCTTTGTTCAGACATATAAGTAATGTACATTTCCAAGTGTAATCAAGCAGTACGACACAACAGCACAGGTGTAGATGTTTGTTGCCATATTATTGTTATTACTTAGCCCCACTGTCTGACCAACTGTGACAAGAAAGTCTTATCAAATGGCATACTTACATTATTTTCCCATTCAAATTTATTCTTCCATCCACAAAAGAAAATAAAAAAGCATAATATTTATAGAGTAACAACTATATACAAAGACATTTTTCTTCTGGAAACTTCTTATGATACAACATAGGCTTAAAAATGCAATGATTGTAAACCTATGGTTTGGAACATTGCATGCATGAAATAACTGAGGTTAAATGAATGTTGATGTAACTCTTAAACTCACTTTTTGTACATCCTTTATCTACAGTTTCAAGTTTCTATTGGACTTTCAATGCCACTAATTTTCAACAGCTTAAGATTTCTTGCTCTGTACATTCTTAATCATCTCCAGATTGTCTGCAGCTTGAAAAAACTTGTCAAAGAAGATCTCCAGCTGCAGACACCAGATGTGTTCCTGATCAGGCTGCTCGACTTGACTTGGATCTGCCGCAATGTCAAGGTTAGGACTCTGAACCTCACCTAGAAAAATAGAAACAATCGAAGTGCATGAAAATTGAACAGTTTTGTCAGAAGTCACATGATTTTCTGGCCACAAAAACAGGTTCATTTCAATTTGCCACGATTTTGGTTGACACTTTCAAGTCATTTACCAAGGCATGTAATTAACATATTTACTCCTAGATCATCTTATTTTGATTGAAGGCTTGTGAACTCCATGGAAGATCTAAACAAGATCTAAACACATGTACAAGTTTAGCTAAAATCCACAAAATATGTAAACTAGCAACTAAGACTGGAACGTGTAGTAATACACCATTTTGCTATGATCAGTTCTGAGTGAATTGTGGGTAGACCCAGTCCTCTGTGGGGGCAAATGGCCATTTAAAGACATAATTTGAAATTCTAAGTTTGACCCTACCTGGATCCACAATTCACTTGAAACTCAGATCATCAGCAAAATAGTGTATAAACTACCCATTAAATGGGGGCCTTAATCAGTTTTCATCTTAGTAATTGAGTGGAGGGCAGATCCTCAAAATTCAGCCCACTGTAAATACAAGCTTTTGCCACAGGGTTTTGCAATTAAAATAATATGACTGAATGTTTTTGGTAGTTTGCTTGTTTGTTAGTTAGTTCTACAGAAGACCAGTGAAAAGAAAAGAGTACATAAACAACACACTTGGAAAAACGATTATGTTTCAGGTAACGGCAACAGCAAGCTGGCACACTAAACTTTTGAAGAAAATAAGTACAGTCATGTAAACCTCACAATTAAAGACTCCCTAAATAGGAACAAACCTGGAGGATTTTCACCCTCTACATCCTCAAACCCAGCAGGTCCAGCAGAATGTTCCTTCTGTTGCTGAACGTTTGCACTGGAATGGACTGACTGTATTCTCTTACTGCCCTCTTGGGAGTTGGGTAAAAGCTCAGTGCTCCTTGCTGCATAAAAGAATGCTTCTTGTTAAGTACAAAGCTGCCTAGCCCATAATTTGCAAAATTAATATAGTTATATATATAAGAGCTCACTGCCGGGCAGACATGTAAATGTCATGTACTCTGTAGTGTAGGAAAACAGTTATTAATACCAGCCTCTTGGAAACAGGTAGGGAGAAGAGGGTATCTCTAGGGCCAAAGATTATGAAAAGGCAGAAAGGTAGACTGGAAGTTGGGACATTACCAAAATTTGGTGACTTTAAGGCTGCTAACAAATTTGAAGTAAAACATGGTGCTTGCCATCACTGAGATTCCTGGGAGTTTCCGTAATCATCTGAGATTTTGCTGGCTAGTTAGCCCTGTACCTTGAACAATGCACCCAAGGGTTGTGCCTCATTAGGCGCCTCCTCTTTAACCAACATGACATGAGAAAAATTAAGCCCTAACCAGCACCACCTCTCTCTACAGCAAGTTACATGAGTAAAGAGGCCCAAGTAAGCATTCAGAGTTTAGTCTTACCTGAAGCTATATGTCCTGGAAGTTGAGCTTCTCTGCTTTTCGTCGGTGACTCAGCCACTGACTTGGGGTCTGACACTCCAGACATGCCCCTGGAAACTCTATCTGGTGATTCCCTCTCTCCAGGGGTTTCAGCAGCTGAATTTACAGCATTGAACTGGTCTGTCATTGAAACAAACAAAGGTAACCAAGGTGTCCTTAACCATGTTGTTGACCCATGCTGTCAGCAAGGTCCAGAGTGCCAGGATTTTCCACAGTAGTTACTCCCAAGTGGAACCTCAGCCACTTTGCAATTATTTCAAAACTTACTGTAATTACTTTGTTACTTTTCAATTTTTACTTCTGTTCTCACTACTAACACTACTTACATTCAACTTATGCTGGCCATACTTATGGTTAGGTAAGGAAAATTTATAGGCACTGACAGAAACTGTGAGGGAGATCCAGTTGGGCAATAAATGACAAAGCAGAGAGAAAATAAGGGAGCAGGAGAATATTCAAATCTTCACTTGCAGTTTAGATAATCAATTTTTATGTTCTGAATTAAACAAAGTGATTTCAGATTTAAAGGCTCCAAATGCATCCCAAAAATAGAATTCTCCTTCTCTTCCAGAAGCAGCACAGAATAATGTAAACTTTAGTCAAATTAAACAAAGAATCAAACCAAGGTGATCATTATGGGAGTCCTGATGGAAAGCGTATTACAATGTAGATAGACTATTTTCTGCATCTGAGAGAATGACTTCTATTTGACCTAAAAGTTATTCCACAAATCAACAAACACTCAACCTTAAAGAGCAGCATGTGGCAACAAGTAACAAACACATTTTTAAATATATGGGATGTGTGACTCTTCAAAGAGCGTGAAGGTAACGTTGTTGTAATAACTGAACTCTGAATAAGGTGGCATTAGTGAGCAAGATGTGAAAAAAAAAAACCTGTACAGCTGTACATCACAATTAATGTACTCGCTTTACTACATCAAATCAGTCCAATCAAATAAAGACATTGAAAGACCAAAAACTGTTAAATAAAAGTCATTTTGACTGACAGACCCAGTAGTTTGAAAGTCAATCAAGAGTTAAACACAGTTTTTATCTCCCTTGTCCAGAATGTTTTAAAAGCAAATGTTTGGTCTCAGTCTCAGATTTTCAAACAAGGGTCTCAGCATCTTGGCAAGTCTCAGATTTTACCATCCACCACCCTTAATTTTATTGGATAGCACACTGCAATTAACCTGGATAAAAAGTTTTCACTTCCTTGGGATTAGCTTGATCATGCTTTCAACAACTGGGCTCAGACCATGATACATGCGATTACATACTGGCCTACATGTACCTTCATCTGGGCTTTCCAATCCAGGCTTAGAAGTGACTGGTGTAAAACTTGCAGCACTGTGAGATCTTGAGGAAGGAACAGGGGTTGCTTTTGGTGAGAGATGGCCCTTGATTAGTGTTTGTGTGACGTATACTGTGGCACAATCAATGAGGGCTTCAAAAAACTCAAGAAATGTCATCTCAAGCTCAAGATTACAAAAATCCTCTTGTGCCAAGGCAGGGTTATCCTTTGCAAGAATCTTCAGTACTTCCTTGGAGCTCAAGACTGAATTGATAAGACGGAAGTCGCTCAACATGAACATAAACTGTCTGGATTTAAAGACTGGTTCATGTGGATACTTTACATTAGAAATGCACAATCCACAGAAAATATCCCAACACTTAGACATGTACTTGACAGCTTCAATGGCCCTTGATGAATCAGCAAACAAGTTACCACCAACTTTGAAAGGATTCTGAAGAATATTCTCTGTGATGAGCTTGGACACACACCAAGGAAGAACTCTCTCACTGCCACTGTGGTCTTCACTGTAAAGGTGGTAAGCAATGATGACAATCGCATTCAAGAACTCTCGCATGAGGACCTTATGCTGAGGCTTGTGGACGTCATTTGATTTCTCTGGGGCAATGGTTCGGTCTAACTCTGATATGGTAAGACCATGATGATGAACTTTACAGTCCTTCAAGAATCTCCAGAACTGAAACCGACTCATGACAAATGTGTTGTCAACAGACTCTTGCTGGCCAAGGCATGAGTAAAAACTATAAATCTTCTTCAGTTTGCTGATGTGTCGCAGCATGACGTGAGTGACACTCTGTAATTCCTCATCCCGTTCATACAGATCCAGGTCCCGCTCATCCAAAAGAATATCAATGTTCAAATTTAATGGGTTTCCAGAACTTCCAGAGGTCAGGAAAGGAGAGGCAGATCGAACTGGGGTGCCGGATCGAACTGGAAGACCAGAGATCAGTATATCTGGGGTCATCATGCCTGATGGATTTATGTCAGGGAAGTCCAGCATGTGATCCAACTCAAACGTACCTGAGATTATCAAACAAGAAAATGTAGTTGAGCAAACTTTACTGTGCAAATGCAAAACCTGTGAACACTTTATGGAATGTTATTGTGTTTCAAGTAAAAAGCCAATCGCGCACAAGAAAACTAAACCCCAAACAGCAGCAGTAATTAGTTTGTGGTTTGTTATGTCACTTCTGTTTGGTTGAAGGTAAAACAAGCAGTTTTGACCAATCTGTAGACTAAGTAACCCCTCTCTAAGTTTCCCTAGAAAAACCTGCTTTTTGTTTTTCTTCCAGAACAAGGTGAGAGTGTCTTCTCTTTCTACAACACACAACTGGACAGGCGAACATGTATGTTTAAGGGGTGTTATCTCTACTGATGAGGAAAAAAACATTATTTTATAGAAAAAACATAGAGCAAGTGTCAAGCTTCTGTTTGGAAGCTTTCCGTAATGAAGGAATCAAAGCCATATACATGTACCTGTGAGTGATTAATAATTAACTTTCTGCGTTCAGTGGCTCTAATATCCACCTTCGTTTAACAAGTGAGCCAATTTGGACATGATAAACAATAAATTCCATGCAAGTTGAGAATTCATAAACAAATGGTAGAGCACCTTAATGTTTATGCAACTATCAATGTTATGCCCAAGGGGGGGGGAGACCACAGGATGAGGTGAGGCCCTTGAACATCTGTCTGCGCAGCCCATGTGGGGAATTTTAGCAAACTTTGAACATAAATGTTGGCCCCGGGATCAGGAAGTTTGAACAATGCTAAAACAACGAAAGCGACCAGGGTGTTGAATGCGGGGAACTTAGATAGGAGTGTTCCGCCATCTTGAAAGTACCCAGAATTCCCAGAAGTTCAAACACGCTTTCCACACCTTCCAATTGCAAAATAAAATGGAAGAACAAAAGGTAAGATAAATCTTTTTAAATTCATTGCTTTAACAAACCATCAGTTCTTTTTATTGACGTACTTGAAAACAAATACTACTACATTTTGGGGTTTATGAATTCATCAGCTGAGTGCAAATTATTAAATTGAAGCTTGTTTTTTAGGGTTTATTAGTATATATATATAATTACATAAACAGAGCCTCTCCACTGCCTTTCACAAGTGGAGCAGCACAATCAATGAAAAAGTCTTGTCAAATGCAAGCACATATTCTTTACTTCAGATGGCTTGAAATCCTTGGTTTGGTGGGTAACTTTGAACTCAAAACCTTTCCCCAGGGTCAGGGGAATTTTGAATAGAAATCTTATCCCAAGGTGTGGAATCTGACAACTGAGCAGTTGAGCATGCAGTCAGCTCAGGCAGCACGTGCCTGTGTAAGCCTGCGCCGAGAGAACAGATTGGCCGCCTTTTTGGCATCATCATGGAACTCTTCATTGTCTAGAGCTTGTTTAATGTTACTCATTTCAGTCGTTAGTTTTGTTTTTACTTGTGATTTCAACATTAAAATCGATTTCACACAACGGGTTAGGAAGTTTGACTCCAATTTTTTTTTTCTGATCAAAGTCCCCACCTTATCTGGTGGTTTCCTCCCCCCCCCCCCCCTCGGGCATGACATTGATAGGTGCATTACTCAGGGTAATGTTTGTCAAAGTAGACAAACAGCGGACCCAATATGTCCACAGCACAGTATTTTTAATCTGAGCTCTCTAATACTACACACTCTGTGACCTTATTAATTTTATGAAAACCAGTATATCAATGATCTTATTGATGATTGACAAATGACAGACACTTACCACAAAGCTATTAATCAAATGAAAATAGAAATCACACAAACATTAAACTCAGGTCAATGCAAAGTTGGCCAGTGTTCACCTCTACAGTACAAACTATAGCAGGTCAGTGCTTCAATATAATAAATAGCTTCATTTCTGGAGGTCACTTGATTCTTACCTTCAAAGACCAAGCCATTCTTGAATACATACTTTCCATTCCCATGCTTCATGTTGTTCATCCATTCTCCTACATACTTAGCACCTGTGGCATAGTAAAATGTTCCTTGCCCATGACGCATCCCATTTACCCACTCCCCAACATAATAATTACGCAGTGGATACTGGGACCCTGGTATACGTTTCAAATACCAGGAATGCTCTCCATGCCCATGCTGAACCCCACTCTCCCACTGTCCCTCGTACCTCTCATTCTTATCATACCAGTGCATTGTTCCTGTTCCATGTCGGACATTATCCCTCCAGTCCCCCCTGTAAATGTTTCCAGATGCATACCTCCTCATTCCGAACCCATGTCTGTTATTACTCACCCAGTGTCCATCATAATAAGACAAGCCTTCTTTGTCATACCTCAGAATCCCCTCTCCACAGCGTTTGCCAAATTTCCACTCTCCGGTGTACGATGAAGGAATTGCACCACAGACATATGTACCCTGACCGTGCCTCAAGCCGCCCAGCACGTCGCCATCATAAGTGCTCTCATCCGGCCAAGTGTAGGTGCCCCTACCTTCTATCCTGTTGTTCTTAAAGTCACCTTCATATTTAATGCCATTAGACCAAATGTACTGGCCTGTTCCATCCATTAGTCCATTCACAAACGACCCAGAGTACACATGATTGCCTTTAAACCAAGCTGTTCCTATTCCATGGAAAAACCCTCGATCATCTTTTTCCCCAAGGTACGAATCCACAATCAAGTTGACAAGACGAGGTTCATGTCGCATAGCATCATAGGGCTCATTCTTCTTACTGTTTTCTTCTCCGAGCTCATTTTCAAGAGCCTTAGATTCCCCATCTTGTTCCTTATCAACACTCCCGTCTCCAACCTCCCTGTTGTTCGTTTCAATCAGAATTTCAGACGATTGTTCAGGCATTTTGGAGCAACAACTTGAAAGGACTGTTGCTTCGAGACAGCGCAATAGCCCGGATGAATGTACTGTTGTTATGACAACGTGGAGCTGTAAAAATGGCATGCGGGCTCATGTATCCAACAGCTGTAATATGGTGGCAGTTCTTGAGCGATTAGACACATTGTACTCAAGTGATTTTGTTAGCTATAATGGCTCGAGGATCAAAGTGCTGCCAATTCTCCTGGTTCGTTAACGATGGGGTCGGCATTGGATGCGCGATTTTTACGTATTTACTCATAGGTTATGCAGAATTTGTCGTAGTTTTTGTCATGCTCTTGCCAGAGGTTGTGTCGGCAGCTGCCTTTGGGATGTTCCATGCCATTGCTTTTACGTTTTTGGCCTGTCTGGCTCTTGTTGCTCACAGTAGAGCGATGTGTAGTGATCCAGTAAGTAGTTTCCTCTTTTTTCATACATGAATCAAGAGATCACATGGCTTGCTGAGCTTTTGTTGACAAAATTGTACTGTGTATTCGGTCGGCTGGAGCGTAGATACGCGCAACTTGAATGTTTGAAATGTTTAACAATTTCAGATTTAAGCTTATCTCATTGGTTAGTTTTAATGTCAAGTTCAACCTCCAGTTTAATCCTTAGTTGTAATAGAAACCTCACGGAATGAGTAGAAGTAAACAAACAGAAAATTAAGTTGGTAATAACGAATTGCAATTATGTATCATTTTTCAAACAATAATACTGCATGTGCTCATTTGTGTAATTATCATATTTACAGGAAGTATGCGTGCTGCATAAATTTTTTTGGCAGATGAACAACAAATTAATTTAATAAAGTGAAGAGGCATAACTATATAAATAATATTGATAACCATTAATTTTGTTGCGGTGGAAACAATATTTCATTTGTCCTGAATACCGCAGATGATGTTCCATATTCTCTAAGAAAGCAGGTTACAGGTCAAGAAAAACTGTGAGTGGATATACAAGTGGGCAGTGAGTGTATTGGAACTGTTTTCTTGACCTCAAAAGTGCAGTATTCTTTGAGAAATAAAAACACATGATCCTCTAATAATACCAATATAAGAAGGTGGTGTTCCTATTATTAAATATATTGGTTTAGAAGATAACTTGGAAAACCTAGACATTTCACATTGAAGGAGCAGTAAGCACATGTGTGTGTGTGTTAGTATGGGAAATCGCACAACCTTGAGTACAATTCTGGATTAATAGGTAAATTGTCAAAATTGCAAAAACAATTCTCAAAATCATGAGTATCTATTAATCCCGAATTGTACAAGAAGGTCATATGATTTTTTATTTATTGTACATTCAACAAAATCACTCAATTACTTAATAGATATTCCTATGGAGTACTATTTGGGATTAATTGTACTGCTTGCTCTCAACCAAATTATCAGAATTGAGTAATTTTGTTGAGTGTACTATAAATGAAAATACCACATAGGGTAACCAACATCTGGGACATGAAAGCCCTTTAATCTCTAGTAATTTGTTTATAAAAAGTAATAATGCTTGCTCTGATCCACTTGTCAGTATACATGAGCTGCTTTCTGATAATGTGTCTTCTTATTTAGGGAACTATTCCCTTAGGAAATTGCACGACAGAAAATATAAAGAAGTTACAGCTTAAGGAAGGAGAAGTGGTTCTGAGGTGTACCAGATGTGAGTGTATTAAGCTTGACAGGGCCCATCATTGCAGGTAAAGCTAATCACCCAAAGTTATGCACATTATTGCTGCTGACTGAAGGGTTTTTTTTCCTCTCTTAATTTTTGCCAATTATAAAGACAGTTACTTGTGATTTACATCATCTATACCTACTTTAATATTGGAGACCTTTAGCACCATGCAGTTTGTGGTTAGCGTTTGCAGTCTTGGGTTTGCAGGGTTTCAAACTTTGGCACTTTAGCCGCCATCTTGTTTTTCGGCAAGCCGAAATGCTTTACTTTTATCACCTTAAATACATGAATTATTCAGTACTTCAAGTTCAAAAATCTTGCCTTCAAACATGAGACTGTACAATTTTTAATGGTAAAAAACCTTGCCGTTAATAACATTCCGCTGGAACAGTTCAAAGGTGAACTGCAACCTTCAAATGTGACTGCAAGACCATGGTCACATGGCATCTTGAGGTTTACTGTTTGCCATTAACCATGAAACACCTGATGCTAAAGGTGTCTATTATGTTTTTAAAATCCTGTTGATAATGATATACTTTTTTGATTGACTATTAATCAAGACTTTAATATACAATGTAGATATATGGAAGTGAATGCTCAAGTGCAATTTTTTGACATTTTTTCTCTATATTTTTAATGTCTAGCACTTGTCAGCGGTGCATTAGGTAAGTCATTATATTTTACTTTTTTACTCTTGTCTGTTGGTAAAACATGCATGGACTGATGACAATAAATATCAAAGAGATATTGGAAGTATGTTTTCAAATTTCTTCCCCTCAAAATTACTATGTTAATCTTATTACTTCTTTTCCTTTTTCAGGAAAATGGATCACCATTGTCCATGGTAGGTGTTGTGCTCAAAATAAACAAAAAAATTATCTTTTAGTTCTCCATTTACAGTCACTACATCCTTAACATGATTGTCTGAATTAATCAGTCAGCAAAAAAAAAAAAAAAATGGTGATAAGAAGAGGAGGAGACTGAAAATCAATGTCAACTGGTAGCAACTGTTACTATAATAACAAATCCAAGATGGATTGGCAAAAGAATTGAGCAAAGTTCCCTCAAATGTGCTATTAAAACAGCTTAACCGTTTAACTCCCAAGGGGTTCTCCATTGACGAGTAAAATCGTCTGGCGTTAGACAGAGTAAAATCTATAAGTGCCATTTGGCACTATTGGGAGTTAAAGGGTTTTAATGCAATAGTATTTGCATTAAGCTGTCCAAAATTATTTTGGAAAGCTTATATTAGATTTCAGTTTCTTTAGTCTAATTTGTTTACAACATTCCCCCTTTCTTCCTTTCAGGATAAATAATTGTGTTGGTGAAGATAATCAAAAGTTTTTTGTACTATTCACTGTGAGTACCTATGTTACATACCTTGATGTAGTTACACTGTACCTATGTAAAATGAATGTATTCATACATGAATATTTCATCAGATGACAGTTTCTTTTTCAATGTTTTTCAGCTGTACATTTTTACAATATCATTCTATGCACTGATTTTGACAATTAGAACGCTATTCATTTGTACAGAAAAAGAATGGCAAGGTAAGTTGATTACTTACTATTCATTCCTTGGACTCATAAATTATGTTGCTGTTCCACTCTTTGTAGGATTCTGGTACAGTCAGTCTGTGCCTCTACCCCTGACAAGACATCTTTGTCACCACTTCCAGCTGAAAATCAACCAGAACTCTTCTTTCACCATTTTCCCAATTTCACCCCAAAAAGGGGTCCCCTCCTCACTCCATGCTTACTAGCAATATCCTCCACTCTATCCCTCTACTCTTTCCTATCTGTTCTATCATGCCTCCTGATGCATGCTTATGCCCTCTGAAAATCCTATGTCATCAATCCTGTCTCCACCACTGACAGGATTCCTTTGTCTCTCTCCCCACTCTACCATTGCTAGGACTCCTCTTTCATGACTCCCAGCTTCATCACTGTCAGCATTCTTCCATTATCACTCTCACTCCTTTGTCACCACTTCTCACTACATCCCGGTAGGGACACGTATGTTGCCACATCACACAATAATTAATTGTTCATTTTGGGTCTGATCCGGCGCTACTGTCACCATTTCCCCCATCCTTGCAGTGACCCCACCCCATCCATGGTAGGGCTCATATGTCACTATCCTTACCCAGGGTTGTCATTAAGAGTTTTAGAAGCTGGTCTCTTAGGGAAAGTAGCCGGTCAAAAATTGAACAAATCTTCCTATACAAAAATTTGGTATTATCAACAGAGTTGATAATGTAAATTGACCACCATACAGGGATTCTAAAAGCTGACGTTTCGAGCGTTAGCCCTTCGTCAGAGCTCTGTTGTTAATACCAAATTTTTGTGTACTACTTCCCCACCGACGTAGCACCACAGTTTCTTTAGAAACTATCCCCTTTATAAATCTTCCTATAGTTGTTATGTTTTACTGATTTTACTGAGCTCACCAGCTGATTTTACTGTGGTAACCAGCTACTGATGACAGTCCAGCCAACATACTTTAAACCTGATACATTTTACTTGATCGAATGTCAGCTTGTTCTTGCTTGTTCAACAGATTGCACCTTTGTACCAGTTGCCTCTGCCATTCTTCTTATGATATTTCTAGTGTTTGAGGGATTGCTGTTTGGAATTTTTACCCTTGTTATGTTCTGCACTCAAGTTTCTTCAATAGTTAAGGATGAAACGGTACGTTTATACAAGCATTCTGTTAAGGATAATCATACTTGGGACCATTAGATTACCCTTCTCAGTGGCTGACGAAGTTCGGTGGATCTGAATGAAGTATCCCACTTTTAAGTGCACTCTGAGTACGGGAATTTTTTTATTTTTTATATTTTTATATATTTTTTTTAAATCATGATTCCAGAGCAGGAAAACAATATTTTTGATTCCATACTAAATGTGTGTGTAACTTATTAATTAAAAAGCCTTTGCTTCAAATATTTATTTTGTCTTTTATTCACAGGGAATAGAAAACTTAAAGAAAGAGAAAGTAGTAAAAAAGAGTACTGTGTAAGTTGATTTTTTCCCTTCAGCATGGGTACAGGGCACTCCCATCATTTTCCATCTTTAACACGCACTCCAATCTTTTCTGATAGAAAGTAAGGGTACATATATATGTTGTGCCGCGTAGCACTATAAACACATACAAGTGGTGGAACAGAGAATTAACTCTGAAGTGTAAATTAAAGTGCTAATAGAAACCCATGAAAAAACCCACTGGGCGTTAGCCCTAGTAAAGGGTTTGAGGGGACCACACGAGACAAAGAAAAAATTCTTCTGACCTCGGTCTTTAATTTTCTGATAGAAAGTTCCTTTTACCTCACCGCGAACTCACTGTCAAGAAAATACTGGTAAAACCTCTTTCTTTGATTTATGTCTCACAGGTATGAGAATCTTCAAGATGTCTTTGGAGGCTACTTTTCTATCTCGTGGTTTTCACCCTTTTCTTCTGGACCTTCTCGACGTGCAAATCACTGTTTCCATGACGTCTAGACAACACTAACAGTGAACATATCACAGACGTTCTCCATTATATACCATGTCTATATTGTAGTGGCAGAGTGGTTTAATGGTTGGCTTGTCGGACGTTCATTGGCTGGCCGATGACCTCATATTAGCTCTCCACCGTTATCTTCCTTGCTTGGGCCCGTTTTAAATATCGCATTTCACATGTGGCGAATTTAATTCGGAAATTAAATACATATGAAGTTCGACCTTAAAAACAACTGCATTTGACAGACGCGACTTCTGCCGCATCTTCGACTGAGCCAGTCGAATATTCAACAAAAATTCGACACTTCACGTGTGCCAAATCTAATGCCTATCTAAGATTCCAAATGAAAAAAAAAAGTGCCCGGGAACAAAACTTTATAAAGCACGCTTTAAGTTTAATGCGACTCTGCTAAAGTCGACGTCTAAAGTACACAGTCGAATTTATTTGGGTCGACCCAAATACGAATTGGATTCGGCACATGTGAAATGCGACGTTTCAAACGGGCCTTAGAGGAGAATTCACCTTGTGCCATACTACCCCCTCTGCAGTCGCTTTGGCCACGTCGACACGTGTAAAACTGTCTCCCCTGTCTCAAAATCAGGCGAATGGCATCGATCCCTCTTCGATGCGCTCTGGCGAAACGTCAGCTTTTTTAATCTCTCTAGGGTGGCCAACTGATTTACGTTATCAACTCAGTTGATAAAACCAAATTTTCGTATACCAATCCCTAACCGAAGCAGCCCTACAATTTCTTTAGAAACAAGCCCCACCCCGCCCCGCCACCCCCCCCCCCCCCCCTCATACGAGAGTAGCCGAGCTCGCTGGCTTGCTGCACAAGAGACTGTCTGTGATGGTGTGTTTTTTGTTCTTCTACCTACATATTCCAAATGTCAGTGAAACTGTTTCCTTGTGATATTCAACTTTCTGCGTATCGACCATAACGACAAGCAAATCGTTATTTATCTTATTAGTATGTGATGTGTAGGCTACTTTGAAATGTAAATATGTGGAATGTATATTTAAAATTAAATGTCAACGTAAATTAAACGGTTCAAATGAAAAGAAATGGTTTTTCAATTAGTTTAGTGCTTGGAAGTTACGTCTTTTGTAGAGTAAATGAATGGCATGTAAATTAAGAATTAAAATATCATAATATGTGTTTGTCGTTGTTCCCTATAGCCTGTGTCTATTGCGCAAGCTTGAAGAGTCCCTCTCAAAAGATTCGCTGAGTTTGTGAATTTGGAAATATCAAAATTCAGCTTGATAGCCACGCCCAGAGAGCAAAAACAATCGAAGCGAATTGCAAGGAATGTGAAAGATGATTAATATAACTTTCAGTTTCCTTTGTTTTGTTCTCTGGGCCTCGCTATCAAACAAAGTAGCGTATTCAGACAACAGAAATGACCGCCACAAAAACAGAAATCTAACATGGTGCTGAACCCTCGCGTACGCATTTTAAGAGGAAGTGCGATAGTTTCTAGAGTCACTCGTTTAACGACTTGTGGTCAGAAGGAAGGAAAGCTTTCGGTGCGAGATTGAGGGGCCGCAAATTCGAACCCCGAGCACTTTCCCTTCCATTTGTCTTCCAGCCGTGTAAAAAGAGAAGAGCTTTGAAGCCGAGAAGCGGCCGCCGAAGCAACGCAAGCTAAAGCATAAACGTAACAAGAATGAACAAACTAGTTCTGATCGCTTTTGCACAGTGGCGCATACCAACGCAAAAAAATACCAAATTAGCGATCTTGTGATGCGCCAGGAGTATGCTTTCCGTCCCATCGGCATTATATCCAGGAAACAGTTGCATCTCACTGCCACATTTTTTCTGTATCTGTGACAAATTCACCAAAACCTTAAGCACGGGCCTTGGGAAGCAAACTCCGCCGGCGTAAGCGCAATCCCTACTTCTTTTGCCCCACACAAATTCAACTCGCGTATTCTTATTCGACGTTGTACGCCATTGAACGCAAAGACTTTTTATGGCAGATAGAATGATAACGATGGAGAGTGATGATGATGGTAGCGATGGTGGGCGATTTCCTTCCTTCCAGTCCCACCCTACGCTCGGTTCCCTGCTTTTCTGGGCTTTTTGCACGCCTCTCACCGGTTGGACGTTTCTCCACGTTTGACATCAGTCGCAGTTTTCTTTGCCTGGCGCCGTTTGCATATTTTCGCGGTAGGACGTCGGTTGCATTTTTCCACATTTCACACCGTTTGCCCGTCTTCGTGCTCTTGGCACCGCTTTGCTTATTTCCCTCGCCTTTCCAAGTTGTTTTTTGGCAACCTTACTTTCAAACGAAGTCCGTCAATTCCCGAGTTTTGGGGTCTATATGAGTAAATGCTGACTACTGTATCGAGATATTGTTTACTAGTTAGTGATAGGGTAGCCGATACAGAAATTATTAGGACGTCACAAACTAGGGATAGGCTTAAGAAATCCCAAACTAGAATGAAGGGTTTTTTTTATTTAGTTGCATTTTTCAAGGCCCTCAATTATTACTTCGTGCTAGAACTGCATTTGAAACGTAAAGAAAATCAAGCGTGGTACTCATGCGGTTAGAAAAAAAAAAATCAGACTTGCGAATTGTAAAAAAAGTTGATGTCAGTTCTTCCCTCTCTTCTCAGCTGCATTGTGTCAACCTGAGAAGGCGCTTACTTTCACTTGATTAAATAATCTGTCTTTCAACAAAGATGGTGAAAGAGGAAATTGAGCGTGTTTCGTAAGTAATTGGTTGTGTAAATCCGACATTTAGACTCGGAAGTTTGACAGAAGTATCAATTGCTGCGGAATACCTTTGACAGAGAGCACGGACGAAAATTGAAATCTTTCATTCTTTACGACTAAAATTTTTTTTTGTTAGAAGATAAGTATAAGAAACGACAATGTGAAGAAACCGAAATGCACACGAGAAATGTCACAATTCGCTGTCGATAAAATTCCAAAGCGCGCTTATTTGAATCAAACGAAAGAGTGTAATCAGCATCACCTTGTTCTGTTGCTGTTGCCTCAGAAAAGTGAGTCAGAAGAACCATTAGAAATTTTGGAGTTTGATGGCGCCTTAATAGGGTCAAAAGAGGCCTTTACTGAGTGAGAGGATACAGTTACATGTGCTCGTTAAACGCTTTTAATTGTAAAACATCCACGAGAATTTTATTTTCGGCTTCATTTCTTCACCACATAATTACTTTTTCATATAAGTAGGTAAGTAACAAAAGATTAAAATCCGTCCCGTCTCATCAATTAAGATAATCGAGTTAGTCGAAGATTTTCTCGATTAACTGCGGTGAATTGGCCAAGAGACCGCCCATACAATGTAGACAAACGTAACGAGGACAAATTAAAAGTGTTGTTGAACCGTCTTGTCAAACTGAAAGGTTCAAAAGGAGGGAGTCAAACCAGTGTTGAAGGAAAAAAGTCATTAATGAGTCAAGCGTGCCGCACATTATCAGTATATAGAAAAGAAAAGATTAATTTATACTCTCTTCTATGTGAGAATTGTAAAGACCCCTTAAAATTAGCTTCACAAAAGCTTACATCCACTTTTAACATAATTTTAATCATGTTTGTGTAAACAATTCATCGTTTGCAATGACGTCCGAAGTGTGGTTTGAAACACTGGATTAATAGAAGCGAAGGAGGAAAAACAATCATTGTACATCGAATCTTCAACGAGTCTTACGACAAGTTCAACCATGGTGCTTTTAAATACAACCGTTTCTCGGTGTGATCTTTTGAACGAAACTACAGTTTCCAAGGCCGGGAAGACTGTAGCGTACGCTTTTATCATGTTGATGGCACTACTTGGCAATTCTGCTATTGTCTTTGTGGTCTTCAAAACGCAGCGACTGCGAACCACAACGAATTTCTTCATAGCTAATATGGCCGTGTCTGATTTGCTGATGCCACTGTTCGCCATGCCGCGAACGGTGACAGCAGTTCATTTTGGCGCCAATCGCTGGCTTATTGGCGGGAATTTCGGCCTGGCCATGTGCAAGCTCGCGCCTCTTTTTCAGGACATTTCGACGGCGGTTTCCACCCAGAGTTTAGTGCTTATCGCGGTCGATCGATTTTACAACGTTTTCTACCCAGTTAAAGCAGCTGTCATGGGTACAAACATAGCAAAAAGGACTTTACCATTCGTCTGGTTAATTGCTCTAGCAATTCACACGCCTTACCTCTTCATTTATAGGATTTACATCGTCAAAGGAGAAGCTTACTGCCTTCTTAACTGGACACCACCTTTCAGGGACGACAACCAAGCGCAAAAAATCTACTTTGTCCTTCTCGTTATTTTGCTATTCATTTTCCCACTGTGCGTGATCGCAGCTCTTTACAGTGCCGTCATCATACGCTTGAAAAGACAGCGGTTTCCGGGAATACACCAAGCCGAAGACGCGAGAAAAATGCGAGAAAAGCGTAATAGGGCCATCTTACAGCTTTCAGTTGTCATAGTGATGGTGTTCATTATTTGTTGGACTCCTTTTATTATTTTCGTATTTTTAAAGTTGTTCATATGGGGCACACCTCAGTGCGGACGTAACAACACTGCATTCACAGTGTACTTCATCGCTCACTCGATCAGCGCCATTAATCCATGTGTTTATACTCTGTTTAGTTCCTCTTATCGCCAAGGCCTCAAAGAAGTCCTCAGTTGTGGCGTGCGGGAACGAGCTTCTTGTCGCATTTTACCGGTGAACGGCGAAGACGAACTTGAAATGAGAGCCCGTGCGAGGACTTTCTCGAGTCGATTAATCTAATGGCTACTTGTAATTAAGGCAAATTTCAATTAGTCGGCAAAGAGAACTGTTACTAGAGTGAGTTCGAGGACTCTCTGTGCTCCCTATTCTGTTGAGGAGCCAAAACGTTGTTTCCGTGTTGTTACCTGGTGGTGCTCACTATTTCTACTATGGAAGAAATTGTGCAATGTGACCACTGGAATTAAAGCTGTTAGGCGTAACTAAGGATAACAAACTGTGCAAGGTGGCTCGAACCCCTGGAGATGTAAATTTAAACCTTAAAAACAGTACGAGTAATATTTTCTAATAGTACGGTTTGTTCACCAGCTTCACCAGAGTTGCAAAGTCGTTTTAAAACCCCTGCATGACGACGATGAAACGGCAAAAGAAGGAAAAAAGAGAAATCATTATAACTTTCATTATTAAGGAGACGAAAAACATTATCGGTTGTCAGCTTACTGATCACTGATTCATGCGCACTGACTTGCACATAAAGTGGCACATCTGTGTTTTCAACTGTCAGAACGTAAAATAATTAATGGATTAAGATACACAACGCGAATTAACGAATCGTCCTTAATTAGCAGTCACGTATGTAATAAACGTGTGGGAAGAGTTCACCTGCCAGCACTTATTGGCATCAAGGGTTATTCTTTGACCTTAAAGACTTAAGTGGATGGAGTGTTGTAAAACATAATGTAATCATTGAATTGCAAGTCCCTAGTCCCTAGAAGACCATGAATATCCATTCAATTTTCTGTTTTCTCTTCAGTTCCACTTTATCGACCAACCCTTAGTCAGTAAATTTCCTTTTGCGAATTATTCACACAATTTGTGCAAGAACGTTAGCCAGAGTGGTTTTCAACTGAGTGTCGAAACGTGATCCGCGTTCATTGCTTTGGTTTTGCTTATATGCTTTGTGATTGGTCAGACGAACGCCCGCCACTTTCTCTTCCAAAATGAGAGGCAAAACCAAAGCCAACGTTTTTTTTTGTTCGCACGCCTTTTCCCGCGCTTGGCGACGGCTACATGTAAGTGCCTCTAATTGTGATTGGCTAATTGCGCTGTTTGTGAGTGTGGTGATTGAACAAAGTCATTTCTGGAAAACGTGAAAAGAATCGTACAACATAGAAACAGCGTGCAAAATACTTATTCTGTAACAAGCCGGTTTGTGTGATATTGACATTACCATGCTCAGTTTTTCTTTAAATCTGTTTTCGCTGGATTTTCCTTAAACGTTTCAGTTTCAAAGGTCTGGCCGACTTTAAGTTCGTCAAGGGTACCAAAACTACTTTGGACAGTTGCATAAACGCTGAAAGTTTCAGATTCACTGCAGTGAGAGAAAATGTCGACTAGGTAACACTCCACTTTTCCATTGTCACCTACACTCCTAAAATATTTTATACGGCACCAAAGACTAGGTCTATAGGATTTTGCACCTAAGCCATGGATAAATTTCATTTGTATTTTGAAACAGAGGTGTGGAGCTTTGCGTTTAGTTCAAATGTACAAAACGTATTCCAGATGACTACCTTTTCTCTCTCGTGAAGACAGATTTGGTTATACACGGGTGTCTGCTGCACTTGAAGAGGTTGCGAAGGACCGTAATAAAGAGATGTAGAGACCGAATGATTAGTAATTGGTGCAACCGAAAGGTAGATAAGATAGATACAATTTGCCGTTCTGGTGAGCATTTTAAACATGTCTAAAAGGGTTAAAGGCGGACGAGCTGAGTTCAACAACAAACTTTGTACAAATTAAAACGTCACTTTAAGGTGTACATTCTGGTGGCTTGCTTGGCATATCCTAGTTCAAAATATCCTGGGAATACAAAGAAAGAGGACCTTCCCGTGGTCAATCATTTTGACTCTCCCAGAACTGACACAGCAGAGGACAAGACTGTGTTCGTGATTCGAATAGGATTCCGTAACACCATGGAAAGACGCCACGCAGAGGAAGGTCTAATATTTACCTACCGAACCCTGCAACCCAGTGGCATCAACATTTCGTTTGAACTCTTGCAGCGCGCGCTGTGAGCGACTTCAAATTTCATAACGCGCACTTCGCTCAACGGCCAGTCTCATCGATGAAGGGGCAGTATAATTCTCGTACCCAGATCTGTAGGGGCGAGGAACAAAACTAATGCGGTCGACAGAATTTAAGCAGTTCCTACGAGATGAAAAATGCAGTTTTAACGAATTATTTCATAGTTTATCGGTACAGTAAACAAAACGTTCTTGCGAATTAGGGCAAGTGACCTTACTCATTTTATAGCGTAGTAGCGCGCGCATGTTAAATGGCGCGCGTGTGCAAGTGACGAAATAATCGAAATAAAAGTGTCGTAACAAACAAAGCAAATGAAACCAAGATAAAGAACACGAATAGTGTTCAAGATGGAAAGCGTAGTGTGTTTCCTACGTTACCCGATTTTTATTATCGCTGTTTTCATTAGTATGGTAGTTGAGATGAAAGCGTTGATCTTGATTGCGCACTGGCTTTGTGCGTACATCGAATACTTTCTGCGCGTATTCGAGATGTTTAATGCTAACATAGCAGAGCTGCAACTTACAGAGCCTGTGGTTATCACTGCCGTCAAAGAATACGCGACATCCGATAATGACGGAGGTCTGCGAGTCAAAACAACAGGCCCAGGCAAAATGAGCAAGACACCTTTCAAAGAGAAGACAAAGATTGGTGCAAACGAGACTGGAAACAGAGGTAGACCTCCAGTTCCTGTCAGTGTTCCGAAGGTGAAGCGCGGTGCCGCTGATGGACAAGATTCATTTACTGACATTGTTCGTGGTACAGGAAAGGTTGCCACTTGTTTGCCACGCAATGTGTGGTCAGAGGATTCTTGTGCTACGAGAACGAAGGGGAGCAGTGGCGGCCAGAGACGTGTGAGACGTAGTTTGTGGCCGGAAGATTCTAGTTCTGTGAGCAGGAAAGGGAGCATTGGTGGCCAGGAAAGAAACCGTGGGAGAAAGACAACTGAAGTCAATTTTCTTAAGGTAGATAAGCCTTCCCCACTTTGGCATTCGACGCAAAGCCAAGGGCCATACTATCATACGGGTATTACCAATCAAAATGGGAACACTTTCAAACAAACACGAAACACCAGTTTGATCAACATGCATAGAGGAAGGAGGTCGGCACCGCAGGAGGAGAGACCGATTTTAAGGGGGGGCACATTTTCCACAAAGGGGAAAGTCACTTGTTCAACGCCCTGTCCTATAAGACTGTGGTCTGTCGACATAAATGAGGAATCAGTAAAAGAGGAACCGTCAATTGACAGTAACAATAAAATCAGTCCTGAGACCACCACCAACAAGAACACATTAGACAGCAGCAAATTTTCTTTGTTCTTGAAGGCTTTTGCTGCTTTCTTGCTCCTGATGATAGACGCAGCGCAGTCGGTTTGTGATTACATTGACAAGAACTGGATTCGACTCATAGACATTTTGAATTGTATGGATGGTAAATTAATAGCCTGCTGGATCTCGAGTAAGGGGAGTAAAGCTGTTGTGTTATGTCAGAGCACCATCAAGTGGGCAATAAAGAGATTGTATGGATCTGTTACCACTGCATCACGAAAATTTTACAGATCTGTCATCACTACATCAGCAAGAGCTAAGTCGAAAATAGGAGAGAAAGTAGCGACATATGGTTCAGTTTTAATCTCGCTAAGGAGAGCAGATCAGCCAGCGACACGCCAAGAATTACCGACTTCGTCCCCTTGCAAAGACCAAGAAGGAACCAAAAATACCGGAAAGAAACAATGCAATGGCAAAGCTTGCGACCGACTTACCAGAACACGTTTAGCGCAGTTCGACTTTCCTGTTCGACTTTGTTCTCTCAAAGAAGATTGGGAGACACCTGTGAATCAGTCATTCAAAAACGATATCGTTAGTGCTTCGAGAAGCGTTGACAATATTACCGATTCTAAATTAATCTCTCTTTCGCAAAACGAAACGCTCCGCGGGGACTCAAGCTCTCACAGGAGAAAGGATCAATCGTACTTCTCACAAAGTGTTGATTACGCGTACGTGCCAGTACACGGACAGAAGGGACAAGTGCAATTAACAACGAAATGCAAGATCAAGACAGACTCACCTTCCAAATTACACAATCATGTTGGGGCTCCGTTAGGTAAAGAGAATCAGGGAAAGGTAAATACATCAGCAGAGGTAGATTTGGCAGCCACAAAAACGCGCAAAACAAAAGAGGGGGCCATGCCACGGTTAATCCTCGCTTCAAATGTGGACGCGGTCGCTTATGACAAGTTATGTGTTCCTGAAAAGAGTTCGCAAAAACTTGGTATTCAGTTAGAGCTAATGACGCCCGTTAAACCCAGACATGAATCAGTAGCACTGGGTTCCTGTGAGAAGGCAAAACGAACTTCAGTGGTGGAACGGGAAGTTGTAGAAGATAAATCCATTCGTGCGAAGCGGCGAAACAACGATCTGGAGAAGAACCAATCAGACAAGCAAGCTCCCATGGCCCTTACGCAGCAAAGTGGGATGAACGTAACCGTTTCCAAAGCTCGAGAAGAGGTGAAAAGTCCACTTGGATCGACGGCTAGATCGAGGGCGAGCACGAAGAGGAAGACTGGGGATAACTCAAATGACATTGTTAAACCGGAGTCCTTATCCCTGCAGCCACTGACCGCGCAAACTAAACAGGCTGCCGGACAACAGTCCGATGAGGCTACAGTGGACAAGCCGGAGTCGATGGAGGCGGTGGTAAGTGTTGAGAAGCTGCTTACAATACCGCTAGCAACAATGGTAGTAAACAATGAGCTAGACGAAGTGGAGGAATCATTTGAAGAATCTAGAGCAGCTTATTATGAGCTGCAGGCCTCAGCAACGGCAAACATTTCAGAACCAGAGGAGCCAATGGAGACAAACGCAGAGGTGAAGATAGAGGACGTCGATATAGAGATGAAAAGTGTGGAAGAGCAAGTTTCGTCGTGGCAGTTCCTACCATTTTCCCTTGCGTCATTTCCGCTAAAAGCGGCCTTTATCTCAAACTCGCAGCCAGCTGAAGAGGACATGGAAACTCATCAAGTTGAGGTATCCTCATGGGATTTCTCCACATTCTCCCTGCCCTCATTTTCAAAGACACCCTTAACCTCACAGCCACCTGAGGAGGAAATGGAGAAGGATAAAGTCCCAATAATGGTTCAATTCGTAAACAAAGAACCTGAAGAAATGGAAATCTACCCAGAAGCAATTGACACGAAGGTGCCACCTGGACAATATGTCAACGCCAAAGAAGCTACAGGATTGGCTTGGACTGACAGACCAGAAATAAGGACACCCAGTAGATTACTACAACAGGGGACAATGGGGGCCGATAATCAGCCACTCGATGGAGGCACAGCATCGAGTCCATCTGGGGAGATAACAGATACCAAGCGGCCATTAGCATCAACAGTTGGAGTGTTGAAAGAGGCAGCCATGTCACCGCAGATCCCAACTTCTGAAGAAGCGACTTCGCCACCAGCTGTGCAACAAACGCAGCCGTTGATACAGGCCGGCAACCTCTCAGCTCATTTGCAAGTGAATTGTGCTATGAAACCAAGTCATGATTATTCAAGGACTATACAACAGCTTTGTCTTGGAGAAAATGTAACGGCTGACACGTCAATGATTGCTACGCGGGAAAACCAAGACACAGCTCCTACATTAGCCAATCATCTGACCATGGAACAACTCCAGATTGTACCACCAGCAGACGATCCGAATGCTTATTTGGCGGATGAATCGGATTCCGAGTCCGATGGTCAGTCGGACGACGAATACCAGTTGGACTTGGAGACAATTGAAAAGTTCTCAGAATTAGAAAGTTCACCAGATCACGCCCAGCTTATCACGAAACTGCTGATGGAAAACGAGTCAGTCACGAGTTATCAGTGGCACAGTGTTTTGGATTCAGATTTAGATAGTGACCGTGGCGCTAAGTGCGAGATGACTGAGTCGCTGGACCCAGGAAAAGCTAACAAGTACTCCGCACTTGAAGACGTATTGGGAATTTCCCCAGCGGAAACTGAACGCTTGGCGAAATCACTGGCTGAAAAGGAATCTAACGAATGGCATAACTGTGACGTTCCTGACTCAGATGCTGATGACGAATCTGATGATTGACGTAATTGGATTTCGTGACATGCATACCATTATGTGGATTCCGGACTTACAGATGTCTTAGAAATGTTTCCAGAGGAACTGAAATTTATGGTGAATTACTGGAGAAAAAGAAGGCCTCCTCTCAGTATTGCAACAGCAACATGTGACGTGTTGGAATACCGACAAGCCGAAGAGATTGCATGACAGTTAATTTAAGAAAGAAACCGGAGATAGTGACTCTTGCTTGAAAACGTATATTTCAAATGCCAATAACATTTATTTGATAAAGCTAATGTAAAATAAAAGACGTTCATTCCTAATCGTAGTTTTAACCAACTCAACCCATTAACATTTTATATAACTTTTTCATTAAACATTTTTGTCATTTCATTGTGTCTTACTTGTGTTTCCACAACTATTATTCCATTCTGTTCTTATTCTATTCTAGTCATCACTCTCGCAGGACCATTGGCAGACACCTGAACCAAGAAAATAACAGTACTAGGAAAGCTTGCCAAAAGGGTAATCTCCCATGATCCAGGATAACAGGCTCCTTCCATCTCGTCTTGCGCGTTTCGCGGGCTGCTAAAAAAACGCCTGTTATGTGGGCAAAGGATGAATAGCCCAACTGTGGCTTTTGTAGTGACAGGTGATTAGGCCATCACCCAGTCTCCATTCAACCCACTAGGACAGATCACAACACCGCGAACTAGACCCCTACTCAGCGATCAGTGCGTAGATACGTTCACGGTCACTTCCTGTTTCATGTGACCTCTGCGCTAAGCCTAATCAAATTCTCAACTGAAATTACAATACAACAGAGAAACAGCAGCCAGTGATAGACAAAATGTTTTTCAAGCAAGCAACAAGCCGGATGGCGTGACATTGAGATTGTCACTCCCAGCCTATTTGACAATTCCGAAACCTTTCCCTTCCCTTTCTTCACATTCGTCAACTGAAGGACGCCAATGCGACCTTAGATACTAACATAAAATTTTAAGGTGGCAATTCGCACTCTGTAGGTTAACGTTAAACAGTGCAATTAAGTTGATGCACAAAAATTTGGAAGTATAAACGGAGGTGCTAATGTAAATTGACCACCTTACAGGAATTCTAAAAGCTGACGTTTCGAGCGTTAACCCCTCGTCAGAGCGATTGTCTGTGTACAACTCCCCCATCGACGCCGTACCACAGTTTCTTTAGAAACTACCCCCGATTTAATCCATTAAGTTGATGGTCAACTTATGGCAAGTCTGTCTTCAAGGTACTAAAACAAAGCCAGGCCACGAACTTGCCTAAGTTTTTTGCGCATAGTGTGATTGGTATAAAGTATTCAAACAAGAGTGGCACGCCGAGAAAAGAGGAAGTAAAACATTTTATAACCCATCTTTATTCCAAATTTTTACTATAATTCCAAACAGTATTATATGAAAGTGAAACGAGCTACACAGTGATAATTAAGAGGGCAGTCAGTTATTACACATTAGCCAGCTAAGTGAAACTGCTTGAGAACGTTCTCAGTCTAATTTTTATTTATCTAACTAACTAAAGACAGTGAACAACAACCATGCTTGCCAGTTTTTATTTTGGAAAACTGACAAACTTTTCGCTCTGGTACGAAGGCGAAAGAACGAAGTACAGACTTCAAAGACAGAAGGAAGAACGGACTTGTTATGTCTGCCATTGCAAAATATCACATATAGGGATATGCATAGGAAACTATACGTTCGGACGCTTAACGGAGGCGTTAAGACCGCGAAACGAGCTATATAAAAGGTGTTGTTGACAAGAGGGAGGGGTAACTGACCGTATTTTATTTATTAATCATGAATAGGTTACCAGGTGCGTTTGGCACAATTTAAATGTAAAGCAATATAACGTAAACTCATCCTTGCGCGATCTAAAGAGAAAAAATATTTTCCAATACAACTAAATATTTAATACATACGTGTCTTGTCGTTTGCACTGTGTTATGCTACTTTACTCTAGCTGCCTACGTAATCCACGTCGAGTTCTTTCACTCAAAGCATTGTTTCTTTCATTGCCCGCTTCCGAGCTTGAGGATCGTCACTTTGGGCCTGAAAAGAGAAAACA
Source organism: Galaxea fascicularis (assembly GCA_948470475.1). Taxonomy (NCBI): domain Eukaryota; kingdom Metazoa; phylum Cnidaria; class Anthozoa; order Scleractinia; family Euphylliidae; genus Galaxea; species Galaxea fascicularis. Next base: position 13,163,529 of record OX419339.1, read on the forward strand.
AAGTTAATAAATGCCGTCTTAAATACATTTTTTTTCAGTTTGTACAACAGGTCAGGATTATGTGCCACGGAGACTTATTCCACACGGTGTATTCTTTCATTTCGAGTAACTGTAAGGAATTGCTTTCAGTTCGTTCCGCGTTAATGTCCAACAAACAGGCGTACAAAGCTAGAATGCCTGGAAATTCTGGTGTTCTCATTTCGTCTTGAACAAGGGAGACAAAGCGCTGTTTGGGGAAATCGCCTTCAGCTGAGAATAGGATGAGGATCCAAGTAGCTTCACTGTTACTTCTCCCAAAGAGGAGGAAGAGTTTACAGCCATGGTTATACCCGTGAGCTTACCCTGAGAGCGAGCTGCGCTTTGTATTGTTGTCTGGCCATTTCGTCTTGCACCCACTGTGGTACATCCGGGATAACGAGCGCTAGCACAAACTTCGCCCCCAGAAGAAAATGCTGCAATGATAAAAAAAAAAAGGACCAAACAGTCGAATTTCCCTTTGCGACCACCTCTCGTAAGCGACCACTTTTTAAAAACACCAAAAGTTTTCCAAGTCAAATCCCTACAAATGGAACAACCTCTCGTAAGCCACTACCTCTTGGAAGCGACCGCGACCACTTTTGCAGATGGCTGTCTAAAATTTGCCCACTGTTTTTAACCTCCTGTAGGCGACTACGTAACACATAACTTGCTCAATTTCTCCCGGACGGTAAATTCGAAAATGTATCGCTGTAACATATTGGCCATATCATTACAGCAGGCGTAAATCTTTTCCACATAGAAAATCCCAAATACAATATGTTATCGTAAAGGGTTGGAATGTAATGTTACATTCAATAAGCCAAGAGTAAGCTCCCCGGAAAGTCTTTGTCACATAACAATTGAATAGAATGGTTTTGACCTAGTTCTGAATTGATCTAACGTCTCATATCACGTCCTTACCTCAATAGCTACAAACATAAGTATGGCATTGACAGTTGTCATTTCTGGGAGCCAATCAGCGTTCTTGGCAGCCATTCCAATCAATGCACAGTTAGTGATGACAGCTACAATGCCAAGCCCTTCAAACGCCGGCTGAAAAACACACATGAAACACGAGAATAGACGAGTTCATAAAACAGGCAGGATTTCCAAGATGACAACGCCTTGTTCACACCGCGGGAGGCTACAACCTATTTAATTCTTCAGGTCTACCGACTTGCCTTCAATCTACGAAACTGCTCAGTGATCAACCCTACACGTCTTGGGAATAAAGAAGGCGATCACTAAACATAGTGTCACGGTGTTTTAATTGACGTGGAATTAAGAAAACAGGAAATTAAGCGAAGAAAATATCCATGTTGACTTTGGAGGTTAAATGTTGTTGAGTTGAACGAAGCTCTTCGCCTACACTTCTTAAGTGTCAAATGTGCTTGTAGTCTGCGTGGTGGGTGCTAAAAAAAAGTGGAAGAGAAAAGAGATAACGAGCAGAACGAACAACCGCTGCCCCTCTTTCCTGGGTCTGCGATGCATTCTGGTGAGCTGCATTCTTAGGCCTGGTTCACACTAGTGACATAACGACATAACGACATAGTCATAATGACAAAGAAAAGATCAGTTTTAACCTTATGTCGATATGTTCATGTTATTATGTTCCGACTATGTCGTTATGATGTGTTGTTCACACTAGAGACATAAAACATCAACATGAGGTACTTTTTTTCGTTTGCGTGACATTCCCGTTATGTTGTTATGTCTCAAGTGTGAAACAGTCTTTAATGTCTGCAATGGTTGTTTCGCCCCGTTTTTTATCTAATATTTCATTCCATTTGTTTTGGGAAGAATGGAAATATTTGTCTCAACCGTTGCAAACCAAACAACATTCAAACATGTTAATGCGTTGGCCTGAACGGAGTATCGGCTTTCAAGCTTTACCTTTTTCCACTTGTCAATGTAAATGTTGTGGTTCAATAGGCCATTTCCGAGTTCATGTCTGCCTCCTCTTCAAAGCGAGTCTAAGTGCGAAGTTTTTGTGATGGTAATTAGTTCTACTTTACATATGAATGAAAACAAATTTTCAAAACAAAAACTTCGCACTTAGACTCGCTTTGAAGAGGAGGCAGACATGAACTCGGGAATGGCCTATTTTAATCGTTGGTTTAATCTTTTGTTTCACATTCATTATTATACATTACCATACGATAGCGCTATCCACCGGATAAATCACTATCCACCGGATAGGTATTGGGAAAGCTAATTGCACTATCCGCTGGATAGATATTTATCCGGCGGATAGCGCTATCCAGCCTTTGAACAACCGGGACCAGAACAAAGGAAACTTAAAACAAGGAAAAACTTGAACCACAAGAAATACAACAAATGTGGCACAAGTTTGCCCTGTTAGGCAATTACAAAATAGCAAAGGTGACAACCGAAGAGATAAAAAGAACACTGATATTAAAAAGCTTAAATAAATAAACGAACTTCGGGGAATTTTTCCTTAATTTTATTTTCTAAAACCTAATTTAAGGCTTGAGTCGTATCCCTACCTGCCAGGCACCAATGGAGTTGGCAGGTTCGGCAAAAGGTCGTTGGTAAATGCGGCACATCTTGAAAGCATCTGTTCTCATCTCTATGACATTGTTCAGCAACGCCCAGAAAGCAGCCATAGGGTATGCAGAGGAAAAGAGAAATGTGTAACCAAACTGAAGGAACAGTTCCAAGTAATCAGCAAACGTACCCTGTAAAAAGGGAGAAAAGTCTTTGAACTGTCGAGAAGAGATCGTGGAGTCGTGGAAAGTGAGGCTGTCTATGAGACGACATTCATTTGTCTCTATAGAAACCAGAAAACGGGGTTACTTTCACAGAAATTTGATTTTATCAACGGAGTTGATAATGTTTAGTTAATTGACTACCGTACAGGGATTCTGAAAGCTGACGTTTCGAACGTCAGCCCTTCGTCAGAACGAATGGAAGAATTACTTCCCCACCCCCCCCATTTTCACAGGAGTTCACTTTGCTAATCCTAAGTTTGATGTATCCGTCATTGTTTGAGGGCTAACTTGTCCAGAACAGGCAATCAGTTTTTACGAATAACAAAAATGAAACGTATCAAGTGTTTCTCTCAAAGTGGATTTCCACTATCGCGTCATTTTTACGTTCGTGCGGACGTAAACTTTAACTGGCTTTACGTGCGCAAACAAAATAAAAACGATGTATGGAAGGCCGCGTGTAAACGTAAAAGTTGGGCGAGGTTCAACTTTTACGTTTACGCGCGAGCTTTCAGATATCGTCTCAGTCTATTTTTTTACGCACGTAAGGCCAATTAAAGTTTACGTCCACCGTAAAAATTACTCGACAGTGGAAATACACCATTACACTAAAGTATCCATACGCGAATATCCAACCACATTCTTTATCGAGAGGAACAACACAGTTTTCGCAAGTCGTAAAAGGTGCGATAGCTTTTTTAAGTAGAATTGTAATGTCTTTGAAAGCTTTGTTGATTATCGACTGACGGACTGACTGGCTGACCGACCGACCGACTGACTGACAACAACATCAACAACAACAATAACTTTATTACCCTTTTCCTAACAGAAAAAAAATGAAATTATAAAAGAGTAATGGCTTCCTTAATAGCTGTGAAAGCTGACAAAAGTAGGAAGCCGACAGACGGACAGACTGACCCACCGACGCGCGACCGACTGATTGAGTGACTGACAGACAGACGGACCCATCGACTGCGCAACCGATTGATTGATTGATTGATTGATTGACTGACTGACTGACTGATTGAATGACAGACAGATGGACAGACGGACCCACCGACCGATTGATGGATTGATTGACAGACTGATTGATTAACTGTCAGACAGACATAACTTACCAAATATTGCTCCTGTGTTCCTTGTCGTTCAATGTTGTCAGACAGGTCAGCCGTCTTCATTACAATCTTCTTTCCTTCTTTCGAAACCTTAGTGACTCTACTTTTAAACATGACGTAAGGAATCAGAGACTCTGTGACCTGCCCAATCAACTGAGATGTTATCATCAATGCAGCCAAGTGCTGAAAGACAAAGAGGAATCAAATTAGCATGCAAACGTGATAAGGGAATATAAGGATACATATATGTTGTGCCGCGTAGCACTATAAACACGTACAAGTGGTGGAACAGAGAATTAACTCTGAATTGTAAATTAAAGTGCTAAGAGAAACACTGGGCCTTAGCCCTAGTAAAGGGTATCAGGGAACCACACGAGGCAAAGAAAAAATTCTTATGACCTCAGTGGGAATCGAACCCACGACCTCCGGATTAGATCTACCGTTACCGGACAGAGAAAGTCGGGGACGATTAAGGCGGTGAATCGCGGCGAAGAGAAAGTAAGGGTACATATATATGTTGTGCCGCGTAGCACTATAAACACGTACAAGTGGTGGAACAGAGAATTAACTCTGAAGTGTAAATTAAAGTGCTAAGAGAAACCCATGAAAAACTCACTGGGCGTTAGCCCTAGTAAGGGAATAGCCAGTCAACACAAGAGCCCCGTTCCCCCAGTCTCCGTTCATAACACGAGCTTTTTACGATTCCTTCTTGGAAAAGGTAGCTCTGAAAAAGCGTAATCACAACTTGTCCGTCAGTCTACAGTTCGTTTGTTCAAGACGATTTTTTTCAATTTAACGGATTCAGATTTAGAATTAGAACGTTCTCTCAATTTGACTCCTCTCACTCGTAAACGATCGATAAAGCTAATCTTCATAATAAGAATATCCAAAAGTTTCATTCAAAATTTCCGTTTTTTTCGGTAATTTTCGAGTGGAGAGAGGACCAAGCCACATTTCCGTTTATAAGTGACAACCGATCCAGACCTCTTGTTGTCTTTATTTGAAATGAAAACAATACACTTACCCTCTGTAAGAGATCAATGTCTTGAAGGTAAAATGCGATGTAGAAAAGTGAGTAGAAACAATTCACAAAATAAAACTGCAAAATAATAAAAAAAAAAGAAACCACAGAATGGTATAAGACAAAGTAGTATCATTGATGAACCCATTTGGTGCAGACAGATAAGTGATACTCACAAGAACCAATTTGACGATGAGGTGGTTATTAAACGCTGACTGCAGCCGATGATTTTCTGAAGGAAGGAGGAATACATTGAGTCAGTTGCATGGCTACTCCTTGCTTCAGTTTAGAAACAAGAGAATAGTCTTTATAATTATTAAAATATTCACAAACAAACAAAGAAGGAGAAAGTGATCCACAAAAGGGAGATAGAGGAAACTGCAATTTAAAGCGATAACACAGTCATCTTCCGACTGTAAAGTTCTAAAACATCTGGGCCGGGTTGTTCAAAGCCCGATTAAGCTAACCCAAGGTTAGCGAGAATTTTGATTTCAGTTTTGTATATCAAATAGGTAAATAGGTAATTTGTTTATATTGTTTGCCCTGCAGTTTTGAGCTGTAGTAATCTCAAACTACACCAAAAAGTAGTGGTGAAAAACGTTGTCAAATAAGAAAACGTAATGCTTCAGTTAACGTTTAACCCTGGGTTAACGTTAACCGGCTTTCGAACAACCCGGCCCAGTACTGTAGGTTCAGAGACACTTTAACCCTTTAACTCACAGTTCAGCACGTAACTTCTCCTTATAATATCAATGCACTGTCCAGAAGACAGGTGATAAGAATAGCGTAACGTATCAACCAGAGTGTGTTATCTTGATATAAACGGTAATAAACCCAAGTTCTCTTAACCAGAGTTAGTAGAGGGAGACTAACTCCGTCTTAACTAATGTACAAGGGATTGTATAGCAACTAGAAAGGGATTTAATAATCAGATCTTGGGAGTTTAAGGGTTAAATTGATGAAACCATTTTGAGCCACCTTAAAGAGAGGCTGATTCCCCTCAACTGCAGCATGTGGACAACTTAGCATTATTTATATCAAGGTATGTCTAACAGAGAGGTTCTCAAACAGCATGACCCACACTCACCCCATTCAGTCAGGAATGTGGCAAGTTGGTGGTACAGGTTATTCAACACAGCAATCGCCACAGCATACACAATACTTGGTAATAGCAGCATGACATTTGCAACAATTCCACCGACATCATTATACCTGGACTCAACAGCATCAAGAAATTTAAAATTCAAAAGCATGACCACAGTTGCTAGTTTCATGCATAGGAGCACTATTGGGTAAGACACACAGTATGTCTTAATCTTTCTTTTCCACGGTGGGTAATAGTATTCTGTTTGACCAGTGATGGGGCTAATGCGCTTCTCGCCCCAGTAGGTTGGGCGTGCCTCTTCCACTTCCTCTGATCCTGGAGAATAGTGGAAAATAGACATTAATATCACTGGCATCCTAACAACTGCATTAAAGGCGTAATGTAAGTGCTAATTATTTTTGCTCCAGTTACAACTAACATACATTTTTATCCTCAGGGTTTGAAGTAAGTGCTCACCCAAGTTACTCCCCCATGGTGAGCCCTCTGTCATAAACTACGATCTACTTTGTTTAAGTCTCCAACTCTGTACTCTACTTAGTGTACTTTTGTTATCATGTGGAAACTATCCGTAAGTCCTGCCTTTCACCCCATCCCAGGGGGTAATAAATCATTGGGAACTCACAGATGTGAGGGTTTAAAAACTCAAAATTAAAGAAAACATGAATCTCAAATGATGCTTCCAGAGACAACCTTCCATGACAGGACAAAGGATATTTTCAGGGAAATGTAATAAAAAAACTAAAACAAATGAAATGCTTGGGTGATAAAACAAATCCTTTTTTTTTCCTCCTACCAACCTGAAAGCTAACAATTTACTACTGAGAACAGGGACAAGAATATTTATAACTATGTTTACACTGAGTGTGAATGTACATTTATTTATTGCCGATTCACTCCACAGTAATCATATATTTGTTTGAACTGTGGATTTAAAGTTATGAAGATGGTAAGTGATCATTCCAGCTATGGACACTACTGCACAAGCCTACGCTTTTTCTAGGCTTTATTTTCATTACTGCTCAAGTAGTGTCCATAACTGCGATGAACACTAGTTCTTATCTATCTGTCTGTCTAGCATTAATTTGCCACCACACTTAGATCTTCATTATTTCATCTCCAATTTAAAATATTTCCAAATATTCCCACTCACTTATTCACCACTTGCAAGTTTACTATGAAGCCACAAACAGAGTTCTTGGGTGTGACTCCCACACAGACCTGAATTTTTTTCAGGTTTCATTTTGAATTCATTGCTACTCAAGTAGTATTCATAACTGCAATGATCACTAACACGTTCATTATGTTGACCCTGGGGCTTAATTGCTCAGTTAATAGTATTTCACCGAACCAAAAGAAGATGGCCTTACCTATGCCAGACTTAAGAGTTCCCCACTTAAAGGATATTTCAGAACAGCGACGTTTCCAAGCCTCCAAGAAAACAGTGGCCCAAATAAGATTCAAGACAGCAAAAACTGTATTCTTTGTTTGCTCATGTGCTCCAGACAGTGCAAAGACCACAACTAACAGAACCGGAGGAACCAGGGACAAGGAGTAGAAACCCAAGAATCCAAAATACAATCCTATTGTCTCTCCAAAGTACTCTCTTATGTCATCTAAAGGAACAAGAATGAAAAATGTGGGTGAAAACCAATTCTGGGAGGACTTTCAGTGAGAGCAAGTAATTCTTCCTTGAGTTGATAAAGAAGCTGTGCATTCTATTTTTGTTGAATGGGATACTAATAGAAGCCTTTCAAAAATTAACAGTGTGTTCCTTTCTTGCACCAGACTCTTTCAATAAATGATTAAAGAGGCTGCCTCAAAGTGTCACAGACTTCAGATTGTACTGTCACTGCAATGTCACAGGTGCAAAAAAGGTTTTGTAGATTGTAATCAAAGGGCATTAATTGCTTCACTTAGTTTTGGACTGACCTTTTCAACCACTGACCTCAACAGACTCATCTGTTACTTAACCATTCACTGCCTGTAGATCAGTACCGATACTTTTACCTAAAAGAGTTGGTTTGATTTCAAGTTAGTTTACCAAGTGGTTGTTTCCAAGAGAAGCTGAGATACCACTTGTGCTCCAGAGCTTTGAGCTTGTCAGGATCATGGAGAGGAAAGATCTGAGTTACAACTCCAGCAGATAAACACCTAGGAACTAAAACAAAGAGAAGTGATTTTATAAATGGATTTCAAGAAACCATGCCTGATTAATTACTAGATACTAAATTAGGAAATGTCGATAAGTGAACAAAGATCTGGGCAACATCAGGATATAAATAAATATAGCACAGTTATGCCACAATGCAGAGAATGTTGTATTGCAATGTCCTGCAAGCAGGTGAGCATTGCAATCCAAATGTTATCCATCACGCATAGTCTCAGTATATATTCCCAAGCTTTCTTAATCATTAAGCTACAAGACAGAGGGCTGCAGGAGCTGAAGTGTTGTAGGGAGAGGGAAACAGGAGGGTACACAAAACTGGGAATAAACACTCTCCCTTGGAGTGCCAAGGATATTTTCTTAAATAATTCATTGTCATTTAGAATTTTGATTGCACTGAATGACTGCTTTTTTCTTTTCACTTTACATTTGGGACTTCTGTGTTGTTCTTTGTCATGGCTCTATGTCCACTGCAAACACCCCATCACAATGCAGATGGATTGGTTACGTGGTCTCTTTACTTTTCCTGTTCACCAATCTTTATATTCATGCTTATTTTGTCAAGAAGTACCGTATTTACTCGTGTATAAGTCGACCTCGTGTATAAGTCGACCCCCCATTTTTAAGGTCAAAAATCGGATTTCTCATCATGTCGGGTTAAAGAAATGAAATTCACACCAATAGAAATTTCCCAAAATGTCAATCTTTTCTGCCTGAGAATGTATTGAAAACACGGTGAATTAAGAAAAGCAGAGGTTTAATCATACGCTGTGAAGTTTATCAAGATCACGATTTCAGCACACGCGAGCTCTTCGATTTACTAGAGAAGCATTTTACGATATTTGGGAATAAATCGCATTGCATTTAGCTAACCTTGATCTCAATGTTGAGTTTAAAAGGAGATTTAGGTAAGAAGACCAAAGGAATGCCGAAGAGCTTCGAAAGATCGCTCGATCAAAACAGCGCCATCTTGGAAAATACGAATTTGAGGAGTACTGGAAACTAAGATAACTCCACGTGCTTTCTGAAGTTTGCGCGTGCCAGGTCACTAAGCTACAGTAATCGTTCGATGAAAACGAAAGTTAAGCGCCGTAAACAGCAGCGAAACTCTAGGAAAAATGTCTGCTCCACTGATCAAAAGACACAATAGAAATCATCTCCAGTAGGTTTGCGTTTAAACCATTAAACATTTATTATTTCACACTTTTTTGTGGACGAAGAATGCGCCGAAAACTGACGAAAATTTAACACAATAAGAACTGGTTTTCTTAATGCACTTTAGGCAGTTGTTATGCTAATTTCTCGGACTGCTTGGTCAGGTCTTTGTGTATGACTCGTGTATAAGTCGAGAGCGATTTTTTGGGCTGATTTTTTGGTCGTAAAAGGTCGACTTATACACGAGTAAATACGGTATGAGAGACATGAAGAAAGCAAGGAAAATGGACGCATCAAAAGTGGTAGCAGCCTGCAAAAATAATAATTGTTGCAGTATTGCACCATAAAAGAATTACAGCGCAACATTTATTAGGAAGAGGTGGGAATTAACAGTGACAGTAATGTCAGAGAGATGTCTGCAACCTGTCCACAACCCCTCCCCCACCAAATTTCCCAGCCTGCTGGACCTTTGTTTTGGGAAAGATAGAAAAGCCCTGCCCTCATCAGACTCTGCGAAGAGTTAACCCTTTAAGCCCTAAGGGGTCTCCGTTTGATGAGTAGAATCGTCTGGCGTTAGACAGAGTAAAATCTATAAAGTCACTCTTAGGGAGGAAAGGGTTAAGGGAGATAGTTTTTTAAATATTTCCACAAGCAGAAGAAAAGTACATAAAGGTCAAATAACTACCATAAATAAATAAATGTAAATCCACTTACTGGTTGCCCTGTTTCTATATAACTTAACATCACTGTAACCAGGAACAGTGCCATCTTCATGAGGATTGATGTGCTCCAGTGCCATGAAAACAATGCGCTCACATTCGCTAGTGGTCAGAAAGCCTTCACCATCATTAGCAAAACCTTCAAATTCCTTGCACTGCTCTAAACAAAAGTCCATTGAGGCTCCACTCTTGTGACGCTTTCTGATTTTCAGTTTTTCTGCACCAACAAGAAGACGTTTGGTTTCAGCAGAAATGTGGAGGGTGTCACAGTCCTTTAAGGTGTTTGGAACAAGCTTGGCCTTAAGTCCCGCTCCTCCACTGCTGACTGAAAAAAATAAAACCAAATGCGATCAGTAGCCTGTTTCCCATATTCATAACATTACATTTTTTAAATAAATGTGAATATATGAAATTCATAAGGATTAATAATTAAAAGAATAAAGATGTGAAAGATTATTGCAGTGGTGAAGACTACTTAAACAGTAGAAAAAAAGTTGGAAAAACTACACAAATTTTGCAAACATTTTCATACAAACATAATTTTCATGTACTCCCCTGTTGAAGTCATGGCTCCTAGTCAAAATGGTTTAGTTCACCACTTACATCTAAAAAGTAATATCCTAAAAAATAAGGTCTCCCACCCTCAAACAACTTCATTAATATCATCAACCCATTAAATATTTATCCAAGTACATGTAGTAATAAAATATTATTCAGGGAAACAGAGTATGAACCACTACAGGAAGAAAGAAGATGTCAAGAACTTCTAGCAATTTGCCTCTGTCTAACACAAAAACCACAGACTTTTTCTTTAATATGTATACAAGAAACACACCTGGAGCTCTAATTAGTGCCATCAGCCATTCTTTTGTCTCAGCTGGGGCTTTAGATGAAAATTCCAACACCACAAGAGTATCACCTGAAATTTCTGATCCCGCTTTGGATTCTTCCATACCTACACTAGTACTCCTTGCCTCTGTTACATCACCACTCATGTTCTCTCTCTCTAATACCTTCAACAGGCAAAATGGCTCTGGTAAAGATACAGCGTTCTACACATCCAGTGCCAAATAAGCAATATGGCAGCTCTGATCTCTCAAAATTCTGTGAAGGCAGTTAGTGAGGCCTTGCAAGGATTGGTTTGGTGTCACTTTGTTGCTCGTTTACGACTCTGTCTGTCATCTGTTTTGATAGGGACAAATGTCAACGTCACAAAGAAAACAAAGACGGATTAAAAGTGAGTTGTTCCTGTCACAAACTGTCATGCTTTTTCTACCAAATTTTGTCAGTCATCAGTGTTTTGGAAGAAGACTGTCAACTGTTTTCAGAGCCAAGTCACTTGTCCCTTCTACCTCTTGCAAGGCCTCACCAGTGAATCTGCTACCTACAATCAGCTATTTTAAGTCACACTGGACCCATGTGACCCACACCAGCAAGATAACAGCTACCCCTAATGTTACAAGATTCTGCAGGACTGTATTCCACAACAAAATAATCATTTTGGAAGGGCTGATGCTCCCTAAGTTATCACCACTTCTGTTATCAAATATTCTTTCTTTGGTTACTTGAGATGCTTTACTTACTTGCGCTGGTTTTAACTACTCACTTGAGAGTTAATGAAAATAATCTATGAAGGTGAATATGACATATTAACAAACTTTTTACCAATCACTGCTGGTATCAAATGTCTACAAAGATGAATATTTTGTCAACTGATCCTTGACTAAATAATAACTGACATATCATGAGTGTTGATTGAGTGTCGGCCTATATGTCAATTAATAGCATTGGTTGACGCTGTACAGCTCAGGTGCCTTAAATACACATGATCCATGTTTCCTAACAAAGGAATCAAAAGCATATACAGGACCTGTAAAGCAGTTTTTATAGTGTGGGGGTCGCACCCACCTCTTAAATTGAGGGGAGGGGGCTGACTTTAAAAATGGTTAAAGGAACAGTCATAAATTTCAATTTTTTCCCATGAGGTTGGTCAGCTGTTGCTGACCACTTTAAAAATCCAGTGAAATTACTTTTCATTTTTGGAAGTGTATTTTACTAAATTTATTATTTTTTCCACAAAAGTGGGGGCACCTGGCCCCCCTTGCCCCTCCCCCTGTGTGGTGCATGATATACCCACAAGGTTCATAATTCAAATTCTTAAGGTGGATTTCCACTGTCGCATAATTTTAACGTGTGTACTGACGTAAATTTTGACTGGCTTCACGTGCGTAAAGGAAATAGGAACGATGTATAGAAGGTTGCACGTAAACGTAAAAGTTGAGCAAGATTCAACTTTTACATTTACGCACAAGCTTTCATATATATTATCGTCTCTATCTTATTTACGCACATAAAGCCATTTAAAGTTTACATCCGTACACACGTAAAAATTATGTGACAGTGGAAATCCACCTTTAGCCAAGTGGCTGAAAGTCACTTTGATCTCTTTCCAGTTTGCATGGGCATTATAAAAGGCAAATTACTTAATTTCAAGTTGCTTTTTTCAATGATTGCTTAAAGCAAACTTAAACAAATAAATATGTATGTATATATGTTCCATCACTTTTATGTGTTTATAGTGCTACGCGGCACAACATATATATGTACCCTTACTTTCTCTTCGCCGCGATTCACCATCTTAATCGTCCCCGACTTTCTCTGTCCGACCTCGTAGCTTAGTCGGCAGAGCAACAGTAGATCTAATCCGGAGGTCGTGGGTTCTATTCCCACCGAGGTCATAAGAATTTTTTCTTTGCCTCGTGTGGTTCCCTGATACCCTTTACTAGGGCTAACGCCCAGTGGGTTTTTCATGGGTTTCTATTAGCACTTTAATTTACACTTCAGAGTTAATTCTCTGTTCCATCACTTAAACAGATAAACTTCGCTGTTTGCTAAAAATTTGATGCTGATCATTCTACTAGCCTGCAATATTTATCTTCTATGTGACACACCCTCCCTGACCAAACTCATTAGTTTAAAAAATATATTAACAATTACTCATCTACTTGAAACAAAAACTGTTGGCCATCCCTCATGAGTATTAATGCAGGAAAACAGCTGGGTTTTTAGCAGGGCAGAAGATAAAATTAATGTTTTCACTTTGAATTAATTTTTACCAAAGGGCAATAATAATAAGTGAATAACAAGGGCATAATAATAATTTTCTTCTTAATCGACACCACTTAAAGAACGAAAAATCAAATAAGCTGGGCAAGCATAAAAAATTAACTCAATATCTGCGTATTCTCTACAACCGGCCATCGACTATTTAAGTTGAAATATTTGAATTTATGAGCCAAATAGGTCAAAATATTAAAGGCTGTACACGCGCCGCACAAAGAAGAATGAAGCGGAATAGCAAAATATTTATCTTGTAAACACCACTGTGAACATTCCGAAACGAATTTTCTTCACCAATACGTTTACGGAAGGAAGGGGGCATTAAAGCAAAGTAAGGCATAAATGCATCAAAAACAACCTAACGTGGTGATCAAAGGTGCGATTCAAACTTCAAGTTCAAATCCGAATTCGCCATTCTTCTCTTTGATTTGAGTACTTTCAGTATTTGTAAGACCCCGTACAGGCGCTTTAAGCAACAAACAAGCTACTGAAGACAACATATGGCGATAATTTTCGGCCAAGAGCTTATTTGTAGCCCAAAGTCACTTCGAAAGTTACTCACCTTCGATGAGAAGCAGGTATCACATATTTTTGATCGTTCTGCAGCATCAGAAACCCCTACCAGGACTCTGGTCAAAAATGGAAACGTTACCACAAGGGAGGGGTGAGTAAAAAGAAGTACTACTATCCTGTCGTTAGCCTGCGTGGCGCGTGGCAGGCGCTAGAGATGAGTTGGCGCGCGCGCGAAGAGAGGGGAGAGAGCGCGGAGCGCGACTGTAAGGAGGGAAAAAGAGGCGCCTGTAATGTTACTTTCATTCAGCCCCCTCAGTCTGGCTGTCAAATGATATCCAATAAAAATCTTGTGGAATTTTCGCGGGAAAAAAACGCGCGAACTACGACATGTGAAAGACGCCCGCCCGTCCCAAGTCCCCCTCCATTTTTTGCCCCTCACATTTCGCCTTGCTCTGCCGCTGCTATCGTGCACCGATTACTAACTGAACGCCTGGAACAGGCTTCATTATTTTAATACGTGATCACAGTTGAGTTTATGTTTTCCGAAAGATTTCATTTCCTTATGCTTCTAAAGGTATCAACTGAATAAGTTATCGACAGTTCAAACATTTCAATAGCGCCAATTTTCGAGCTGATAGTTTTGTGGATGACCTTAACAATACACCATTTTACTAATGATCAGTTCCCAGTGAATTGTGGGTAGATCCAGTCCTCTGTGGGGGCAAACAGCCCTCTAAAGACGTAATTTGAACTTCAAATTTTACCCGTTTGCCCCCACAGAGGACTGGATCTACCCACAATTCACTGGGAACTGATCATTAGTAAAATGGTGTATTCCATAACCCTAATGATATGTGGAAGAAGTGGAAAGACTTGTTTTTAACTGTCTGCAATAGACATACTCCACTGAAGACCAAAAGGACGCGTAATTCCAAATCTCCATGGATAACCACTATTTTAAAAAAGCGGATGATTTGCAGGGACCGCCTTAAACGTAAAGCCATTAAAACAAACGATCCATCTACTTGGAACAAAATTAGAACAATGAGAAATCAAGTTAATCCGGGGGCATTCATAGTGCCAAACAGGCTTACTATAAAAATACCTTCAATAATTGCTCTGGATATCAACGCAAAACATGGAAAGCTATCAACGAACTGACTTCACACAAGTCCAATAAAACCGTAATAAACGAGATAGACCACAAGGGACAAAAATTGGAAAACCGAGCTGAAGTAGCAGAAATTTTAAAACTCGTTTTTTACAGAAATTGGGCCGAACCTTGGCAGTCATGTAACGGAGGTTGTTGATTCCTTCGAAGAGTTTCTTAGTGAAACTGTTGAAAATTTCATTTTTGAAAAAACAAGAACTGCACAAGTTTTTTCACTCCTATCAAAACTTTGCCAGACAAAGGCAACCGGATTAGATAACATTTCGGCGAAATTATTGAGGCAATGCCCTGACTTACTCTCTGAATCTCTTACCGTAATATTCAATCAATCCTTGATAACTGGTATCTTCCCTGATGAATGGAAATCTGCTTGAGTCTCTCCATTGTACAAAAACTCCGGGAAGCGTAATGAGCCGACAAATTATCGACCAATATCTGTAATCCCAGTCGTAGCCAAAGTTTTTGAGCGAATAATAAATTTGTGAACAGGTATACCACTATCTAATTAAGAATATTATTTTGACATGTGATCAATCCGGTTTCCGTTCTCTACACTCTACGGTTACGGCACTACTTGAGGCAACTGATAGGTGGGCTATGAATATTGATCGTGGTCTCATCAACGCTATCGTCTTTTTAGACCTTAAAAAGGCCTTTGATACAGTTGACCACGAAATTTTGTTGCGTAACTTGCAGTATTATGGGATACGTCAGTCCAGTTACAAATGGTTTGCCTCTCACTTGGTAACCGCACTCAAATTTGTCAAATTAATTGTTGTAAGTCAACCCCGAAATCTTTGAAATGTGGCGTTCCCCAAAGAACAATCCTAGGGCCGCTACTTTTTCAGTTATATATCAATGACTTACCAAATTGCTTACAATTTTCACAACCAAGGATGTACGCTGATGATAGCAGCTTGACGTTTGCTAGTGCCGACGTTCAGGATGTAAATGATTGTCTTAATTATAATCTAAACAAAGTGTACACTTGGTTATCAGATACATGATAAGCTTACCGCGAACCTGACAAAAACTGAGTTCATGCTAACTACATCCAGACAGAAGTTATCGAACTTTTCAGATTGTCCTTCTCTAACGATAAATAACATGACCGTGGAGCAGGTAGCATCAACAAAATCCCTTGGGGTCTGCATCGATCAAACTTTAAATTGGGAAACTCATATAGAAAACATCAGCAAAAAGATTGCTTCTGCCATTGGCGCAATAAAGCGCATACGACATCAAATCCCTTTTAATGTTGTAGTCAATGTTTATAATAGCCTTGTTCAGCCTCACTTTGATTATTGTTGTGAGGTGTGGGGAAACTGTAACAAAGGCCTTTCTGATAGACTCCAAAAACCTCCAAATCGAGCGGCCCGTATTTTCATGTCGGCTAATTATGACAACAATTTGAATGATTTGTTCCGGACACTACGGTGGCGAAAACTCTGTCATCAAAGATGAGAAAAGAAATCTATTACGTTGTACAAAATCTTACACGACATGACGCCTGAATATTTAAGATCAAGTTTTGTTTTTCGCGATAGCGCACTAGCCCTTCCAAAACCTCCTGACACTGATTATCTAAAGAGAAGTTTTTCGTACAGTGGAGCTCAGTTGTGGAACAGTTTACCCTTGGAATTAAGACAAGCGACTTTCTTGAGAGATTTTAAGAACAAATTGAGTCGCCACAGGCTTGAGTAAGTTTTTAAGTAGTTTAAATAAGATTTTAAACACGGCCTCCAAGAAAAGTAGCCCTTATTATTTTTTCAGTATTTTTATTCCTTACTGATTGTAATTAAGTAGAGAGTGAGTTAATTAATAATAATAATAATAATAATAATAATTAATTAATTAAGCCGATGGAACTACCGTGTATAAATAAAGTTATCCTATCCTGTCCTATCCTATTCTAATACCTACAATTTCGCGAGTTAGAAGAATCGCGAGGAAGTTTCAAAGAACGCGAATTCTTTTTATAGATTACGTTTTTGGAACCGCCATCTTCGTGGTATCTTTTGGTATTTTTTGAAATCATTCAATCATAAAATACACAGATCTGTTGTTAATTTTTTATGGGACTAAAACGTTGAAATTAAAATCGTTAAAAGTACAACTCTTAACGACTTTTTTCAGAAAATATTTCACATATTTGCAATCTAAGATAGAACCATTTGAACGGCTCATGGCGTTCCAGAGGACATCCCCTCTATAGGCAATGGAGTTTTTAACGTATTTTGACGTAAGCCTCGGAGCTATTAACCGGTACTTCGTCCTTATCACAGATCTATTGCTGTGGATTATCAATTGGCCTTTCCGCGGAAATTCAAAAGGAACTGGGGCGAGTTTCAAATTTTGAAGTAATCAATAAATTGACACCAAAACCATGGTTTTTGGGGACGCTGTCGGATTTGCTGCCCACACATGAAAATCTCCTGATTCACCCATCTCACAAGGACACTGCCGCCAAACTATCCGACCGCAAGTCAAGACAAGAACGTTTGAAATGTGGTCAGACTATCCGAATGAGGCTTCCTGGGAGGCAGGAATGGACCGCGGGGACTTGCACCCGAGTTCTGAAGAATAGGTCGTATGAAGTAGAAGTATGCGTTAGGTACTACCGTCGCAACCGTCGACAATTGCGACTGACACCTGAAATGCCCCCTCCCTCGAATCCAGTATACCGTGAGCCTGAGCCACTGGAATTCAATCGAGACACTACAGAAGCGGAGACTGGGCCTGCCCTTTCGGAACCAAGGCCCCACCCTGTAGCCGCAACTGGAACCGAGTTTCAGCCACAGGACGCTGACACAGGACCGGAGAAAGAGTCACTGAAGATGCATCCGCGCCGATCAGACCGCAGAAGGCTACCACCTGGCATCAGGATTACCAAGTGTTCTGAGATTTGTTTGTTTCTGTTTAAGATAGTAATCTTTTATAAAGAGGGAGATGTCGTGATCTTGCGCTACTCTGCCACGTGCTCTCAATCACGAGTTTTATGTTGTATGATTGCGTAACCATATCGTAATCATATATTGCTACACCGGGATCGCATGGATTCGGGCATGCACGATTGTTGGTGACTCAGAATTAAAGTCCTGTTTTTATACTCGTCTATTACTGTGGAGTTTTGATGGTTGCTTATCGCGACACGAAGAGTACCCACTTTGGGGTTTTACCATTTTGTTTTCTTGTGGAATAGTTCGTTTGTTGATGTTAAAATGTCAAGGATACATGTTAGAAAATTTGTGACTCAGCCAAAGCAGATAACCGGTTGTGATGTTGGATTTAAAAGTGAGACACTGGAACTGTTAATCTATAGAATAGAGATTTACATCATTTGTAATTAGACTGTGATGAAGCAAAATCGTTTATGCTCATAGTCATGTAGTCCCTTGATCCAACGTGTGGCAAAGGCCGATGATGAATCGAAAATGTACGTTAGCACATGTTTGAATGGTGGCTGTGGCTCTGCGGCAAAACAGTAAAAAAAAACCTATAATCACAATACAGAAGTCCTTACTAGAGTCCTGGCTCGAGTCCTGGCATTGATTTTATTTTATCGGTAAATGCAGGAGCCCTGGTAAATGTCATACAATAAGGAAAGAACTGTGGAGCTCCTCTTTTAGGCTTGCCTAAACATGTAACTCGGTCCCCTACGGGTCCGAGAAAAAATGCCCTCTGTCTCAACCAATCAGCGTTCAGTAATTTTGCTCTTTGGTCATAATTAACGTTATTATTAGTATTTTATTAATTATTGGGCGAAGTCGTTGTCGCCCTCATTGTCGTGCGTCATGATTACTATGACAAAAGCTACTCATGGGTAGTATGGTGATCCGCTTGGCGGCTCTTTGGGCCGCCGGAGTTCCGCTATTGTCAGCATCCTTTCGACAAAAATATGGTATATGAAATGGTTTAAAGATTTGAATGTTTGACTTCAAGAAGTAGTTGAAAACATCTCAATATCTTAAGGTCGACCCGAGTCTATTTAATCATTTCAATCCCACGTTGCATCAAATATTTATCGATCTCTGAGATTTTATCGAATCAAGAATCCTTAATAATTACGTTGTATAGAAATATTAATCATTTTGCTAATCGTGTAATTATTTACAGGATAGCAAAAACTTTCATGAAACAAAACGACTTGATAAACTTTATAGGCACTTTCAGATGGCTTACTTGAAGTTTATATAAATTACCTTGTTTATTTTGATCAAGTTTATGAATTTTAAATCTTACGATAAAGAGAAAGCATTTACTGAAGGAATGGCTTACGCTACAAAGTCAAAACTTGATATTTTTGCTAATTTCTACAATTGCCAGATTGTGTTTTTGTTTTCGTATTTATGAGGTCAGCATTTGTTCTTACAGTTGTCATGGAAATCGATATTTCTCGCCTTATACCCTATTCACATCAAAGCTCAAACATTTGTTAAACCTGTTTTGTTGAACACGATTTCAAATTGTTTTCTTCATAGAGGTTGCTTAACTGCTATTTGTCGACTTCAGCACAATGAAAACACAAGTAAGTGCTTTTTTGTACTCTGTGTATTTTTTTTTTTTCAGTTGTCTGTGGCTGATTTTAATTCTGTTAGACCTGGTTTCACTAAACCTGTTTTACGGATGTGAATAGGGCATTACTTTGACCTTAGTGAGAGGGGAAACGCTTAATTTGGTTAGCCAAAGTCAGGTTTTTCTGTTGGGAGATCATCGTTGTTATCATCAGCCCTGCACTCGTCGTTTGCCGGAAACAGATTAACATGTTGTTCGTCAGTTAAACGACGGTCTAAATGAAGAAGGTGTTCCAGCTGGCTCACTTTAAACTCCCCTGTAATTCCACCTTCTTCTCTTCGTTGGAGATTGTTTCCAATCACTGCAAAATTCCCGACAGCCGTGGGGGAAACACAACAACCTGCAGTCCACAATGAGTTAGGAATGACTATTCCGACATGGTATGGATTATGTGCAGGTTTGAGGACCTTGGGGTTTTGAACTGTTGCACTAAGCCCGGCCCCCATCATCGTGTATATAGAAGTATGCAATGCCAGTTAGAAGATACAACACACCATCTCTATGGGTACATTCTTGTCCATACCAGCGAATTTGTTCTTCATACCTAGACCACATACCACTGTTGAGGAACGGGCGCTGTGGCACAGCATTTGTGTATGTATACGTGGACTTAGTGCTCTTTTCTGTACTCGAATATGTCTGTTTTGGAACTAAGTGACCTCTGTGAAATGGTATGGATGGATATACTTCATCGCTCCCTTGTCTGCCTGTGATACCTTAACATAAGAGAACTCAATGGTAAAATGTATCCTACGACGACAACCAGTTAAACAAGTTTCGCCAATTAACATTAACATTTAAAACAGCATAAACAAATACTGTAGATACAACCGTTTTAAGAGATAATAGAATAAAATAATAAAATGTCTTGTAGCACAATTACGTTGTAAAGGAGATTAACTCTAAAAAATCTTATTTTCTGTTGTGAACACATGGTAAGGTCATTATCTGAAAACCTCCGGCTTTGATTAATAATTCAATTAGCGTCCCCCTTTTCACGTCATACAGGTGCAAGCTTTACTCTGCTTCATTGAGTTTTTAAAAGACATCCACTGAAATAAAGATACTGGTATGCTATCAGGCTAAAGGCAAAAGATTACATTGTTTTTGCCGTTCAGAGTTTCTCAATTAAATCATTATCTTTCTCGTTCTCGTTATCAAATGCCACTGTCACCATCAATGTCTCCTCACTTTTACTGTCACTGTCACCGTCACTGTCATCGTCATCATCATCGTCATCATTATCACTGTTATTATTATATGTTAAATATCCGACGTTTCGGCGACCTCATGACGCCATTATCAAGGAGTTGGAAATGAATGTGCGAGTTCAAAAAAAGATATAACTAGGAACCTATCAGGGCTCCTAATATAACGTACTCTAAATTAAGACCACGGCTGAGCGTGCAAACAGATTCAATCCGTGCTAAAGTCTTTGTCTAGTTCTACTTTAATTTAGAGTACATTATACCTTTTATGAACTCGCATATTCATTTCCAACTCCTAGCCTTGATAATGGCGTCATGAGGTTGCCGAAACGTCGCGCGATATTCAACATTATATCGTTAGATTTTACATGTTTATGTTTGTCAAAGTTTTTATTATTATTATTATTATTCCAGTCAAGCCTCATCCCGAGACCCCAGACTTCCAGCACTATTCTGAGGATATGTGCCGATCCGAGGAGTGCCGACTTATGCATCGTTCTTGTTCGGTTCTTAATTCCTAGTTGCTCCAAGTGGCCTCCCAGTTCTTTGACACTGAACCCAATGCGCCTACAACCACTGGCACCACTTTTGTCCTTGATTTCCAGATCCTGTTAATCTCTCTTGCCAGGTCTTGGTACTTTTCATACTTTTCAGTTTCTTTCTGCAGTACGTAACTATCTCCGGGAACAGTTATTTCCACAATGATTGTTTCCTTTGTCTTCTTTTTCTGAATTACAATGTCTGGCCTCCGTGGTGGATTTCAGGGTCTGTTTGGATGGTAAAATCCCACAACAGTTTAACCTCCTCATTCTCTTCTACGCTTTTGGGGGAATGCTCATACCATTTGTCACTGCACTCAACACCATATTCCTTGCACACCTACCAATGAATGACCCGCCCAACAATATCATGCCTCTTTTTATATTCTGTCTGCGCAAGCTTGGGGCAACTACACAAAATATGCTGCACAGTTTCATCGTGACTACCACACATTCTGCATTTGGATGACACATTTTGGTTTTCAATTCTGGCTTTTACGGCGTTTGTTCTTAGTGCCCGATCTTGCGCGGCAAAAATAAGCCCTTCTGTCTCTTTCTTCAGTTCACTAGTTCTTATCCAATTCCAAGAAACACCATATAGGTCCTCTGTCTCTCTCTTGAACTGCCCATGTAGCTACTTTCCAGACCAGTCCTCAGTTCTTTTCCTCTTCATCCTTTCCTTATACTCCTTTGGCGATGTTTTCTCTTCCATGCAGCTTTCAACAACCGTTCCTGGCTCTGGCAGACATAGACATTGATATTTCTTTCTTCAATATTTATAGCGTCCTCAACACTTATTAGTTCACGCCCTCCTTCTCTTCTTGGTAAGTACAGGCGGTTTACGTTGGACCTGGGATGAAGAGCGCCATGGATGGTTAATAGTTTCCTGATCTTACGATCCAATTCAGCAAGCTCACTCTCTGTCCAGTTTACAATCCCCCCACTGTACCGAAGTAGGGATACAGCCCATCTGTTAACAGCCTTTATAACATTACCAGCATTTAACTTTGAGGACAAAGTTTTCTTCACTCTCGTAATGTACTCCTTCTTCATACTTCTCTTCACTTCGTCATGCATAATGTCATCGGCCTCCAACACCCCCAGATATTTATAACCTTCAGCATCATCTCCAATACTTCGGATAACTCCTCCATCAGGCAATCTTGTGCCCTCTGACTTATCCAGCTTGCCTCTTTTCATTACCATCGTTGCACACTTCTCAATTCCAAAATCCATACCAATGTCACTGCTGACCACCCGGACAGTATGTACAAGTGAGTTAATTTCCTTCTTATTTCTTTCATATAATTTCAGGTCGTCCATAAACAGTAAATGGTTTATCTTCCCTGTCCCTTGCTGAGTTGGTAACCTACTCCTGATTCGTTCAGTACACTGCTGAGAGGTAGCATTGCAATCACAAATAACAAAGGGGATAAGGAATCCCCCTGGATTATTCCTCTCCTGATGAACACCTCACCAAGGTTCTTACCACATGCTGTTGGTTGTGTTTTCCAGGACTCCATGCTTTCCCTCATTAGCAGCACGAAGTAAGATATTGCTTTGATGAACCACACTCACTGTACAACTGACGATGGATGATATCTCATCCCAAAACATGTTTTCATTAAAAAATGAACTTCAAAAACATCATATGGTTCATCAAAACGATATTATTATTATTATTATTATTATTATTATTATTATTATCAATAGCTCGTCACGAAGTCCCCGGCACAAGGAGGGTTGGACTTACCAGAATATGCTGCTTCTGCGTCAATAACAGTATCGCACGTAGAATCTATTACAACACAGAGCGCGTTTATGGTGGCAGGCGAAAAATCGACGGGGGAGCTAAGAAGATACCTTCAAACTGTGAAAATGGCGTCCGCGTAGTCGAGAATGGAAAGTATATCGATGTCAACCTTTCCCCAGACGTGTTGCAGTTACCGGTAGTCAATCAATCAAGAGACAAGGGTGCGAGTTCTTGGCTCACCGCGGTCCCTCTTGTAGATCAGGGTCTTGTTCTGAATACACAGGAATTTAGAGACTCTCTGCGTTTACGGTATAACATTCCCCTGTCCGATTTACCAAGCCTGTGTGTTTGTGGGGAGAAATTTACTGTCGGCCATGCCCTGTCATGCAAAAATTAAAGGGGGGTTTTGTAGCGCAGAGACACGATGGTGTTCATAACCTACTAACCTCATTTGTCAGTAAGGTTTGCAAGGATGTCGAAGGAGAACCACGCCTTCAACCTCTCGATAACGAACGATTCAATCTTAGAAGTTCTGTCACAAGCCAGAGGCAAGATTGGACGTAAAGGCAAGGGTTTCTGGTCACGAGGAATTACGGCATTTTTTTGATGTTAGAGTTACGCATGTTAATTCCAAATGCAACCAGAGTAAGCCAACATCCATACTCTTCAAAGAGTAAGATGATGAGAAGAAGCGGAAGTATCAGCAGCGCGTGTTAGATGTTGAGATGGGGTCATTTACACCTCTAGTTTTTGGAACCAATGGCGGCATGGGCACTGAGAGTCACCGTTTCCTAAAGCATGTGAATGAATCCCCATGAGAATCCGTGTAAAGCTTTTTTGCTCATCCACTGGTCTTTAACAGATTGTCTCAAGTAAGCCTCTTGTGTTCTTTCTTGCTCTTACACTGCGGTTTTTCTTAGCCGGCGCCAGAGCAAACATGTGTTATGTGTCGCTTCTTGCTTAACTTACCAAATATCTAATAACGAACGATGCAGAACAAAATATCCTGATCTTAATTATATAAGTTAATCAAACTTCTTATATCAAACAAGTAATGCTGAATAAACTGGAGAGATATCTTGGATTTTGAGGGATTGAACACCGAAAACACCCAACAACTCAATCAATGGAGGTTTCGTGGTTCACGAAACTTAAGATGGGGCGCGCAATACATGCCGTTCGACAGAGAGTCTTTTTGCTAAACTGATTCGTTGCTTTCGCCATTCTGGAATGAGCCTCTTTCATGAAACTCATCACCCTGCTAGCAGAGCCTTCCTTAAACTCCGAAAAGAATGTAGTAAAGCGCTCTTTTCCCGGTTGGATTAATAAACAGCTCTCTGTAGTATAGAAATTGTCAATATTGTCTTCATAGCAAGCACAATCACGTGAAGTAGGAAATAACAGAGATTAGTATATACCACACAAGTGAATAGTGCCTTTCGCGAGTTCTGATTGGTTAACTCGGACGTTCTATTCACCTCCGAGCAGCCGAAGAGAAAGGAACCAGCTTTCCGTTCGGTTTCCGAAGAGGAAATTATTTGAATACACACTAGTTACATTGTCGGTGAAAGTGGTCGATATGAAAAAAGGTAAACTCTTGAAAGAGGGTTAATTTTTTTAGGGGGTGGGGGGTTCATCCGGAAAAATTACCACTTTAAGGGGAAGCCACGTAAAAAAAATTGTCAAGCTGAGGGGGTTCATGCGATTTTATCAAATGGTGCTTCCCAAATCCTACAAGACCACCCTCCCTCGTGAAAAATGAACGGTACCTTATTATTATGATTTATCATTATGAATATTATTATCATTTATCTATATATTTATTTTTTTGTTACCTTCGTTTTGTTTCCATTTATAAGTATTCCTTCTCGCTTGGAAATCTATGTTTTCCCTTGACAAAGTGTAGGCTGAATACACCGGAATCCCCCAACGTTGATCAAACATGGTGGCGTAGTAGGTATCACCATCTATATTCTGGCAGATGTAACGTGTGTTATCGTTAGTCGGCAAACCCTCTGGTGGTTCTCTGACCATTCGTGGCAATCCTAAATGATATTCCATCCTACCGACAAAGAACTCTTTAAAGCAATCAGGGCGGAAACCGCTGTATACACCATGTGCACCCTGCTGCATCATTCTTGTGATCCCTGTTCTGTTTTGTTTGTGGTCTTCTTCACTGTTCCCGAGTCGGTTACCATCGTTGCCTAGTTGAGAGGTAAGGCATCAAAAGATAAACGTATTTAGAGCGCTTTTCGATTGAGCGTCGTAAAACCAAAATTAAAGTAATCACAACGGCCAATCAGAAAAAGAAAAACATCAGCGGGAACCAATGGGAACTCAAAGTAAATGCACGCAACCGGCCTGGAGCCCGGAAAAGAACGAGTGACCAAGTCACTTTTGGTTTTAGTTTTGCATCGGATTGGCTGATTGGGGGGAGCGAGTTTTCTAGACCAATCACAGAGCACAGTGAAGCAAAACCAATGCAATCACGGATTACTTTCGACAATCAATTAAAAATTGCTCTAATTTTGGAGCTATCATTATCCCGAATTGTTTTGTGTGATATTAATGTTTGAAATCTATAAAAGAAACTCGATCAATGAATTGCGTAACGCTCAGGTGCATGAATCCCTGTTGTGCAAGAGTCTCATCACACGACAACCTGCCGTACGCATACCTTGAGAGTTCGCCGTTCCTGATATGCCGTATCAAATCGTTTCAGACGCCACACCATTTGCCCCACCTTTTGATCTCATATGAGAGGTACGGCGTTTGAAACCGGCCTTATAAAGAACTAGGGTGTACTAAAACAGTGTATAGCGTTGAAGGCGCGCTCTGATTGCCGCCTCAAACCTCGAATATCCTTTTGCTATTCACCTCCGAGCAACTCACGAGTTTCGATGCAGGAATAATCGACTTAAAAGTATCTTTTTGTGATATATTATCTCAATGTTTTAGGGAAATCAGTATGAACTATAAACTACTTTGCTTCCAAGAGAAAGTTGACTCCATCCCCTCACACGGCAGCGTATGTTGGACAGAAATGTCTGCGTGACTTTTGTTGTTTTAATAACTTTTAATAAGTTTTGACAAAAAAAAAAAACTATGACGATAATGATTATGATAACAATAATGAAATCCAGGACAACTTTTTAGAGTCTTTCATGAGCATTTAAGAATAAACTAATATAATTTTTTTTATCAATTCCCCTCTGACCGAATCTTAATCTTAATACTTGAAAAAAATCAACAACATAAAAACCGTGCTAAATTTAGAAAGTCGGTTGTTATAGTCTCTCATCGTGTTAACAATGGTTATGCACCTATCATCGGCCATCCCCTGGAAGGAAGAGGGGGGAGGGGGGGGGGAGGAACCCAGGAAAAATAAAAGTCTATAGGGACTTATAGAAATATTATAACGAATACTTTACTTTGGAGGTGGGGAAAATTAGGGCGGTTTTGTTTCCTAACGCCTCGCAATCAGGGGACTTCTTTGAGAGAAACAAGCCACTTGAAGTTGTTTTAAATGAAGTAAAAAGGCCACTGTTCGCACATTCCTCGTTCTGTTGTTTCTTCATTTGATTTGGTTTCTGTTAAGCATCACACGCGAGCTAAAGCCTGGCAAACGAGGACACATTGTTGCCGACATAAATGTTTCCCCGTTTACCTGCACGCGCAACATTTGTTGCGGACAGAAATTTTGTGTCCGCAACAAATGTTTCCCAGTTTGCGCGCCCAAGAAACATCATGAGCAACGATGTGTTCGCAACAATGTGCCCTCGTTTACCAGGGCCTTTAAGTCACACAAGCTGACGAGGGAAAACCCTACGAATAAAAGTAAAAAAGGAAATGCGTCGTGAAAATATCCCGAATACTAAAAATAAATCTCATTCACCACGATGTCATTACCTTCAACAGGATTAAGGTGAAGTCGGTGCAGTAAACAAAGCCATATTTTAACTCAAAACACGAGGTTGTGGCGTGGAAAGGAGAAAGTGCAAGTGCGCTTGTAGAAGTTTGGTTTCTCTGACAAACGCATGCGCAGTGCTTTTCTAAATGCAGGTTACATCAAACCTGAAAAAACCTCGCATAAAACCTCGCTTAATTTCTCAAAAACTAGCCGTACAACTTATGTCCAAATTTTGGTATCTGCCAAAATACACCAAATTGGAGATGTAGAATCTTTTTCAAAAAATCTGTCAGACACAATTTTATATATTTAACATTTTCGCTGATTGCAAAGATTGTGCCCGACAGAGTTTCGTGTTCATCTCTCTAAATGTTTCTTTTTATCTACATTTCAAATCCTGAAATTTTTAGGTGGGTTCCTACGGCTAGATTTTGAGAAAAACACCCCCGATCGGTCTATTTTATTACCCACCCCCTATTGCTTCTTGGACATTCTATAATACATATTTGGCCACAGACGCAATATTTTAAAAATTAATGATTTAGTTTTTCTTCCAGGTGTTTCCTTTGTCAGTTGAAGCGACTTAAGCTTGCTGTAATGCTTACTAAACGTCAAGTGCGCGCAAGCCGCCTGTAACAGAAAATAAACTGTAGTAAGCCACCTAAAAGAAAACTGAGCTTCATGCCTGGTTGACAGTGTTAACTTCATGCCTGGCTCAGTTTGATAAAGCTTTTAAACCTTATTACATTTTCACCATTTTAAGCAAACAGTAAGTTTATTTTGAAACAAAACAATAAATAATAACAAAAGTAAAATTTGTACTGTTTATTGAAAGTTTCTTTAAGATACTAAGAGAACTCGGTCTTCGGGGAAGTCATTTAGTAGCGCTTAGTCAATTTCTCTCTCATTTTCACTAAGGTCAACCAGCAAACTCTCTGGTGGGGGTGGGCGCTTATTCGAGGCTGGGCGCTCATTAACTTTCCCTACCTACAAAGTGGGTGCTTAATCTATTTACTACTGATGGTACCGTGAATACAATTTTCAATGCCATTTCTTGGGAGTGTAAGAGAGTGCAATCCCTATTGATTACTGCAGCTCGAATGACTTATAACTTTGAGATTACTTTAAAACGAAAAAAATTAAAATGAAACATCAAGAAAAAAAATTAACGTTTGAACAAAAGTTGAAAAATAATGAAAAAAAAAAAGGTTCGGCAATTAAAGACGCAGATAGCCCGATAACGACAAGGTTTGTTACTTTACAATCGTGGATTTTGTAGTTTCTTTAGTAAGGCCATCTTAAAGATGATAACAGTTTTCAAAAATAAACAGTAATGTTTCTTATCTTACCGTTTTTGTTTTTAATGTGTAATGGGCTTCCACCCACAGCATTGAATGCTATCAGTGCAACAATTAGCAGGAGTGGCCAAATCCTCACAGCGAATGCATTCATCTTGGCTTCAGAGTAAAATGAGGAGAAGACAGTTCACCAGTCGTCGAGAACGAATGTGACAAATTCAGCCCTTGTAAGTTTCTAATGGCCATAACTTCTTCATACACTTTTGACGGTTGAATGAATTATCCAATCACACAGAAATGACACAATGGAGCCAGCTAAACTAATTCTTCAGAAATTCAAAACATTTCCCGCTCTAGTGCATAATTTACTAGCCGTTTGAAACTATTGAACGCGCTTTTAAAAAGTTTTAAAATAATTCAGTTGAGTAACTTTATTCGTCCTAGACTGATCTTCGAATAAACACAAATCCACAGCAAACTTCATTTTGATATTTCACTTTGTTTGAAAAACGCGCGTATCGATATGTATTTTCTTGTTGAAATGTTTACAAGTCCCGGGAAACTGCAGTTGTCGACACCTTTAGTTCAAATGCTACTTGACAGTTTGTTTTTGTTTTTGTTTGTCTGTTTGTTTTATCTATTTCTGAGAGAAAAACAACTATCTTACATTCACAAACATGGAAGTTAAACGTGGTGCGGTTATGTTATGGGATAGATGTTAAATCATAATAATAATAATAATAATAATAATAATAATAATAATAATAATAATAATAACACCTTTATTTAAGTCTCAAATCATTCTAGCTGAACAGGAGTGCTCTACTAATTGGGGAGACTGTTAATCAAATAAACTCTAAATTAAATCAAAAAATCAACGAAATGATTCTCTCTTATTTTAGAATTCAGCAAAGTTTGTATTTCGAGAGGTACTGATTTTAAACCCATTCGTCAGCGTATTCAATAAGAAAATTGCCGCAATCCATGAAAGTCCAAAATCTTCTTAATTTGAACTTTTAAAACGAGTACAAAAAGGCCTAGGCTATCCACCAAAAAAATTAGTGCAGTACCTGTCTGTAACGGAGCAGATTAGCACGAAATTCAAACATTTTTAAAACTCGAAGTAAGAAGATTCATTTACTGTTGATTTAATTAACAATTTCCCTCAGAGCATAAGATATAGATTTTAATACTTTCGTGATCTATTTTTTTTCGGAAAATGGAATTATTTTCTGTAATGAGTGTGGAATTCACATGCAGTTCAAAACCAGTTCAATTTATTTCGGAGTTCTTGCTAAGTGAAATGTATTAGTTTCCTCTCGAAAAATTTGATTTGGAGAATTTCAACTTCAATAAGAAGCAGGTTGCTGTTTTATATCGAACTACAGCTCCCATTAACGGACAAACGACCCTTTTAAGTGTCATTTCAATACAATAATGTGAAAACTGGCTTCTTTAAAACTCAGTTTTCTTGAAAATAAACTCTGCTGCTTTCATAGCGTCAGTTATTTAAAGTGTTGCCCCCTGCCTGCTCTTCCTGCCAAAAATAAACTTTATCATATCAGAAGGGGTCGATAAGGCACTGAGAAAATCTAAAACTGCGAGCAGGTCACACTCTTCGGACCTGAACAAAAAGACAAAGAATCTTTCAACGGCTTAGATTTCAAGGCAATGTGGACTCTTTAACGAGTTTCTGGGAAGACAATACCAATTATTCTCCAGCTTCAATTCACTGTCTTGCTTAGTTTTAAATCTTTTCAATTCTATTGTCAGTGAGTTGTGAACGTTCTCAGCTGAATTCCACCCGGCTTAACTACAGAATGCTAACAAAAAAATAATAACTTTATTTTAACACGACGAGGTCAGAACGGGGTCCGTAGGTGGTAGAGGGTAACTAAACCGCGAGCAGGTTACGCTTTTAGAACTTAAAACAGAGGAACAAAGAATCTTTCCAAGCTTTTGTGGGAAAATACGTTTTTGTCGCGCCTCCTTTTGCTTTTGGCATTGGTGACGACTTTCATTGGTGCTTAACTAAGCACAAGTACGTGCTAAGAGAATTTTCGTTGATTGTAGCACTTTTCACTTTGTTAGAATTCAATTAACAGAAAAGATGAATCATTTTCAGATACATAAATGCATTTACCTACCCAGAAGTTAAACTTGATGTTGTTTTTTTGAATAGGTCTTACAACAACAACAACAACAACAACAACAACAAGTTTATTTCAATTTAAATATAGCTTACAAAGCTTGTGCTCGCAATAAAATTAGCGAAGGCTATTCGAGGCGGGTACAAGAGAAAAAAGGAAATTGTATAATTATACATATATATGTTAAACGAACAATCCTAGAAGCAATCTAAACTCTCTTCGGGCTGAGAATTCAGCAAAGTTTACATTTCGAAAACCTGGAACTAGTAACTTTTAATCTGATCCTTAAAGAATCCCTCCAAACTTTGTTGTTGTTTTCATTCTTACACGTGCGGAAAGCCGGTCAAGAGATCCGAGATGGGTGCCGGCTAAAATAGAGGAAGTGAGCCAAGATATAAGCGTGGACGTATATGTTGTAGAAATGGAGACTGTTTCCGTAAATATATACGGTTCGCCTGTTTCACCACGCGGGCAAAGGGACGAGGAATCGGTGGAAACAGCATCTCACGTACACGCTGTCCCTTTAGCGATTGTGAATCGAGTGGCAAGTCAAACCCACATTTCCCTCGTGAACGTGTAAGACAAGAATTCATTTCTTTTTCTTTTTTTTTTTTTTTAATCGCCGTTTTCCATAGCAAATATTTTGTTATGGAAGAGTTCGTGAACGTCTGCTCGTACATCAGATCGTTATTGGAAGAATCAAGATGGAATAACGGAATTATATCTGACTCACCAAACTTTAATTTACTCCTTTTACTGGATTTCGATGGCACTGTTTGAAAAGAAATAGAAAATACTACACTGGCCTGGGGACGAAATAGATAAATTGAATTGAATTGAAATCTTACTTGAGGTGGGTTCATCGTTGTCGTGTGAAGATTCTTAATATGAACTACAGTAGACCACAGTATGGGGTCAAGTTCTCGGCCACAAAAAACGTAAACTTGTATTTCTTACCTTGGAATAGCCGTAAGGACTTGAAACTTCATACACAACTAGCTTCAGCATTCAATTTACACACGTAAAGCTATCGACTGCTCAACGCTGTTTTTACCCGAGTAATAACGAAAATGGAGGCTTCGTTCGCGGGCCCAGTTATCTCCCAGCTATCGGCCAGCTGGCCCAGTTCTCGACCACAAAAGAGTACGCGCTATTCCTCAGAATAAACAACGCTTTATTACCATTTTTTGTTGTTAAATCACTTATGAGGCTTGTGTTTGATATTTTGATCACAAATTATCCTTAAAGAGCTCTGTTTTATGTTAGAAAAGGTAGTTTTTCGCACACATAGTGTTATCCTTAAGTGCAGTCATGCGAGTCTTTTTAGTGTTGACGGCGAGCAGGGTGGCCGAGAATAGGCAAATACGCAAAAGTACCAAGGAAATATTGAGGAGTGGATTTAAGTCGAAGAACAAAACAGGCCAGCAAAAGATTACATTTAACAGATAGCTTTATCACTCTACGTTCTTTATCCCAAGAATTGGCTCATTTGGACCTTCTATACAGATAAAATATAAACTTGAATGAAACCATGCAATTCGAGTAGCCGTAAACATAGTTAGTAGACTAACTACTAACTATACCGTAAACAAACACGTTTCGGGGAAACCAAATTCATCTACCTTCGCGTCACCTCGACGTGCTCACAGCTTTTAGTAGCTGTAAACTCAAAACTTGGCAGAACGGAAGACAAGGAATCAAGCTACTTTTGGAAGCAATAACTTTTTAATCAGATTCATTTGTGGCGCGAAAAATAAACGTTGAGCAAAAAGTGGCCGCGAACTGGGCCTCATACTGTACTCCTTGCACGGAGCTCCTAAATATTCTGCTGGATATTCAAACTTCCTTTCCCTTCGTTCCACAGGCGAAACGTTGACTCCCCGGAAGAAGAATTCTTTTCGTTTCTTCGGTTGCCTTTGGTCGGCCGCGCTGAGGAGCGTGAAAGGCCATCAAATACCTCAAGTTCAAATGATAAATTTTACTCGAAACAAAACAAAGAATGATAAAATAACTAGCCAGACAAAAGAACCGATAATTGTAAAAAACGTTTGTGGCAGTTTAAGTCCTCTGTAAAGCAAATTCACCAGGATGGATGACAATTTCTTTGCAAAATACAAAATGTCTGAATTTAGATGGCAGATAAAATGGCCGATGTCGAACTTGGCGCCCGTAAGGTATTGTGGTTGGGAGGGACCTTTAATGCAATCTATAAAAATGTTACAGCAGACGTCCCTGGAAGTGCCAGATCTACTTAATTTCTGACTGTGAATTCCGTACAATTCTTAAAACGATGTAAAAAAATTCAATACTACTCACCGAACAGGGGCACAAAACGAATCTGTTCGTCACTTTATCTGTTCCCTAGCCTGAGTATCAGGCCCTATCGGGGAAGCGGGGACGAGGGGAAGGAAGAGGAGAAGGGCCTGACACAAAGCCATTGATTCGCTTGTGTCCAACATCCAGATTCTGGATGTTACGCTAATTGGTCAAAAGACAATAAGAAACGTCACGTGAGTCAACCGGAAGTCAAGCTTCCAGCGCAGGGTTTACAGACGCCATATTGAAGTTTACTCTCATGACACATGACAGTTACCGGAACACGCGCTGTCTGGGGGTGGAAGGCTTCTGAGAAGCTGTTTGTGTCAGGCGTTTCTTCCTTCGCTTTTTCGCTCTTTTTGCCTTCCCCACCCCAGAAACACGTATCACGTGTACCGAAACTTCCTTTTTCTCGGGAAAAGATAGTCTAAAAATAAATCGGTCTGTAAAAATACCGTGACAATGGCTTAGTATGGGAGTTGTATGCTCCTAGTGATGGGCGCCTGGCTTTGCCCCTGTGGGCCACCGTACACCATGGAACTTAATTCGACGTCTTAAACCATTTAGCGATTTCTGTCGACGGATCGAATTGATGAATTAAATGTGAAGTAAATTCGTTTTCATTTTTCCTTGGGATTTTCATACCTGTCCTCTAGTATACACTCGAAAGTTAGCACCTTGTTGTTGCAGAGCCAAATGACCACGGAAAAGGCAGCATGCAGACTGGTTCCCAGGTCCCCAATCCAGTCATGATGTCATAGGCACGGTTACACACCCCACGGTAAATTAAATGGCATTTCCCATGATAGATCATCCCGAGGTGCATCACACTCGGATATTAGTAGTCTCCACCGCAGCCGTTTTTTTGGATGTCATGTTGCGTGACATGCAAAAAAACGGCTGCGAGGGAGACTAGGATATTAGTATACCGTGTTAACCTTCGGTTACACGCGATTTGTGATTTGCCAAGTTAAAATAAAGTTTTGCGATTAAACCCGCGAAGAAAAACCACTACCTTTGCGGTTACGAGTTGATGTCAAACGGAGCGCCGTGATCCGCTCTTGTACTATGGGCATCAAAACACCTTTGCTTACCACGGGCGCTTGGTGTGATCTTTTTTACTTATCCATGGATATTTACCATGAGAAAATTACCTCGGGAATGTCGGTCACACTCCCTAAATGTGCTTTCCCATTTGCACAGTGTAACTGCACCTTATGTCTCCCTCTGTTTGACTCTGTCTGTTCCTCTTTAGTTTGTCTGTTAGCAAGACGCCATCCAATCTGGTCAGAGGTCAATCTCAATCATGATCATTCGATCAACTCATTTATTCTTCAGTCCTCCCCCGGTCCGGCTCTCCGCCAGTTTGAAGTTGTTCCTCAACGAATAAATTATTGGTGATTTTCATACCGATGTCATCAAAATTTTAAACCTCAAACTAAGGGCACCACAAAGCTCCTCTTTCAATATTTTGTTAACACTACTGAGATAAATCTTTAAGGATAATTTCATGCGCAGATAAATTGCTTTAATTCCATTCACAAATACAGGTGTACGGCGCTTGGAAATTTGAACCATGTTTAGTGACAGGTACAATAATTTTCAAAATATTATAAAACCGGTATTTTCATTGTGCTTTTCAACTTTGACTTATGATATTAATGTAAAAGTGTCAACTCAACAATCTTGAAGTAGTATAAGAAATACTGATTGCATGACCTGCTTTATTTCTTTAACCAACTACCGCGGTGGCCATGTTGGTGTTCCCCATATGGACGGCCAACATGCGGACCCATACTAAGCGTTGTAGTTGGATATCATTTCACCATAACCTTGTTGTGACGAGTACTATAGAGCTAGAAGTAGTTCTAAGCCGTTTCTCCATACCTGCTGTTCAACTCCCTTGTATCTGAGTGTTTCTCGTGCTTGCAAACGTATTTATATTTTAATGATCATGGAAAACCAAGCGAACACCTAATTACTGTTCTTTGAAGAAGCTCTCAAACGTGGAAACAGTGTCAGTCTGCCCGGCTGTGGGTTATCGTAACGGAAAGTTGAACGTGTGACTTTGTCTCCAATTTCCTGTTTTCTTTTCCGTGATTAAGACCATGTTTGAAGCAACCTCAGTAGCTTGTGCTTAACGCTTTCGCTGGTCTATGATTAAAATATTTTTTCAGTTTAAACTTTTCGCAACCTGTTCAATAAGTTGAGGAACATTTTGTACAGAGACTTCTGGAAGATAGGAAAAGCTGGCAAGTGTGCTTGTTCGATGAGGACTTTGCATCTATGTAGCTACTGTTAATCTTGACGCAAGTTTGAAAACAATGTGCAGACGAGTGTAACAACTCCGGCAAACATTAAGACTTTCTATAACGTAGCTGTTGTGGTCAGCTATGGCAGCCCCTCATACATGGATAATGCAAGAACTAGAGCAAAATACAACTGATCTGTGTCGCTACGATGAAAGCTAGCGCTGCGCTATGTGTCGGGTACGCCGATACTATTCTGAAGCTATAATCTCATTTTTTGTGATCTTTACCCCACACACTCCGTGGTTTCGTATGGTTAATTTCAATTTCCATCGCTATAAGCAAAGCCAAAGCGCTTGTCAGGAGTTGTGAGGGGTTTTAAAACACATGGAACGGTACGCAAAATGGAGAAACACTGATCGTTAATTTGGAATGCATTTTTGTAAAATAATACAAAGTACAATAGTTCTAAGGGCGCTACCAAGCATTCTTCAGCGACATGATCATACTCAACGATTTCAACCAGACACAAACTGCACTAATTTACCGCAAAAGAAAGTATTTTTCGCTGGAGAAGGTAAACATGACTGAGGCAAGCCAGACGGTTTAATGTAGGTTTGGCGAAATTGAAGTGGAACCTAGAGCGTTCGATTTCAAACACGAGTTCAACCACGGTGAGGCCCAGAGAATGTAAATGTTCCAAAATGTATCGTGCAAAAGTGAGTAAGAATTCAATGCAAGAAACTGCCCACTTAAACTTCCAGTCATATCCGTTTGAACACTCCCTTCAAAATGAGCAAAATTACGGCAGTAATTCGTGCTAATTCGTACCCATTCAGTTTTAGAATTGACGTTCTTGGAGGTTTTACTTCACCAATCAGTCATCAACCACCCCGGTGCAGATTCAATAAAAAGGTTAACATCACCATTTGGCTTCAGGCAGGGTGATAAACACTACTGGAGCAAGGCAGTTGTCAGAAATCGAAAGTCTGACATGAAAATTGTATACAATCCCTCAAAAGTTAGAAGTGAACCAATGGAAAGTTAATACAGCTTCCTAGCTTTCATTTGATGTCTGATGAAACGCCACACTGAGTTTCCGGAGATTTTAGTTGATCCACACAAAGCAAATAATGGCTCAGAGTTTGAAATACGTTGTACTGCGTTATAAACCATTCCACAAGGAAGCAAAAAATCAACATATCGCAGAGTTTCAGTTTAATTTTGCGTTCACACTCACGATCGGGCAAATGCGAATCCTTTCGGCTTCCTCCACAAAGTAAGCCTAAATAGCCTAAAAACTACTCATAGTTGTTACCGCAGTAAACTGAAATGATTTGCCGCCTGAGCATTGTTCATGTTCATCTTGCTGTATGTCCAGTTGAAGGTTCGATCTGTACCTTACAGGGTCCCTGTATGCTACTTTCATGATGATTCATTTCTCATGGTACTCCTATACCAATCTTCATAGCATCCCTTCCGGATATCATTATGTAATTCTTCATCGTTTACTCGGCAACATTTCATGGAGCCAGAGAACACAAGATGGAAGTTTTTAGAAATCCTTGGAAATATGACGAATGGTCATATTCATGCATATGAGGTTCGGCGGTTGTTCGCGGTCTTTATGAAAAGGCGGAATTCATGAGCCCATCGACTGTTGTCCGCTCATCATCCAACTAAGAAACAGAAATTTCTTACTCTAGCTTCTCCAATCTTGTTTCGGTCATAAAACTGACGCAGAAAACAAACACTTTTACGCACGGGCTCTGCCATGGATTAGAGCTGACCAGAGCTGAGCGGAATTTCATGCCAAAGAGGCCCTCTGATGTCGTGACCACCTTCGCCGCCAAAATGACTGTATGTTCGAAATAAACTGCATTTAAAAACTCTAGAGTGCAAAGCTGAACAGAGCGATATTTGTGAAATTTCCTAACAGGTCTTTTTTTATGTTATCGTTATTGTTGGGAACGCCGCCCAGTTATAAGCCTCACTACTAAATTTGGTGAAAAACGTGAGAAGGTACACACCAATGCATGCGGAACACATGTGTTTGTAAGTTTAAAGCTCAAAGTACAGCTGTCTCAATTGCGTTTCCCACCTTTGTGTATGTTGATGAGACAAGCCATCATTTCACCCCCGCCAAATGCAGATAAATAAAAAATGTCGGAGCGTTAAAGTAGTCATTGTCCGTTGGCAAGGATCAGCTTTATAAAAAACGTTTTGGAGGTATTCGATGCAACATTGTTCAGTATTTGTGGTCACCGGCTGATGCGTTCGTGAGTATATGGGAAATGGTGGTTTTAAAAAGCATTTTAAAAATGCCAAACGTTTATAAGATAACCAGGTAGAGCTAGAGGTCTTCAACCACACACGCGCACACACAAAAACTCTTTTTGGAACTCTTTTTGTGTAGAAAGGTATAAATCCCTCTGATCACCGTCCCTTTTGATTCACTGCATAAGGGATGGCTTGATTGACGGGAGTCTTTCACTGAAACTACCATTTACTGTTATAGTAATTCTTCTACTGTAGACCGGGACGGCATAAACACAGATCACTGCAAAAACTGAATATTTTAAGTTCTTGTGGTTACAAAGAACCTCTCAGCAATGATTAACGGAAGTTGTTCTTTTCTCACTCAGGAATCTTCTGAGGATTGCATAAGCTAAGAAGCTGGTCAGTGGTGCAAAAAGTGTCCCTATCAGTCATTTTGTCGTGGCCGGCTTCAATGCAAAACATTGCATCGTGCAATTGATTTTTTATATATTGGCTTGAAATTTAACTAGCAGAGAAACACCGTCCTAAACATACTCCAAAAAAACTGAGAAACAGTTGGCCACCAGGACTATTTTCTCGCAAACTTATGGTTTCATTCAGAGGGTGGCCTTTATTGAATATCTCGTCGTTTATTTCCTTCTTCATATGCAATTTAGAGAGGTTTTTCTAATGACACAGTTTACAGTGGCAAACGTTTCCCCTCTTCAGGAGAGATTCCTTTTCTTTGTCTGTAAGTCTTGACGCAGATGAACACTACGCCAAGGCAGAGTCAGTCAGCCGATACGCGGTTAGGACACTTCGCGTGGTGATTCAAGGTAAAACGATAATGCCTTTTAATTTAATTTTTCATTTAGCAATCATCGATCTGGATTGCTATTTGCAACTCCTGTCATCTCAATTCAGTTTTACCATTAAACTGGTAATATCACTGACGAACTTCGTTTTGCTTTAGTCGGCATTCAATAGAGATGAGTGAAAAGAGGAAAAAAATCAAATGATCACAAATTGTCAACTTCTTAAGGTCTGAAGTAGAGTACACTCACGTATTGTACAACAAAGCTTTAGACGGGGCCCTTGCAAAATAATGTTTTGCAGATGACTGCAGCAAGAAATTATATGACGTGACGAAAAACAGGCGATAAACTTGTTCCTTGAGATGCACTTCAGTCGAGTAAAATCAATTTTGAGCGTTCTTTTCTATATTTGCTTTAGAATTTATTTCAACTGGGTCATTCAGTGTGAGTCAAATGCAACTGGATTTATAGCATCCACTTACTTGACTATGAAATGTATTTTTATCAATCGGTAACAAATGTAGCCAAGATGGAATACATCAATGGTTACCCGTTAGAAACCCGGCTCACTTTTGGATCAAGGGAAAACTGGCCCAACAAATAAAAATCCTATTCCACGAATTTCGGCCACGGCATCAATCAGGGGCGTTCGGTCATATCCAGAAGATCAGACGAGGACATTGTGGAACGACGTAATGGCCATAATGAAGGTGAGGATTCGGCCATATTACGACAAACAACTTTGCCATATAATTGGCGGGGTAATCTAGTTTCTTCCCTTCTTAGTTAAGCACTTGTTCATGTTATTGGTTCTAAGACATTTTTCTCATATTTCTTTCCTGTGAAGCTTGGAGGCTTGCATGAATAAAGGTAAATTAAGAGTATCCTGCGAAGATGTAATAATAGGCCGCTACGATCTCAACTGACTTGATAACGTCGTTTTCGATAAGCCACACTCTGTTAGGCTTAATAGAGGAAATACAAAGTACACTGATCGAATACTGCATAGAAATAACATCGTAATATACTGTTATAATTGAAATGATATCAGTGGCATTCAAATAGCGTTATATAAGCACAGTAGGGCCTTCACCGAGAAACGAATCAGTGTTGCCTGAAAGAAGATCTTTGGCCAGGAAATTAATCCCATGAATAGCTGTTAACCATGTGCACATGCTTCTTTCATACAGTCTTAGGCTGCGAATTCACTTGGGGTGTTAGCTTAAGCGCACTGTGACATTTGGAAGCCCTGGTACTGGAGACAAATTAATTGTTATTTTGCCAAATGTTCAACCTTACAACCATATTTGCTTGTTTGCATACTTCTTACCTGAGCTGGTATGATATTTAGAATTGTAAAGCTTTCTTTGCAAGGCGCACTGAAAACTTACGTTGAATTTGTGCGGTATAAATAAATAGCATTATGTATTTTTTTACCACCCTATTTAACGATTATAATTTTATGCAAGACCGACACAAGATATGATCATGATTCTTACAAAAGAGAATGGATCAAAGTATATTTAGGTTCTCAATTATCTCCTCCCCATTAGTGGAGGTTGAAATAAGAACTAAAATGCATCACGTGCATTGTTCATGACAACACGGAAATCGTTTACAGTAGGAGGGCAAAATAACATCATTTGCAGTTTGAAAAAGTTGTTTGATGAAGAAATAAACTTTATGAACGCAATAACACCTCTCCCTCGACTTCTTATTTTGTTTCCATTGACAACGTACACAGCTCTAGTCTTTTTATCAGTTGACAGAAAAACCACTTGTTGAACGCAGACTGAGACGTGTGAGACTTTGTATCAGGCGCAGTTAGGGTTGAGTTAATTTGTTAATTTTTAGCATAAGGGGTATAAGTTTCCAAAAAAACAGGACTGTTGCATTCTTGCATTTGATTGCTTTTCAGAATAGTAACAAATGATTTGGGACTGGGAACTACCTAAACCATTTTTATTTTCCTAGTTACCAGACCTCTCTCTCTCTCTTCAAGCCAGCATAACATTACAGTTCACTAGAACAATAAGCACTGAAAAAGAATTGGCGATGCTGTATATAGTATGTTGACTAAACGAACAAATGAAACAGACAGGACTTTTGTGGAATGCTTATCTGTTCGTGTTGAAAATCAAGTTAAAGAAGCCTCTCGGACTGATATACTTAATACCGTAATATAATACCGTAAGAACCGTAACAAAGTGAACACCTGCCAACTTATTCTGGGCGTGCGATTTTTATCTTGGGAGTGCCAGGATATTCGAAGACGACACGACTATTTCCGAAGATTCCCGGAGACGTGCGAAGACGCCCGAAGATTTCGGAAGACGTTCCGAATAATTCAGAACCCAGGATGCGTAACGCCAAACACGACTTTGTTTCTAGAGTCTTTCCTTCAAAAATCAGAGATTTCGGTAAAAGCATCGTCATCTACTCATTCTTCATGGACTTTTCGTTACATGCACTGGTTTGAAGCTACATATTTTTGGAAAGTGTGTCATTTTTTCAACCAGACGTGAGAAATTGGTCTCGTAAGCGTGAGGTGGCGTGCGATCGAAGTTTTCAACCTCCAGGCGTGACACTCACGCCTAGTCAGCTAGTTGGCGGGCATAAGAAACGTTATCATGATTGGCGAAAAAGCTACCGTTGTAAACCAGCTCTCTGAGTTGCAGTAAAATTTATTAAAAACTTGAATCGCTGTCATGTGCACCGAAAGAGTGTCATTTTGTACAAACGTTTGGCGTAAAGTAGCATAATTTTGGAACTTGGGTATAATTTCTGGCATAATTCGTCAAATTGGGAGCAGTGCTGGCAGCATATTATGCCACTTTTACGAGCACAATGGAAAGAAAAAATCGGGAACTCCCTTCACATTCAGTTTTTCTCTCTCGTCTTCTCCCCCGACGTGTTACAAAGTGAAGCCTTTGTAAAATGAACTTTAATGTCCTGTCATTGACTTGCCCTCCGGTAAATATTTATCAATATTTATCGGCTCCGCGGTAGGCCATTTATTTTTAAAAACGTAATTTGGACTGTCTGAAGGACCCTGGACTCTGAACTCTTCGCGGCGTTTATAATTCAGATATCAACAGATTATTGCTGGAGGCTTTTAAGCGTTCAAAACAGTTTAAAGTTCACTTTACCCGAAGGTTTCTATTTTGAGCAATTTATTTAATGAATTAAACAGCGATGGTATTAAAATGAAATGTTTGTGAGGAGAGGTAAAAGAATTTCAGTAATCTGCCAGAGAAAAGGCTATGTGACACTCAGAAATAGAACCCCCGCATTGTCACTTTGCCGTTTGCAATAAAACAATGGTTTGGTCTTAACTGACCTCACTAGAGGAAGATAGTAGCACACTTCTACAAACAAGTACTCATTTACGAGTTAAACAAACACAAACCTGTACTTCGATCCCAAATGTCAGATATTTTCAAGTGTTTTCCTTTTTTGATTGCCAATCACCCCTTTTCGGTTTGACAAAAATAATTAATTTTTTGCCCGTAATTTACGAAGCTGTCCTTGTTTCTATCAGTGAATTAAAAAAATGCCGACAAGGGTTGTCTTTGGTGAGTAACATTCTTGAAGTTTATTATAATCAGCACATTACAAACTCCTTTTATCTGCATGACTGACTCGAAAAGAAAGACTTAACCACAACAGTATGACGAACTGCAGTCGTTTTCGCTAGTTTTTATTCACATTACTAAAAAGAAGTTATAACTACTGTCGCTGAGTCAGAGCAGGGCAGCCAACCGCTTTTCAAGTCTCTTTCTACAGTTATCAGGGTATGCATCCCTCCTTCTCAAAGTCGGAAATCGGAAGCAAGGAGCGAAACAAACACTAAGTGAAGTGGAGGGGGTGGGGGCGAGGGAACGAAAGAAGTAGAAGAAGGGAGGGCAAAGGTACTTCCTTCCCAGCTTCCTCCGCGCGCGACACCTTTGTTTCTGTCATATTCGTTTGGCTCGTCACGCAATCTCTCACAAAGTTGCTACTCTACCACAGTCTCTAGTCAGATGGACACCCCTGACAGTTATCATGAACTATCATCAGTTATCGATATATGATGCGTGCGGTCAATAGGCTCCAAGCTGAAGTCAAGTTTCGTAATAGACGAGCGTGACGCTAGCGCAAGT
Organism: Galaxea fascicularis; assembly: GCA_948470475.1. Taxonomy (NCBI): domain Eukaryota; kingdom Metazoa; phylum Cnidaria; class Anthozoa; order Scleractinia; family Euphylliidae; genus Galaxea; species Galaxea fascicularis. Next base: position 13,205,573 of record OX419339.1, read on the forward strand.
CTTTTGCAATCGATCCTTGCTACTGCCACGTGAAAAAAGTTGCAAACACAGTTTTAACGTTTCTGAATGACAGAGGCCAGCTGTCTGTTTTGTTTCAGGCAAACCTCTGCCCGTCGAATTAGGGCGAAAACAACTGACCGTATTGACTATCGTTCACGTGGTCAAACGGGAAAAATGAGAAATTTGAGCAAGCTCAAAGTGAATGATAGTTCATGAAAGTCGACGAAAAATAAACAATAGTCTCCATTTGGTGCGAAAATATGTTCGGATATTTGTCCTTAGATATTATGAGCACCGAGGAACTGATGATGTCCAAGGACAAATATTCTAGCATATTTTTAAAGCCAAATGGCGACTACCCAGGTAGGTAGGTGCGTTTATTTCACAAATACATGGCAGCCCTCTAAGGGGCTGAATTGCGTATTTTCAATAATTGTAATAGAATATCTAATAATACGACAAATGTAAGAATAATAATAAGCCTAAAAGTGAAATTGAATACTGTAGAATGATAAAAACTATTATTAAAATTAATAAAACTATATTTATATAATATCATGCTCAATACAAGATTTCATTAAAAATATATCCCTGAATCTATTTGTTTTCCACCTTGGTGTTTCAAAACACCTGCATCGTCTTAGAGAATAAGACAACTTGTGGGCTGAAGTTAAAAGATTTCTTAGCCGGTTACTCTTATCATTTAAGATAGAATTAAAAGTCTTCTTACAAATATTTTCATTGTAACGTTCAATACTTGGTAATTCAGTGCTGACTAAAGCATTGCTGTAGTCTATCCCCGGGAAAATAATAGCCAGTGCCCTTTTCTGGACACGCTCCAGTACTGTCTTGAGATACAATGGCAGCGAGTAATAGAACACCGGCACCGCATAACTAAGTACAGATCGAATGCTTGTGCAATAGAATAATACTAATTCACTTGTCGGGAGTCTCACCCTCTTAAGCTGCACCAAAAAATACAAACGCTTAGAGGCCTTTTTTACAACCTCTCTTACATGCCCATTCCATGACAGATCATCACTGATGGTAACCCCAACGAGTTTTGCAGACTTTACGGTCTCTACACCTTTCCCATTAACTATAATTGGAGGAAACTCCTGCTTCTGTTGACTGAAAGTAATTCGAAGCTCTTTACATTACCCAAGCGAGTCATGTGAGAAATACACGAAAGATATTTTTGCATCTTCAAATGGGAACTCGGAAAAAATCCGAACCCCAGATGGGATTTGAACCCACGACCCTCCGAGATCTAGTACGGATGCTCTAACCACTGAACTGCTGGAGACTCTTGTGGCCAGCACGGGTGAAATGTGGGTATAGACTACGACTGCATCACGCAGTCACATAGTCCAATTTTAACCATATATGACTCCTAACTGCATCGCGCAGTCACCTTGAAGCATATCAACCATACATGACTCTAGTTAACTGCATCGCGCAGTCACATTAAGGCATCACGCCCTCAACGCGCATTTAGGGAATATCACCGGATGTTCCCCAGTTTTAGCTAGAGAATATTCAGTCACGTGATGTAAACCAATCGCGTGCGAGCGAAAATATTTCATGGATAGCGCGAGTTTCAGCTATCATCGACTTAATTTTGACCAGGGCTGAAGAAGGTGAATTTTGGACAAAACAAACTTAATTAATTTTCATTGTCACTGCAAGTCGTTGGTCGGAATGAGGCACAGCTGGAAACGTTAAACAGGGGCTAAAAAATCTAATTAAGATGAACGCTAATTGAACAAAGGGAGCAGAGTACAACTCGGGGTAAAAGTGAGCTTTGACTCCAGTTAATTGTTGTTGTCTATGGATATCTTTACATGACGCGGACGTAAATATTCTTTCCAGTTTTGATGTATTTACCTTTCACTGAAAACCATCTTTTATGAACATACATTAGAGAACAATGCAAGCCATGGATTACTTTTTGTCATCGTAGTCAAACGATCGGGGCTTGATCGACTACAAAGCACGGCTCTGTTTGGCGTCTTTGTCTGCTTGGGAGCCGCCATGCAGTGTGGTCAGAGGTTAATCAGTACCACTCTTTCACTCAATGAATATTTTAAATCGTGACTTCCTGAAAGCGGTGAATTGTCGATCGAAGACAGCTCTTAAATGTTTACTCTTGATTTGTATATGTCGGAACAACATGAAATTCCTTGCTCTCAACAAGTGTCTGAACTCAGGAACATTTTGCGTCACTGATTTTAGTTTGCGCTACTTCTTAAACTAATGCTCACCACGATTAACTGACACGCTAAAAACCGTGTTGGAACGGCTAAAATGACCACCAGTCTGAATTAGAGTAAGCTTCAATTAGCTTTTGTCGGGGATGAAAGTATTGTGTAAATCATAAAGGAGAAATTTAGCGGTGGTGTTTTAAACGCAGACGAACCATATAGAGTCAACTTTTGCAGTTGTAGCTGCTCAGTGCCTCCAGCTACTATTTGCAATCCGTAACACATCCCACATGCAGTAAGCAACAACTACTGAAGGATAAAAGTATAAAACCCCTTGTTTATAAAACAGCATGTCAGCCGGCAACGTTTTTAAGCTCTTAAAACAGCGTACTGGTATTGAACTGAATAATCATGTTGTCAGCTAGGGAAATTGATCAGCCAAACTCAAGTCATCACAACAAACACTAACATCATCAGCAGCTCCACTGCAGGATAATATACCGCTACGTAGAACATTGAACAGCCCATCAAACATCAGCAACTACTATACTAGACGGTATTACAATGTTGTTGAGTGAAGTGGCGTTTAGCAATTTAGAAGACACTACTCCAAAGTCGTATGATCGAACACTGGCTCTTATACAACGGTATTAAACTATAACTCCCAGAAGGTCCCAGCTGATTTGGATAGCATTCCTTTGACGTCCCCTTGAACGTTGTATCTACGCGGTACCCATATATTAAAAAGGCACTCTTGTACCACTCGGCAGCTTTCTTTTGAAAAGTGACACTTACAACAAACATTTTATCGACCCTCTCAAATGTTGCAACCACCTTGCACTGCGAATGAAAAGAAGCAGTAACTGAATAGCTTTCCAGACATCGTTCAGTAGATTTTAGATGAAGACTGCACTTAAATAATTCATTCCTGTAGAGGATTTTGAGTAACGTAGCAAAATCAACAGCGTATTAGTGAAAGATGCATCTCGAATCGGCCTTTCATGTGGCATCTAATTCACCTTTGCACACTACTAGAACATCATAAGAAACGAACCTGGTATAGGAAGGTAAATCCCCGGGCTTATTATTTTTGAAACTCCTTAGTAAGTTGCTACTCACTGTAGATGTTTGCCGTCGTAGTATTTTTCCTGTTCACCTAGCTAAGTCTAATTGAAGTTCAGGCCCTATCTCTAGAAATGTTAGATCCCCATGGTTTGTCTCCCTGGTGGTATCTAGCAAGTTGGATTTGTCATCATCTTTTCCGTTTCGCGTTCTGTAAGTACAAATCGACGTTTTGAAGCATTGCATGTATCAGACCACCGATTTCACCAGACAAAACTTTGGTTTTCCGACGACGTAACAGATGTAATCGATCACGTTTGTCTCCCCTTATGTTTATATGAGGCTACAGCTCTTCTCCGATCACGTCACGTTGCATTCCTGCTAGAATACTGAATAGGACCAGAAACGCCCGCAAAGCAAAAGGAGGTTCTTTTCTTTAGCCTTGGATTCCTTGTCATGAAATAAGATGAAAGCTTTTAGGCTTCGCCGTCTATTAGAGAGTAGTTATTACGAACAAAGGGCTCCGTAGCCGGCATCGGAGCAGTTTCGTCGCACGATACTTTGCATCCTTCGTCATCACGGATTGAGTTTTGAAAGGACAATTTAAGCTTCAGACTTGGATGAAACGATCACATAAGTGATTTCGTGTGTTGTTGTTTTTGTAGTAAACCCTTTGTCTAAATTTGGTGAAGGAAAAGTGCAAAGATTCGCTCTGATGCATGCGTAAAACATGTGTTTACCGGTTAAAAGCTCAAAGTACAACTGCCAGAATTACATTTCCTACTTTTCTGTATGTTAATGAGACACACATCACTTCAGCTACGCTACGCAGATTCATCTGAAATGTCGGAGGGTTGTTGTTGAGTCTCGTCAGGGTATTCAGGCACTTAATTACCAGCCTCTCAAACTCATCAGCCATGGACTCTCTCCAGCCCAGTGGCTACCCGCATATCGTTACTGATGACTGTGTGTAAGTGCAAAGTGTTTGAAATGTATCACAGTCTTGATAATATGTGATATTCTGACTCGATACATTCAGGCATTCAATGCAACAACGCGCGAAAACAATGGAGGCCTTTTGTGTGGCTTGGAGAAAAAGATGGACATGTCATGCATCACGACTGATCAGTGCACAGACGTCGACTCTTTGGGTTCGCCGCGTCGGTGTACATATACCTCTGGTCTTCCCTGAGCTCTCCAATAACGACTCTTTATCGTTGTAGTTTATGACGACGTGCAGACATTCGTGAAAAATATCTGGAGTGTTTGTGGTCAAGAATCTCTTGGTTCGTCTTCCAAGGGCGAACGCAAACACGGATTATGCTTCTACACAATGGTTATCCTGTTTTAGAGTGTTCATGCGGTGCAAACAACAAGCTGTTAATCGGACGGTCCCTTAAATGTAAACCGAAGTAAGCGACGCATACCAGAGGTAAAATGCGTCAGATCATTGTTTATTCAACCATGTAACTGACGAGTCGGACAGTTTCTAGGTCAGGAAAATGACAATTTAGTAGTTCTGCTCAATATTAAACTGAATCATCAGAGGAAAGTACTTGCAGAAACCCCATTAAAAATCCGGGGTTGGCAAGCTTCTCCATTTTTTCGCCATCGCCAATTTTGAGCTCAAAAGTGAAATATGTATACAGCAGTTGATACAAATCTCTGGCAGCCGACGTTCATGGAGCTTTATCAGTCGGCAAAGCAAGCTTCAAATACTTTTAAACGTCGTGAGGTAAATACATTAAAATCGCTGGGCTCCACAATATCATTATCCCAAAAAGAGGCTCACGTCTGGGATTAGGATCACTAGTTCCGATGAAGCTGCATACTGTTTACAGAAACCCCAAGGACTAGCTCAACAAACTGACTAAACTGAGTTTTCTACTTGAGGATGCATATATAGTCAGTGGTAGAATACCAAACTAGATTGGTTTGAAACTGGCGGAATCTGGCTCTTCTCTTTGTTGATTACAATCATCTTCCTCATGATTGGTCTACAAAGAGTCTACGAAAGGACATTGTTCACAGTTCAGGGTGCTCCTCTGATGGTCATGAGTTAATCCTTCCGTAAGTCTTCATGAGTCTTAAACCTACTGATTGCAGCTCTCTGTGGACAAGCTAAGGGGGCACTTGGTACGCTTCGCATGAACATTCAAGGTAAAACAAATCGATTTTACAGTGTTTCATTTTTCATTCGAAACCGCCTACGGCATATTCTTAGTCAAATCGGAATTTGTCTCCTCTGTCCTGTTCACCCGAGTATCATTATAGTGTTCTCCAGTTAACTAGTCGTGAATAGCAAACTTAATCCCTATAGCTAACTTGTTTTCCTTGTTTCGTGAACTGAAGAGCAATCAGGCCCCTTTCAGGATCACACTTTATATGGGCGATCCAAGCCGCCATAACGTGTCAGACAAGTAACTTCATTTGCCGATTTGAAGCGTTGGCAGTGCTATAGTTGTAAACAACTACCTAGAATATTAACATATAAGTTGAATTGTCCTACACGCGTTTGAGACACCTTCCTTGAACTTTCAAGCAAACTACTGAATTTACCGTTCCTCATGGGCAATTTTCAAGAAATTTGTGACACACGGAATAGCAGTGGAAAAATAAAAAAATAACCCAAAAGAAATTAAGGCACGCTGCCTTTCCTTAATTTCTGGCTACTGAGTTGTAACTTTGTCGGTCATTTTTCTTTCTCGAGGTAAAGTTTACGCTATAAACAACTAATTTATGTAGGCAGTGGATTACAACCCTTGGTGAAAACTGAAGCCCTGACAAAACGCGACAGTCGATAACAGAAAACAATGATTAAACTTGTAAAAGTTAGAAACCTTTACTTTGCTTATTTTTGATTTTTCAATCGTTGTTGGTGAGTGGAAAACCAAAATTCTACGCATCACCGAACAATTGTCTGTCAAGAAAATGAATTAAAATTGGCTCAGTTAAGGACAACAACTCAATTTATTTTTATTTCTAAATCGTGATCTTGTGGATGACTCAGTAATTACGAACTACAGTTTGAAATGCGTAAATTAGCTTGCCTTATACCAAAAAACGCAGTTTTTCGCCAAAGGTCACATCTGAAATTACATTTACTGTATAAAACTTGCAGTTAATCGACTTGTGAGAGATGCGGAAAGAAAAGAAACCGACTTAGGTGTGTTCCCTTTTTCATTTTACATAAACACAAGGTATAGGTTACCAAAAACTATGCACATTAAGCCTGGTCGCCTTTAGAGGGCTAGAAATTCACAAACGAAATGCGCTTCCGCTATCGTGACCAGTTTCGCCCCCACGATATGAGTTGCACCCAGCTGCAGGTGACCTTAGCTTGTTTAAAATGATACAGAAGATACAGAGCGCAGAGTTGGCTAAAACGATGTTCGCTGTATGTCCTTGCAATTTATCTTTTTTATGTTATATTTTTTTGTTGTTGCTGCAAAGTTGTTTCCTTTCAAGTCCTTTTTGGCTTAATACTGAGTGAAGATGTGTACAGCGATTCTTAGGAACATGCGGAAAACATGTGCCTACGGCTGAAAAGCTCAAAGTGCATTATTCTCCCAATTGTCTTTAAGCTACCGACGCTGTTATCTTCGCATACATTACTGAGACAAGCCTTGTTTTTCACCTCGCCATGCTGTCAAGGCCAAAACGACGGAGAGTGAAACGGTAGCTGTTGGTAGGCTCTGATCATTTTTAAACCAGATTAATCCGTGGTTATGCTCTCCAACTTATGTTGCTCTCTGACATTACGTAATTGATGGGATTATGCGTAAGTACAAAATGAGTCCGTCTTGAGAAAAAAAAACATGCCTTCAAAAGAACACTTAAAACTAGGAAGCTTAGAACGAGGCAAACTTGTCTTGTGTGGCATGAAGAACAAAGGCGAAGAAGAGACGTACTTTCATTGCGTTCTGTTATCTAACGTCGCCTCTATAGGTTCGTTGCGTGGGAAGGATGGCTGGTCCTCTTTCAGTTTGCTGTCATTTACCTGTAGACAAATTAACAACACATCAACACGCAATGTTTCAAGTGTTTGTTGACAAGTACCTCTTGATCTGTCTGAAGATCAATGAAGAGGAATTATGCGTCGTTAAGAGGCTTACCTTGTTTCGGAGTCTTCAGCAAGAAAGACCGGCTCTTACAAGGATTGGACCGTTTTCGAAGTGAAATCCGCATTACCAAGCAAACCTTCCTTAATTGTTTGTTCAGTGTCGTCTCGGGCGAGTGATTTTGCATTGAATCAAAACTGGCCATGGAGCAAATGGACGAGTGAACGGAGAAAAAATAACAATACATACTGGATAGTCCGCGTTCTAGAAGTAGATAATTTCAGGGACAAAAATGGCGCAATTACTAACTCAGCAACTATTCTCAAGAACACAAGAAGACGCAAACAATTTGGAGCTAAGAAGCATGGTTATCACTGAAAAACGAATACAACCGACATCTCTGTCTTTGTTGAAGTTACATAACATAACGCCTTTCCTAAACCACACAAGGACGCGAACTAATAAAGTGATCTCTAGTGAAACGACAGACTTTGACTGACAAAACGGACTTTTGTGTAGGAATATAAGACTTCCTTTTACTGAACATCTCTTGAATCAACTCCTGTATGACTTATTTAGCTAAATAATTTTCATTGAACTCTGAATCACATTGTGAGTTTTCCTCCACAGTTCATGTGTGATCCATGCCAACGCCCTTAAATCTTGACCTTCATCTGGATACTTCAGTGTTGCAAAGTCAAAGCGATGCTTAGTGGACTTCACATGATGCTTCAAGGTAAAACGCCTTGATTTTCATTTTATTCTGCTTTTAAGGAATACTCGCGCCTAGCATGGATATTCCTCTGACTAAACTGATTAGATTAACGTTGTCTCTATACAACGTTTGATTTCGAATTTTTTCTTTAGTGTTTCCAGTGCTCAGGCATCGCAACTTTACAGGGTCTCTGTAAAAACTGCTGGTACACTTCGTGGTTTAGCTGTCCACGTAAGAAATGCCAAACGTAAATGGTCTTTGTTTCAATGCGCTTCAGTAGTTCATTTCTGTCGTGATGTCAAAAAGCGGTAACTCGAGAAAAAGGGAAGTGATTCAAATGATTTGGAGAGCAAGTCACCTGTGTTCTAAAATATCAAAAAGAGAATGTGGGGGACATGAAGTCCTAAACGGAGACACAGCACTGAATGACAATGAAAAATGTAAGGACAAGGAAAAATAGGTGTTACAAAGTTGTTCCCTGAAGTACGCCAGTTGAGTGATAACCTGTCTTGAGTCTTATACGCTTTCATCGATTGAGTTTACCTTCACTGACAGAGCAATGCGCTCCTTACTAACTCGTACCATTCTTCTCTCAGTTTTTCTCGTTTTCTTTTTCCCTTCTTTTCTTCATCTTCTTTATTCACCTTCCACTTTTCTTCTTCTTTTCTCTTCTTTTTATTTTCACTTTGATTATTTTTTTCGTTTATAATAAATAGAAATTCCAGTTGGATAATATACAAGAGCTAATCTGTAGTTAGTCACGTAACTCCCTCTTTTGTTTGAAGGTGATAGGAAACTACCATAGCCTAACTGCCCTAAAACGACCCTTATTTTACCAGATGTTGTAAGAACAGGGATACCGAGTTGATTGCCATTACTAATACCCCTATCGTGAATGTTGAGGGCTTAATTTCAATGTATCGCTTGAATGGGCTGGTGTGCAGCTATTTGCGATACTGAGTGCTGTACAGAAGATGCTCTTCCATAGTAAGCCACTTTAGTTCATGTAAGGCCAGGTTATGCCAGAAAAAAATTTATCGTGATACACAAACACGTTTGTGCGGCTTCGGCGATGGGGCCATCATTGTCTTTCCCATGGCCTCTCCCTTTCCCGTCTCTCGCTGGGAGAGAGACTCTGGGGACGATGTTTTTGATAAGTCAAGAAACAAATTATCTTTGTCTAATCTATGTGCAACCTTTAAAACTAACACAAGTTTAATAAACTATGCTTCGGTACAGTTTAGCCATGCATCAGGAAACGAGGTTACTGCGGGACTGTGCAATAATTAGAGGCGGGGAGGGGGACATAGGAGAAAATGACAACAAGCAAGAGGGGGATTGGATGTAAAATTTAATACATACAGGAGGGCGCCATTACTTTTTCATACCTTTTGCAAACTGGAAAAGTAGTGGAAGAGTTATTAGAGTTCAAATTTAAATACTAACAATGGAATAAAACTGACAAATTTATTAATTCTAATGTATTTTGATCTATGAACTGTTGTTTTCTTGTCTGTCATGCAGTAGGAAAGGAACGCCTCTGTTACATATGTTAAAACAGTGCTACTTTATTCCTGGGGGTTTAGTCTTAATATTATCATTATGTGAGGAGGGGGTTGAAATTAATTTTTGCTTAATGAGAGGGGGGTATGACTTAGTTTTAGGGCATATTTCACCCATTTCCCAGCCCCCCTCCCCCTCCAGGTTATAATCGCACAGTTCCTAACATGAACATCACATGCTAAATGAGAGACCATAGTAATGCCCATGTCTTTGGCTGACCAATTCCTCTCCTTTCTCTTCTGTCGCTTTCATCTCTCCTCTCCTCTCCTCTCCTCTCTTTATCTTTTCTTTGCCTCTTCTCTTCTCATCCCTTCCTTCTCTTTTCGTCATTTTTCTTCCCACTTTTCCCTTTTCCATTTCTTTCCTTTTCTTCACTTCTGCCAGTCATTTCGTTCCCTCCATTCAATTGTGTTTTCTTCTTTTGTATTACTTCTCTTCCATTCCCCTCTCTTTTCTCTTATTCTTTCCTTCTCTTTTCTCTGCTCTTTTCTTCTCCTGCTTCCTTCCTTTTTCCCCTCTACCTATTGTTTTGTCCTGTTCACTTCTCTTCTCTTCTTTTCTCCACGCCTCTCTTCACTTCTGTCACTCCTCTTCCTTTGTTGTCTATTCAGTTCTCCTCTATTTTATCCCCGTCTCTCCTGTCCTCTTCTCTTCGTTTCCTTTCTCCTTCCTACTCCTCTTTTCTGTTCCCTTCCCTTCTCTTCTTTTCATTTCTCGTCTGTTCTCTGCCCCCTTTCCCTTTTCTCTCCTCTTCTGTTCGTTTCTCTTCTGTTTCGCTCGTCTTATAATCAAAGTCAAAACTACTTAGCTAACATGTAATAAACTAGCTTGCAGGTTTAGTTTCTGAAGAAACTGCGGTGATAGGATTTCAAGTTCATCAGTCAACTGCGTCCAAGAGTTAAACAGTCAAGACTGCACTGCGTTTCGAGCGTTAGCCATTTTGATGCTAGGCCTGTACAGATGATTCCAGTAAATGAGTCGATGCTCCAAAACGCGATCAAAATGTTGCTCAAAAGTTGCTTGCCAAAGCGAACTATTTTATCCTGCATAACATCATGCTTAAAACAACGTGTAGAAATTCTTTGATATCACCTGGTCCTATCATTTCTTTCCACTTCTGCCATGAGTGAACTAACTTAATGAAATAGCAATATGGCGGATTGGCGAATCCAGCTCTCATTGAATAACCGCTGGAAATTTGGTGATACGATACGATATTCTTTATTTAATAGGTAAAGACATGTTAACTCAATAATAGAGTTTTCTAACACATGGCCCTCTAGGCCAGCACTAAGGGTGGTCACAGCCAGAGTTTGTTATGTCCCTAGTGGTACTCCTTTTTTACGTTCCACAGAATGAATTTGTGAAGAGTTGTGAGACGGGACCTCTGGTTTATCGTCCTTATCCGAGAAATCTAGAAAGTCTAACCATTTGCAGATGTCATTGTAAAGAAGGAAGTACCTTCTCCTCAGTTATTTAAAGACCCTGAGTGTTGGTCCGGCCGGGACTTTGAACCCACGACCTCCCGCACGGTAGTCCGGAGCTCTACCAACTGAGCCAGCTGGTCAGCGGTTTTTGTGCCTTGTGAGCGATAAATAACTGGTGACGTATTCGTGGACGCACATCAATTCATACTGTCTTAAGACGTCAACAGCATTTTTAGTATGAAGCAAAACAACTGCAAAATTTTAGTTCATATGTGTGTATATACCTCAGACTGCTCATTTGTTGCTCAAAAGTTGCTCTGGGTGACAAAAATTGGTAAAAGTTGCTTGCAGCACACAAAGTTGCTCAAAACTCTAAAGCCCGGTCCCCACTTGCGACGCAAGCATAAGCATAAGCACAAGCAAACGACGCTTATGCTTATGCCAACCATGTCCTCACTGGAAATAACAGCGACATAAGCGTAAGCATAAGCATAAGAAGAACGTGAAGGTTTGAAATTCTCATGCTTACGCTTATGCTTATGTCACGGCCATAGTGCATTAGCTTATGTTTATGCTTATGCTTGCGACGCTAAGCTGCGAGCAGTGGTTCTTTTGTCATCAGACCACTGGTGCGGACAGACGTAAAGATTGCCGTGGAACTGATTGGAGAAAGCAACGCTGTTCGCTAGATCCAATGCACGGACAGAACTTAAGAAAAAAATACTTTTGTCAGTCGAGGCTGACCCACTAGAAACATCACCTGTTGAATGTCTTCTAAATCGGTGGCGAATTTACACCATCAACTCAGTTGATCAGTGATACTTAGAGTTCAGTTAGCATATATGCATAGAGTTTGACCGAAACAGTACTTTGTACTGACGGAGGTTTTGAATCAGTGGACCGAGGTTCTTTGTAAATTAATCGCACTTTTCAGTAGGAGGAATGTGAATTGGCTTTATAAATGTATCACTGAAAAGTACAAAAACGGATAATACTCCACTGACATTGCCAAGAGATCAATTCCCGTTAAAAAGTGTGAAGCAAAGTCCACATGATCTTTAAATAACGTCCTTGACTAATGTGCGCGTGCCGTCTAATTGCCGTTTGTGAATTGAAAGCCTTGTGGTCGGATTATGTAAGAGACTGTGTCAGTTATTGTTGTGAGAGCACACGTTCCACTTTGTTTATTTTGCTATCGGGCGGGAGTATGACAAAGAACATTCACCTTTTGATTCAAGTATTGATTTTGCAAAACTGATTTACACTGTCCAACTTGAGAGGCAGCTTTGTTCAGAATATTCCTTTCAAAAAATAAAAACCATTGCTTCGTTCAGAGAGGTGTCTGAAGACAAGTTATTTTTATTCAGACATCGTGACAAAAAGGAAAAGTGGAATTTGACCGAGATGTCAGACACACCTGTTTTAGAGAGGTGCCTGTTTTAGTTAGAGTTGCGTCCGCTGATTTATTTTACTGTGGAGTGGTTTTCAATTAGTAGTTTCACTATCTTTTAATCGGTTTCATTGGAAAAAATAAAGCCACGTCTTCAACTTGATGTGGCTTTAATCAGTCGAAAAACGTTCTCTTTTACAACGTTTGCAACTGTTACAAGAGTGCGAACTTTAACACGTTTATTGAAATGCTACGGATAATTCGAACGTGACTCGGAAGTTAATTCTTTAATGGAACATTTGCGTGTTTTGAGCTGGCAAGGGAAAAACGCACGCGAGGTTCTCATGCAAAGGGATAGAATCGATCATTCGTTCTCGTGTTTTTTGCGGGTGAGCCCCTCGCGTGATTTCGGCAGTTCCGCACCGTAACACACAACAACGGTGCTGGCGGAGTCAGATTACAACAAGCAGCCTCAGATCCCAACCAAAGAACTAGAAACAACGATTTCATAATTTTTGCTACTTTAATCATGATGTTGAAGCGAACCTTCTGGGGATGTTAACATCTCAGTGTATTTAACACTGTTTAAAGCGTTCCTGTTACAACTAAGGATTATCTTGATTGATGTTATCTTCCGAAAGGTCTCGACATTAATGGCTTTGTCAATTGTGACAATTTCCTACTTTCTCAGTTTGTTTCCACTAATTTGAGAATCTAACAAAAAGTCGCACTACATATGCAAAAAAATTAACGGAAAACTTAACCGTCAACTTTTGATAAATATTTTTGTGCATATGGACAAAGTAGAGGATGCTGATTTAATACGATTAACATTGACACGATTTCCGTGGCGTTCATGGAAATCAAGATCATACCCAGACAGGCCAGACCTACAATGCTTCAATTGAACTTCCGTTTGTTTTTGTCTATCAGTTCATAAAATTAGGATCATAGTATGTTCTTTTAGCTATGTTTTTCCTTTTTAATTGTTTGTTATCGGAAACCGAGACCATTTATCAAGAAACCAACCTTTTCAGGACCAAACTGGAATCCAATATTGTCTGTGTGCTATGAAAGCAGCCTGTGTGGCTGGAGGGGGAGCGGAGGGGAAATTCGAGCGCACGCCCTTCGCGCCTTCGCGCGCCCAAATTCCCCCTGCCTGCCAACCATGCTGCTCTGAGGGCTGATGTCACAACCTGTCACACTAGATACCCCTGGGGACAATAAATCGGTTTCTGGAACAAAATCAACCCCTCCCCGAGCTTATGGAGACACTCAACCATCTTTACATGCTGTTTAGACAATCGGACTAGCAAATAGATCCATCACATGTTTCCATGTTTCCATTCCACAGTTTCTTTAGAAACTATCCCCTTCAGCAAAAAGACTTGTTCGTTTGTTTTAGCGAGAATGACAGATCTCGATGCGATTTTTGTCATCAACGGGTAAGAACGTCATCAAGACAAGTGTCCCTTGCTAAGTGACTCTTATTTTTGTATTTTTTCTTGCTCGTGTCAAATTGGAAGCGCGCCCGAGTCCAAAGGTTTGAGCGGATTTTGATGTGTTGTTGCGTTTAAGTCGTGAATTCGTTCTTTATCTACTGACTGAAGTGATTTTACTGTCCATTGAAGTACTAGAATAAAAAAAAAACAGGTCTCGTGATTCTGCAAGAGTTTTTCTATCCGTCAACAGTTATGGGCGTAGTACTTCGCTATGGTAACTAGAGAACGATTCTTCTTGAAGACTAGTTAGGGTGAATTACACACAAACATACCATAACATGCCGCGTTTGTCCGTTTGATAATGTGTCGCACGAGCACATGTGCTTATTGGCTTCTTTTACATAATTTAGTAAATGGCACGCGTGGCACTGAAATAAGCAAAACTGCTGACCTTGCAGCTTTGTCCATTGTGTTTTTCCTTCTTTGTCCGTTGCCCTTGCACAAATCTTTGAAGTGACATATCAGGCAATTTTAACTTATTTGTATCTAAACACTTATATTTGAAAATCCTGTCGATCGAGTTTGTAAGTTCAACAATAACAAAAGAAAAGAAAACAAAGAATCTAATTTGCCTCATACGAACGTAATAACGACATTGAATAACTTCAGTTTAACCCAGTGCTTACAATAGGTACTTCAATGGGAACAACGATGAACATTTCGATTTTGCGAGTCGTAACAAGTCTAAAAATAGCTCTGACTTGAGAGTCTGGAACCAGTTAGTCGACGTTCGCCCTTCACAATTTGCTTTCTTCTGCAAAACGTTCGCGCCGACAAAGAGTTAAATTAACTGAGTGATTAGGGCAGTGACCTGACTTTCGATGAAAAGTCTGCATTAGGGACCAACTTTCTTTTTTTAAGGCGGTGTAAAAAAAATAGTTTGTACAATATCAGGTTCATTTCTCGAAGTGCGGCTTCAAACAGCTCCTGTCTCAAGTGATCATTGCAATAATTACAAGGTGCTAAGAAGTTTCAAAATCGTCATTTCAGTTCTCATCTAAAGAAAATAGTTATTTTCTTCAAGCGACGTTCACAAATGACATTCGTTGGAGTCCCGATCTTTTGTTCTACCGTTTATTAGAATTTATTATTATTTTATAAAGGAAGGACGTGAAGTTGAAAAATGAATAAATTTATATATATATATATATATATATATATAGGCTAACTAGAATTTGTTTCATAAATGAAATAGAAAAAAAGGTGGAATTTGGCCCATTCTATGAAACAACTTTTTTTTCCATCAAAAAGTAATAAAGACCTCGAGTGACCTTCACTTATTTTGATTACAGGGGGATTTGTTGATGACGTAACGAGTACCCCTCGGGACTACGGTATCCGTAGTCGGAGCACAAACTAGGCAAGTCCAAAGGCGATTACATCATACAAGAAGAATAATTTTGTCCCTCGCAAATAGATGCGAGTTGCTGTTATTTCTAAACAGTTTTTAATTTTATTGTTGTTTTTCCTTTGTTCAAAACCGGCGGACGTGACAACTTCTACGTCAGGTAGATCTCGTGCCTCGCTGTCAGGTCACATGACTTGTACCACCTCCCATTATTCCCCTCTCGAAAATACGGCAGCGTCTCTTGCGTGGCAGCCATGACTGACGAAATCTTTACCGAGCTCAACTGGGGACTCCTCGAGTTCAAAGTACAACTTGGTCGGCTATAAATATAACGTAGAGGGTTCCGTTTCGGGACACAGTCTTTTCCGGTGAAACAGACCATTTCTGCAGCCGTCAATGACGGACAAAATAGCAAATGGTGTGAAGCAGGCCGACATCTCAGGCAAGAGCGGTAATAAACACCGTTTGATCGTCTGCTGCCTGTCCTCACGCACATGTTGTTGAAGTTAGTAACAAACGTTTAAATCATTTGTGTTTGCTCTTCTTGTGCAGGAGATGATGGCGACAATGGGGCTTGCTTGATTTGCGGCGACAAAGCCACTGGAAAGCATTATGGAGCGTCGAGCTGTGATGGCTGTAAAGGTTTCTTTCGGCGAAGCGTTAGGAAGAATCACGTTTACGCATGCCGGTTTCAGAGAAACTGCGTGATCAACAAGGACAAGCGAAACCAATGTCGGTACTGTCGGTTGAGAAAATGCTTTCGGGCTGGAATGAAGAAGGAGGGTAAGAAAAATCGCAATTATTTCATATTTGTTCGTTCGTGTACGATCGCCATTAAATAATTGGGCCTTCATGGAGGGCTCGATATAGCATGGAACAGGAAGGGTTATGCTTACTTGATTACGAATCTGTTTTGCTAGTCAAAATATTACTGTAGGTTCCAGCGTTAATTTGAAGATATACGATATAGAACTTTGGAAGGATCAGGCCGACTTGTTGTAGTTATGTAAAACTTCGCGTGTTTTTTGGTTTGTTGTGAAAATGCAAATCTGCATAAAGTTTGGTTATCCCACAACGGATTACGTGAACATCAAAATCACAGTTTTATTTGTAAATTTTGAATTCTGTATTTGATTGTAAGTTTTGTTCTTAACTGTAAGTTAGTAATCACTTAGACAAACAGTCTGGTTTTACATCAAAGGTTCGTCTTACAAGCGTACCGGTAAACAGAGAAATTGCTCGTATGCGTAACGGTATTGTATTTAGCGTAATTATTCCTATATTGCTCCGCATTCTGGTGATTGAGCGTTTTAATTTAAAAAAAATATGAATAGATGTTGAAAATGGCTCGTCGGGTTATTGGAAATAAACATTCAAGATGTTTCTTTACGTTTACATGGTTAATAATTTTTGGGAATATCCAGTTGTTTGTTTTCCCCGAAAGTTCTCAATGAAATTGTATGTGACACAAGAGTGAAAACGAAATTTACTAAGTAAACAAATTTGAAGGGCTGACAACAGCCACTTGTCGACAATGATTAACTGAATGGTTGCAAATGCCGCTGTAGATAAAAAAAAATTAGGGGAAGTGGTAAAAACAGACAACGACGTGGTCAAGTTATGTAATTATATTGTGGAGGCCGGCCATATGAAAAAAATATTAAGTGATTGGCATGACAAACAAGCATCCATGGAAGTGTGATAGTCATTATGTGTTCCTGTGCATCTCCACGTGTGATAATTTCACCGTGACAAAAAGGTTCAGGTTTCATTGATAGATTTCTATCATTTTTGTGACAACAGACTTGTTTTGTTTTTGTTTGAGTTTTGACCAATATTCATGCAATCAAGAAAACTGCATTTTGTCATATAAAGAAATGTAAATCTAAAAATTAAGTAAGCCAGTAAATCAAAATTGAAAGATCTTCTTGAGTTAAAAATGCCTTGCTTTTTATTGCTAAACAATAATATTGAGGATCTTGTGCATTATTTCTCCTGTTTTGTTGAGTTTTTAAGTTGCTCCAGGTAGCTGCTGCTACCTTGCATGTGTTAAGTTTGCACTCTTTTACATTTGTTCTTCACAAACAAAACTGAAGTAGCAATCCAAAATATTGGAATTTTTCCTTGTGACAGTTGGGGTCAGGGTAGGTCGTGGGATGGGCAGTGGCTACACGAGATTTACACATGCAATCTACAGAAATATTAAGTCATGCGCTGAAAAATATACACTTACTGATTTTTTCAAAGCAATCTATGAAATATTGTGCTAAGGCTCATTCCAGATTCCACCACCCTCCACGTGTGCTCAACTTATAACGTTAGAGTTCGACTCTGGAATGAGTTTGGAGCAATGACTGATTCAGACAGCACACTTCTGCTGAACAGAAGTGCACAATTTTCACCATGCTACTGAAGATTTTCATTTCTTTTTTATCAATTCTCTACTATATATTTTCTATACAACTTTTATTATGTCTTGTGTTACAAGAAAACAGTAGTTAAATGGGTAATTTGTACAGCAAGATCAACACATGGGAAGTGCAGAGCGTATATAAGCTGTCATCCATTTACGTTACACAACAGGGCTGGTTAAACTTAAAAGTGGCAATGCCAAAAGGGTTTGGCTTCTTTCTGAACAGAAATGTCTTCAGATCATTATTTACTACCACTAAGCATACTCAGTATGCCTCTTTAAAATGCATTTTGAGGAATATTTTGTATGATTTGGGAGAGCAAGCCATGCCAAGTTTGTTGGTGATTCCTCAAAACACAGTCTCAGGACTTTAAAGGAAACATGGCCAATTTTTTCAAGTTTCAGTACATGTGCATGCTTACCATTCATACCAAAATAAGGTGTAAGAGGTTTTCTGTGTGCAAACATGTTTTGTGGTGGCAGTAATGACAAAAGTAAAACGTACTTTGCACTGTACACAGCTTTTTTAAGTGGTGTCAAAATGACATGACAATGTCTGTTAATTACGTATTAATTTGTGATATATCATATTGATTGAAGTTTTTCTTAACTATTTCACTTCAGTTACATTTGGCACATGAGTGAAAGGGCCAATTACATTAGATGTATGAATAATCCTTGATCACTCTATACATGACTGTATAAAAAGGAAAGCATTGATTTTACTCCATGCACCATTAGTGTAGCTGTTTTATTGCTCTGACCCCACCACTTCAAAACATGTTTGCAGCAGTCAAAATTAAACTCAAAACTATGAGGAGTCTTGCCCAAAAGGGTCACTTCACAGAGTTCGACATTGCGACAGACTGGTGGCCAATGCGACCAAAAATTGAGTGTTGGCGACCAGAAATTTAGAACTGGTCGCCAGCAGGCTACTAACCTTTTGTCCCCTCGTCATTTGGGATTCCAAGGTAAATGGGCTTTTTTTAAAAGAAAACATAAAGCTGCTGTGGAGAATTGTAGTAAAACAAAGCAACGATTTTACGATCGCCATAATTACCCGGTGCCATATTGTTTCAGCGGCATATCGCGGGCAAAAACGTGAGGGCCTGGCACTAGATCATTTATCGTCATTGCGTTTTCGTCGCGTTTCGGCGAAGAACAGATACTTGAGTTGCACACTTGATTAAATCTAAGTATTGAAAGAGGGCCCCCATATGTCTAGTACACAGAACTTTACAGGAGACCAGTATAGTTCCTGCTAAATGGAAATAAGAAAAAGAAATCCGAAGCCTTCGCATGAACATTGACAAACACGCTCATTGAGATGTAGGACTATGTTATCGTTACACGGCTGTTGTGAGTCTCTCCTTTAATAGCTGTATGTAATAATATTGTGTTTAATTATAGTGAAAGAAAGTTTAAATTTTGTGCTTTTACTATAAATTAACGTAAATTAAAACTGTTGGAGTAAAACGAAAAATTAATACAACCAAACCAAAAAAACTAACAATTGTCTTTGGAGACCAAACCCTTTTATTTGGCGACCAAAAGTTTTAGGTTAGTCGCCAATTGGCTCCCTTAGAAAAAAGTTAATTTCGGACCCTGCTTCAGTGTGTAAGCAACATGTACATTGTGTATGGGTGTATAATACTGCTGTGGGTGGTTTTCTCAAGCAGTTGAGTCTGGGAAAATGTATTTAAATCAGAGGTTCTTTGTGTAGATCAGGCTATCGGTAAATAACTATTTTAATGGGGAAAACGCATTACAAGAACAATGTAGTTGAAATCGAAACTGAAACTTCCCTGTCTCCTTTTCAGCGGTACAAAATGAGAGGGACACCATTTCAAAAAGGCCTCGTGGAGAGGACACAGAAAACAGACATGGGCTCACCACTAGTGTGCTGTTATCAGCTGAAATCCTCTCACGTCCTGCGACTTCACCTCCAGGTAGATATAGAGTTATAGCATCTGCATTTTGTGATTCATGAATTTGCTTCTTTTTGAAGTAATGATAAATTGAGAATTTTTTTGTGCAACTTTTATCTTTCATTGAAGGGATGATAGAGGGAATATTGTTGTCTCTATTCTTAAACAAAACAGAGAGCATTAGCCTGGACAAGGAGGCAAGCTACAGTGACATTTGTGAATCAATGCGACAGCAACTGTTGGTGCTAGTGGAGTGGGCAAAGCACATACCAGCCTTCTGTGACCTATTACTTGATGATCAGGTGGCTCTTTTAAGGGCACATGCCTCTGAACACTTGCTTTTGGGTGTCTCAAGACGCTCACGTGACTTAAAGGATGTTTTGCTACTTGGAAATGATCTTGTAATACCTCGAACAGCAGGAGATGCTGAGGTGCGGAGAATTGCCAATCGTATTCTTGATGAATTAGTTGAACCAATGAAAGAGTGGAATGTTGATGACACCGAACATGCCTGCCTGAAGGCCATTGTTTTCTTTAATCCTGGTATGTTCTGTTAAGCGTTACTTTATGGCTCATTGTTATTAGTTTTACCAGATTTGTATTGGGAGGTACCAGCGAGGGAGACAAACAATGGAAAAAATGATTATATGTAGTTTTATGGATAATAGACTTTGAACTAACATTCCAGTTCCTTTTCTATCACTTTTTGTGGGTGGGTGGGGTCATCTTCGATCATCAAAGGACAAATATTGTTACACTCCTTACTGATTCACTTCATTGTTCGCTATAGTAGTGACTGCTACTTACATGTAACCTGCACAATTGTACTTTGAGCTACAATTCTCCTGGTGTCATTAATTTTGCATCAGATTATTTATGAAGCAAAGAGTAAGCAGGTTATTTTTTAGGCTTATTCCCGTTGATTATAGTAAAATTTTTTGTGTGTGGTTTTCTGCCCTTCCTGTCTGTGTACAGCAAAATACTTTTTAGTAACTGTTCTTTATGGTTTGTAGATGCCAAGGGACTCAGTGACTCTCAAAAGATCAAGCAGTTAAGATTTGAAGTGCAGACCATGTTAGAAGATCACATTGCTAAAGACCAGTATGATAGCAGAGGCAAATTTGGAGAGCTGCTCCTTATGCTTCCAACAATGCAGAGCATAGCAAAAGAGATGATAGATCAAGTGCAGTTTGCAAGACTGTTTGGTGTCGTTAAAGTTGATAATCTTCTTCAGGAAATGCTACTTGGAGGTAAGCCTACTGGCAACAGTTAACAATGTTGAGTGCCTTAAAAAATCCCTGTATACAAGATACATGAATGAGTCAGTAGAAGAAAGGTGCAAGACACCAAACAAAAGATGCAGCTTGCAATCTCCTTTGTTTGATCAATAATGTCTGTATTTAATCAAAATTCCTTCTGAGGCCACAGAAGTTAGTCACCTTGAGGCTAAATTCCTTCATCTTGGACATGTCAACACTTGCCATTTTCTTCATTACCTCATTTTAACCATAATCATCATCACCATCGTCATCACTATTGTCATCATCTCAGTGCCATTCTGTGGTCAACATCATCTGCATCACCTCCTGTTAACATTGTTAACTTTCTATGCTGTTGTAGGTACCAATATCGCTGAGCAGCTGGATGCAGCAAACATGGTACAGATGGCCTCACCACAGATGGCTTCACCTCCTCCCTCTGCTGGTCCAACTCCATTGTCTCCAGTAAGCACCCTTCCATCACCACATCCTGAGTTATACAATGCAGGCTTAGTTGCACATAGCATGATACCTGGGGCCAGTGTCTCTACACCAACACCAGTTCACATGGTTCAGGACAGCAGACCATTTGTCCCTGGACCACCAACTTCACTACCCGGAGGTATCGTACCGAAGACAGAAAGATTTGATACGTGACAGTGGCGACCAGCCCAGTATGAGCAGGTTAAGTGTGGCAGAGAACTGTACCGATTAGCTGAACCTGTTAAAGAAGAGCAGGAACGTGGTACTTAATGTTGGCACTCTCTAGGTTGTACTGCAGCGTTCTCTCTGCAGTTGTCCCTTACCCTCAATATTGACAAGCTTTCAGGCTAATGAAACACCCTTAATCTATTTGACGTGAGTTTGGCAGTTTTGTCCAAAATAATTAACAAAAAAAAATCACAGAGTAAATCATTTTTCTTATATAGCAAACATCGTAATAAATAGAAAAATGGAAAAACTTGAGAGTGTTACAAAAAAATGTACAAAAGGACCAAATAGTGCCAAATAAATCAAGAAATAATTTAGTGTGAAAATAGTGACACTACCAGTGTGTAATTAGGGTCCCCAGTCAAAAGAGCTCTGTGTTTTTAAGTAGTATTTTGAGGCTTCCCCAACCCCCCTCCCCCCCACAGAACTAATGACTGAGAACACAATTAATCATATTGAAAAAATCAAAAATACTCATTTCTATAATAGCTATTAGGATCATGTTGGTGCATTTGATTTTGTGAAGTGCTTTCAAATTGCCAATAAAAAGCAAGTCTCAAATTTATCAAAACATTAAAAATTTTAAGAAATTGGTCAACATCTCTGAGGTCAAGTGAGTGCGGTAGTACATGTTAAGTGGCAGAAGACAAAATGGTTTCTTGGCCAGTTTATGCAATAAAAATAATTATTGGAAGCAGTGATTAAGTGAGAGGTCTTTGTTAACTAGGTCGCTAGTTTTATGAGGTAACTCGTTATGAGCTTTAAAAAGGGCTGAATAAGTTTTTTCTTGTTTTGAACTTTTAGTATTTGTGGCAAAAAGAGTGCAAATTGCAGAAATAGTGATTTCATTTAGAGCAACGGTGATTATTTTACCAGCAAAATTGTGTACTCATTCATGCACTTCTATAGCTAGTATGTCAAGCCAGTAAGGCAGAAGAAATATACTTCCAACTCTGAAGTAACAGGATGGGTAGTTTCAAGACAGGCTTGACAAGGGCTGATAACAGCATTTTACATAGCACATGAAAATTTGGTAAAGCTAGTCCTTTTGGTACTTTTCTATTGTTTACTAAAAGGGTAAGACAGGCAAGTTTGTGCAATTTTTGGCTGTGTTTCTGTGAAACAAACTTATTTCAATAGAACTACTTAAGTTTGACCTGCTGTGTTTCAATGCTTAACTACAGTAATCTCAGTGTTGGTATCTATTAAATAAGGGACCACTTGGTGGAGGTTTCTTGCCATTTTTGTGCTTCCTTTGTACATAGGAAAAATATAACAGACTTATTTTGAATACAATTTAAGGTTATTTTTTTAATGCTGTGAAAGGTTTGCATGTGGATGTTGTTGGTTTTATTTTAGCCTTGTATCAAAATGCAGTTTGTTAGATGTAATAAAATTATTCCTCTCCAGAGTATTTACTAGGACAGCCTGTGTTGCAGGAGCTACAATAGGAATGCTGAGAAGGAGATATGCAGGTGGAAAGGGTTAGGCTTGCACTGCAATCTCATCAATTCCCTTTCGTGCTTGTTACACAGGCTGTTACGAGGGTCTTTTCTCAAAATGCGTTCAGCATGTTGTGGCTGACCCATATATCTGCTTTAAGTTGTGGACAGTTTTCAAGCTTCGAGTTATAAAATACCGGTAGTTATCTTCTAGATACAGGGTTCAAATCTATTTTTATGCTTCTTGGGGGTTGTTGGCTTACCATCTTACATATTCATAATCACCTCGGACAGAAACAGGAGAATAAATGCAATGTTCTCTCTTTTTCAATGACTCTTGTTTATCTTTTGTTATTTTTAATAATTTTATAAGGTGGGATAATATCTTCTAAGCCCTAAAAACACGCCTGAAGTGATTTTGATTGGAACTGGTTTTTACCCAGTTGGACACTTTAAAGGGATTTTAACATAAAAGTTCCCCGTTTCCTTGTCACTAAAACCCTTTTCATGCACTAAAGGTCCTTAATCATTGACTTTTATCTGGTGATTGTAGTATGCATTATGTACCATAGTGCCAATTTGATGCCAGCACTGGGAAAAAGACTTGTGCCAACTGGTGACTAGATTTGATGTAATAATATGGGCAAAATAATTTATGCCTTTAAGACTGGTGTTTGGATATTGGTGGTTATTTGTTGTGGATTTGGTTTTGCTTACTAATTCTGATACAGTGTAATATTTACATGTGCTTGTGGGTCATTCTCAGATTAGAAGCCAATCAAAAGTTGGTCAAACTATATTTCTTTGATAGCAGTTTGATGCCCTGGATATTCTATAAATCTGTAAAAGGGTCTGAGCCTTCCCACAGGAGGAAACAGTCATCTGTTACGGCAACAAGAGTGGAAAAGTGGAGAATCTTACGATGCACTTTTAGAATCAATGCTTTCCTCACTGCAAGAAATTAATAATGCCACACACTGCAAGGATACTGCTGATTCCCTTTAGTAAGCCACTTAAATTATTACATTCATCTCCCATATATTTATTTGTGACCTACCTGCATACATTTACAGTCACTTAATGCCATTCACTTGCATTTACTACAAGTTCTGATTGGTCACTATGCTGCTTACCATTTTTCCATGCAACTGACATGTGGTTAATTTACACCAAGCTCTCACTGTTGTATTCCGCCATTCTTTCCATTTCTCGGGGTTTCACGTATACTGCCCTCCCACTTACCTTCCTCAACAAGTGACAAGTTTCATCATTTTTGAGATCAAGATGTTTGAATTTCACACTGCTGATGCTTCTGTTCTCAAGCAGCCTGAACTACACTGCCATTACTCTCTTTAACCATCCAGAAGAGAGCCTTGATTTCACTCTCCACTGTTATCTCTACAGTTCATGATCCAAAGGAAAAGATGTTTAATTAATTTAAAGCAATTATTTAAAAAACATGCCTGTTTCCTTGAGTAAAACACACTTTAGTCCATACAGGGATATATCATGTAAGCTTAAATGTAAGAACAAGAAATGTGATTCAATCCATAATTAAAATTATTTTCAAATAAATTAAAACAATTTTGGGGTTAGAGTGTCATCAAATTCCATCAAGAGACTTACAGCAGGAACGTTAACACAAATCTGTGGGACATTTTACCCGGTTATAAGGGAAAGAAACTTGTTCCTCAGGTATTGGTGAGTAATACATTAAGCACTAGGGACTTCTTAACAAAACTCAAGCAATGTGAGAAGAAATCGACTGCAACTGGTCCTTCAGGTTTTCTCATCTTGCCTCCTTACATAACTCAACAATGCACTTTCATTTCTTTAATAAAATTGTCTGAACTATTATGCTCCACTTTACCTATGGGTGTCACAGTGACAGTGAGAAATTATTAATGGCAATTGAACTCAGTAGAGCACAATTTGGTTTCAAATCATATGCGCTTGTTCAATTTAAAATTACAAGACATATGATTTCAGACCAAAATTGCACAACACAAAGTTTGATTACCACTTTATTACACCCATTTTGAAATCACAGTTTTTTGCCACTTCAGGAAACCTGGTTTTGAAATTGTTTTGGTATGCTAAAAAAGATGCAATTTAGAGCATCAAAATAGTGCAATTTGTGAATAAATTGCACTGTTGAGAACCAATCAGATTGCAAGAATATTCAGTGATTTCAAGATGGGTGTAATAAATCATCTCATAATATATAATTTTATACAAGTCTAAGTCACACTACACGAAACATCACAATGCAGACTATCATCTCAGTCATGACAGGATATGTGGACAGAATTCCTCACTATTTAGAGGAAATTTAGAGATAAACCCCAATACTAAGGAAACATTTTTACACTTAATTTTATTTGTCCATTATTCAAGGAGAACTTAAAAAAAATTCACAGTATTACACTACATGTATGTCAACATCTTAAATACAAAGTGAAGATTTATTGGGAAATAAAGTATACCAGGAGTATTGATCATTTGCAGAATGGTTGGAATCATGGAATCACCTTTTAAAAAAGATTTTTCCTCAGATTAGCGTACCATTTTTACAGGCATACAATTCTCCTTGATACTAATTATTAATGACCAGTTCTGTAAGTAAGGATTGTGGATGAGCCTCCATTATGTACTTACATGTATAATTATAAAAATGTGCTCTGAGGGCTTAAGGGCGGCTATACACAGGCTAATGAGCTCTTTGTTACTTCCAACTAAATACCCATATTTGTTATACAAAAGATAAATATCCCAGAAATCCAAAGGTCCCTGAATATCTTTTCCCCATGCACCCAGTCAAAACCAAAGAAAAGAAAGTTGCCAGTTTTTAACTCCAGA
The DNA here is from genome assembly GCA_948470475.1 of Galaxea fascicularis. Taxonomy (NCBI): domain Eukaryota; kingdom Metazoa; phylum Cnidaria; class Anthozoa; order Scleractinia; family Euphylliidae; genus Galaxea; species Galaxea fascicularis. The sequence goes on from OX419339.1 coordinate 13,231,457, forward strand.
AAGAGACTTACCTAGACAAACACTAAACCACACTAATTTTGTTAATTAAAATTGTCATAAGGTGAAGTGTCCAACAACACCTATATCAAAAATGTGCCCTAAGACCCTTGTTACACATGTATACAACTTCAGTGTTTACATATTCAATATTAGAACAAAAAATGCACATTTTGTAATATTATGCACCTGAATTAATCAATGACTTCATACTCTTGGAGCAGTGTACAAAGACCCTCATAAGAGATCAAGAATTACTCTTTGAGTATGTGTGAAAGCTTGGATTATTTTTTACATGACCTAGGTTGGACACAGCATCATGATATGTGGATAATGGTGTCTGGATATTTACATACAGAACACATACAGTGCTGCTAATTTTATGACCTTCAGAGCATCACCATACTTGGGTTGTTTTTATGCATATTTATGCATGACCAAATCTTGGTCAAATAATAAAACAAAAAAATTACTTGTGCAGTAAATTTTTGGCTAATCTACTCTAGATTTGTTGGTAAAGAGGTTCCAGAATGTTGTCCACTCTTTAATGCCTGACAAAAGCTTGCATGGTCACATGTTGAAACATACTTTGTGAGTAATGTCTACACTACAGTGGATAGCTTTTGGGCCAGCACGAAAAACCATACCGGATGGGGCTTTTGTTCACAGATAAAAGGCTGATTTAGGGGTGATTTCTGTAAAGGAGGGAAGCTGCACCACATCAATCTTTTAAGTGAATCGTCATGACTTGTTCCAGTTCTTGGTCGTTTCTGTTCATACCAGGCTGTAGTATTTTTCATATTGTATGATAAGCTATCCAATATAGTGTAGACATAGCCTAAGTGGCCTGTACTGTGGAGCTTAAATGACCTTAAGCTTCAGTGCACAGGAAACACTGCTAAATAGACTAAACTGTCTAAACCAAGGTCATTGTCATAGACAGTGCAAGGTCCTGGTAAATGCAGAATACATACACTTGACGATCTTGCTCAAACTTTAGTTCACCAGATTCCTCAAGTGGCCAGTACAGCAGAATTTTGAATGGAAAGATTTTTTTTAAAAACTTAAAGGGTTAGTCCTAGATAAGAAACGGAGACGGCGACTGCGCCGAGGATTCTTAGCTGATATCTCCTCATCTGTTTCTTCATCACCATCACCATCACCATCTTCATCCTTTCTCTTGTAACTCCATAAACCTAACACACCATCCCACTAAAAAAATACAACATCAACTCCAAATAAAAAGGGATATTAAAAATAATTTTAAAACTTGTTAATTTATTCAGAGTTTTAGAAACCCTGTAATATTGATGAATAAACTTAATTTAACACATGTTAAAAGTAAAATGTTCTGGCTTGTTTTGAATTATTGTGGGGCTGTAGCTGACTTAATATTTCTTGTCACACACAAAGTGCTCTTATGTTTTCATAAACCCTTTAACCCCTAAAAATGACCAACTGAATGTTAAATTTCACCTAATAGTAACACTGCTCAATCAAACAAAGCTTACAAGAAAAAAGGAAGTGATCAACAAATATCAAAGGTCATGATTGTTCATCAGATTCCCCTCAACATTACCATAGAAAACATGGAGAACATTATGGAGAATATACCTGCTGGTATTAGGGCTTTTAAGGTAAATATTTTCAACAACCACAACTTAACAGGCTTGACAGAAAGCTGTATCATTTCTCCTCGTCAATTCAAGGATGGTGAGTGGATTCAACTTGACCACTTTCAGTCACTGATTTTGTTATACATAAAGATGTGGTTGAGAATACAAACTATCAAAATTTCTTTCTTCAAAACTGATTATTTAGTGAACTTACCGAGGTGCTGACAATCTCAGATTGATAAGGATGCCAGGATACATCACGGACAGTTGATCCCTGTTTATAGTTAATTAAGGCAAACCTGGTGTTTTAAACTAATGTGGGATTGGAGATTAAGCCCCCAGTATAGAGTACTAAAGTGTGACATCACAAAAATTTGAATCTGTGAAATTATGGGATTGGGCGCCATTTTCGAATGGAGTATACTTAAAAAAGGTTCCTTGCCAAAACTTAGCTCTTAATTGTAATTCCCAGCTGAAATATGAAGGATTGAAATTTGATACTGCCCCATATAAATCTCTCTAATTTTGAGTCTGTTCTAAACTGAAGGAACAGAAACAAATTTTGAAGGGTTTGTATGGAATGTCATCAAACTTTGATCCCTTATATCTCTACTGGGAATTGCAATTCGGAGCTAATTTTTGGGATGAGGACATCTTTTAGCATGCTCTATACGAATATGGCATCATATCCCATAATTTCAAAATTTTATTTTTGTGACGTCATCACTTTAGAACTCTATTGTCTTGAGTGCAGCAATGGAACCCTACCACCTTGTTATTATGGTCAATGTTTCTCATCTTTTTGAGACACCCCTACACATTCTCATAAGAAAACCCTGTTAAAGCAGCTAGCAGCCAGCAGCTACAATTGTATGTCCATCTCTTCCTTTACCAATTCACCTGGTTAACACAGCCTTACTCAAACCAGACTATGCATATCATTTCACAAGATGTGCAGTTCCACAAGGGGAAGGGGAGGGGCAAAAGCAAATTAAAGTTTTAAAAGAAAAGTATGGAGTTAACTTGGAATTTCTGAGGGTGGGGGGGGGGATAAAGGTGCAAACCAAAAATCCTCTGTTGAGGGAGGGGGGGGGAGGGGTTATGGATATTTTCTGCAACCACATAATAAGTGGAAGCATACACAGAAGTGCTTCAAGCACATATCAAGCATAAGACTGCAAAGCCCCACAGTTTGTTTTCAGAGAACAAGCATGCCACTGCCTGGGGGTTCTTAGGGAAATAAACGACAACAAGGCCTCCCTGGTAACATGCATTAAAGGTTATACCACCAATCAGTGCCATGACTTGTGGTTTCGACACTTAGGTTATCTACTTGGCAAATTGAAACAAAGCAAAATCAACCTTGAAGATCCCTTCTTCAACCAGACATTTGGATGACTACCTACCCACCTAGCTTGTTGCATTGATCATAGATTAGTTTCAACCATGTCTGAAAAAGCTAAAATACTTGGAAAACTCCTGGTCCATACAACATCCTAGCTGTTAGCTGGAAGAGTCCAGTCTTTCATGAACCACTCCTAAAGTTCCAGTAATTTAGGGTCAGGGTGTCCAGAGGAAAATCTCACAGTGGGTTGACAGAGGGGAGCAATATTCCTTGGCTTGATAACTATTCGTCCTAATTTTCAACATTTATTCTGGTGGCTCTTCCCTATTTGGACAATTCTCTCTTAATATACTATTACTGGTACTGTGCTGTTTTGAAACATTTCTCACCACCTTGCAAATTCTCCTTTGACAATGCTTTTCATGTTGATCATGCAACCCCAACAACTATAGATGATCTGAGTGTTAATATAACCATGGACTCTTATAAATGTCTTGCCCAAAGACAAGAAATGACAAACTATGTTGAAGGATACATGCCCTGCATGTTTGGAGACAATTTGTCCTGTCAGCGCATCATAAACTGCAAGACAAAAGCTAGGTGAGATTTTAGTTGTAACAACTTTATTTGCATGGCAACTTCGATTAAGAAATAGAGGATGTGAATGCAAACAGTGTGCCAACAGGGAGGAACTGAATCCTCATATAGAGCTGCCCTCCTAACAAAATAGTACAAAATATAAATACATATTGCAAATTACAGTACTTATTAAGATCAGACATAGAGACAGTGAGAATTTTCTGCAAATGCAAGAAATTTACTACAAATTATAGAGCTGGATCAAAAGCAATGGAGTCATAAGCAGAATCAGAAGAAAATGGAGATGTTCTGATTCTTCCGACTACAATTCCATCAAGCTTATGAATCTGCTTATGACTCTGATTTTTATTTCCACTAAGGTGCAAGCCCTTGTACAACTCTGACTATTACTCCAGCTCTGTCCATTATGAAAACCTGATTTTGCCATGACATGTCGCTTCATGTTCTATGCCCAGGGTAAACTACAGGTTGAGTTATAGACTACAACTAATAAAAATTTCATAGTTTAGATCAGCAAAATGAATCTCCCAAACTAGTAAAAAACTAACAGACCACCAGCCACAGTTGTTAAAACATTCAAAATAGAGAAAACATCAAACGAAACACTCTGAAATGAATTTGTCTGCTATGAGGTGTAGGTTGGAGTAATCCAATTTGAAATAAACATTTGTTTTGAGTAAGGCCATTTTTTTGGCACAACAGATAGAAATTATAACTGTCATGGTTGAAATATTTTTATATATTTACAGCAAAAATATCTTACAACTGAGTGGTTATGTGAGCACTAGGTCAATGTAGTGCTGAGAATTGAAGGTCCCAAGATCAAATCCTACTGCAGTTGCACAGACGGGCCCCAAGGCCTCACAATACATGACAAAAAATACCAGAAAAATGGTATTACTAGAAGAAGCTCACTGCCATGATGATGAACTTTATACTATATTTAATAAACTGACACTCACTGACAACTGAACCTGTAGAGCATCCAGAGTAGATGTACCGCTGGGAAGTAAATCAAAATAAAAAGAACGTGTTAGGCTTGTAATTAAAGCTTGGCCCAGTCAGTGAAAAGCTCTGAAGGTAACAAGAAGCTATTGTCTCCTTTATTGTCAATTTTCCATGACTGTCATTCAAGATGATTCTTCCACTGGGCACAAACATTAAGGTCCCTGCCAAATTATCCATTGCTGAAAGGATCTTAGCTTGGCTATCCAGTGTGATCCTGAGTGTACTGAAGTGTAGGGAAGAGTAGAAATCTGAAAACCTACCTGTCCAGTGGTATGCATGGGAGAGAAGTAACAACGGATAAGCGTGTGAAGAACACTGTGGCCACGGTATGTCATGAGAGATGAATCACCATCTAGTTTGGCTTGTCTCAAGGCTATTGAAAAGATCAGAATGTGAGATGATAACAAAGCATTTTGAAGGAAAATATAAACCTTTGCTGTAAGTATAGGGATCCTCAAAACTGGGCATGCACCACTGATGTATGCAGGGGAATTTACAAAAAAATAATGGATGAACATGAATTATAATAAATTATTATGCCTTCATAAAACAAGTCAAACTACCTTTACTGGGCATGTATTATTTTGATTCTTAAATTTTACACATTTTCATGCCTTACAAAGATTTCTTAAAATTAATGTGCAACTGTAACAGTACTACATTTGAAAAGTGGAAATTGGGTGCCCGAGATGTGAAACTTACATTTTCTTGGGACAGGTTGCCAACGATAGTCCCACCTTTGCCCAGCTACAGCTCGTTTGGTAGCCTGCAATGTTAATACTTAATGAGAACAGCATTTTCTTGTAGAAAGCAGTTGTACATGTGCATATAATTTATGCCAACTCTCCCCGATTCTCTGGGAGTCTCCTGGATACAGAGCAAATCTCCCACTCCCTCGTACAGGTGACTAAATCTCCAGGGTAAAAATAAATTGGATCAATTTCCCACCAAAATCTACGTTAACTTTTTAACTACATATTTTCCATAAAATCCAAATCATCTGGCCTCATATGCTCAACTATATTACAGTTCCTGGCTTCATTTTCATGCATCTTGCAAGAAATTATTGTAATTCATTAATAATGTTAATGAATTACAATAATTTCTTGTTCCAGGATGACATTGCATACTTTGGATCCTCTGTCTTACTTCGAAGGACAGTCTGATAAGATGAGCATTCACAGATTTATGTTTTCCAGAAGGGAAATGTCAAAGGGGGTAAGGGTCGACATCACTGAAGGAATTTTCAGGGATGTCTGTAAGATAAGACAGGTTGGGTAGGGGGTATAATAGATCAACATATCAAAAATAATGGGTTGTACAGAACCACCATGCTTCCATGAACTAAGCAACTCATAGAGCGATGAGGCCTTACTACTGAGTTCTTGTTTCACCAGCACTGCATCCTCAACCTGTATATTCGAAGTTTTCACATTCTTCTTCTTGTCAGCATGCGTCTTCATTTGCATCTTCTTCTCTATGTCGTGCTGAAACAGTTCCTCAAAATCCATTTGTCGAAGAATGACTCCTACTGGCAACCTCGTGCGAAACTTGTGGCCAGAGAACATCAGTTCTGCCAGGGCTAGCTTGGTGGTCCCGTGTGGCGTTGCTTGATAGCAGCGTAAAAATCAGTGTACTTCTTACTTGAAGACCTGCCCACTAAGTTGGCATATGTGGTATAGCTTCTTAAGCACCCACATAAATTGCTCTGCTTGTGCATTGGCCTGAGGGTTCTTGGGTGTCTTGCGCTCACGTTTGAAACCCAGGTACGTGCTGAAGTTGAGGAAGTCCTGTCCATTGAATGGAGGTCCATTGTTGCTGCCAAGGATCAGTGGTATTCCTAGCAAGGAGAATATGTGGTCCAGCTTCGGTAGTACTGCTCGCACGCTGGTGGTACTTATGAACTCTACTTCGACCCACTGTGAGTGTTTGCATATGACAACGAGAAGGTATTCACCTGTGCTGATAGGTCCCCAGAAGTCTATGGCCACTTCCCTCCAGGGCTCACTTGGTAGTAGTGACATCTGCAGTGGTTCATGCTCATTCGCTGGTGTCACTACTTGACATGGGTGGTAGTGCTGAATGTGGGCTTCCACCATCCGGTCCAAACCTGGAAACCAGACCCTGGTCCTGAGATATTCTTTTGTTTTTGTAACCCCCTAATGTCCCTCATGAGCAAGCCAGACTACTTTGTCGTGAAGTGACCTGGGCACCACTATGCGAGACCCATGCACAACCAATCCCCCTACCACTGCTAGCTCTGTAAAGACAGGGTCAAATTGGGACCCAAGGGCTTGCCATTCTGGGGCCATGAAGTACCCCCTCGCTAAATTGCACTCTTAAGTTCCGGGTCCTGACTTGTCTCCCCTAGCAGCTCATCCCATGATACTGCATCTGGCAGTGCCGCTTGCACCACTGCCCTGATGTCCTTCTCAAACACTCAAACAATTCTTCATCTTCACGAGCAGTGAACTCTGTCTAGTGTGCTGCCCTAGCGTCTTTGGTAGTGAGTGGTTCTGGGTGCCTGGAATTGTAATCTGCTTTGTTAGTCTCTGCCTTTGCTTTCTTTCCAGGTACATAATTAAGCTTGTAATCAAACCCCTGCAGGCGAACCCTCGTTAGTTCAATTCTAAGTGGCACAGTGACTTTGTGGCTTGTAAAAAGAGGCAGTAGGGGTTTGTGGTCAGTGTCTACCTCAAATGTATCTCTGAGGCTGTATAAGTAGATCTGGTTTGTGAGTACACCCCATTCAACAACCTTTGCTTCCTTCTCAAGCTGTGAGTATGTATCTGGTCTTGGTATCTGTCAAAGCCCTAAACTGATAGGTTATGGATCTCCAACGCCTTGCATGTGGGTCACACTGCTTCAATGTAACTACTAAACCATGGGGTCCTGCATCTGTCATGAGATTGGTCTTTTGATGTGGATCAAAGTACGCCATTACCGTGTCCCCTGACAGCAGCGTTTTGGTTTGCTCAAATGCTCTCTGGCACTCAGGTGTCCACTGAAAAGGTGCCCCCTGTTTGATGAGGTCTCTTAGTGGTGCGGTTGTCACCGCAAAACCCTCCTGCGTTAGCTCTGGCAAAGAAAAGGAATGATCACACTTCTACTTGAGATTAGGGCGTGCCTGCTGCCTGCAATGCTGCCACATTATTTGGGTCTGGTGAGATTCCTTCACTGGAGAATACTTTGCCAAAGAATGTCACCGATCGTAGGTAGAATCGACTCTCCTTCATGTTAAGGATCAGTCCATGGTTCCCCCACAGTCGCAGGATATGTCTCAATGCCTGGTCATGTTTCTCCAGTGTGGTTCCAAAGACCAAGACGTCGTCATAGATGCTGATGGCGTTCCAGGGATACGACTTTACAGACCTCCTCATTGAATATCTCTGCTGCACTATTCACTGCAAAGTGCAGCCTCTTTAAAACGCTTGAGTCTGTGATGGGTGTAAAACATAGTCAGCTTCCTGCTCTCTTCCACTAGCTCTAGCTGGATGTAACCATTGTTCATGTCCAGGTGCAAAAAGAACTTGGCTCCATTCAGCCTGGTTTCCAGTTCCCTTAGGGTGGGTATGGTGTGCCTGGTCCTCTTGATGTACTTGTTGATGACCGTCATGTCGAGACTGGCCCTAACACTTTCACCATCCTTCTCAGGAGTGAGGACCACATTGCTGTACCAATCTTTCGGTCCTTTATCGGGAACTCACAGTGTAGCCCTTGTTCTCTGCATTTGGTTTCAAAATCCGCGAACGGTACCTTGTATAATGTATTGTTTCAGTGTGCCTAAAAAATGTTTGTTTAGCTCTTGAATGTGTGACTCGTAATTTGTAGGCTGCTCTGCTAATGTTTCGATTAATTTCTGAAGTTCCTCTCTGCCCACTAACAGGAACAGATCCAGCTTATCTGTGTCACTCACCGCCATCCATCACATTGCCCGTTCAAATTGTTCTCGCAATAGCTTCCATGCTTTCTCGCATTGACCTGGTGCCCCTTTCAGATTAATGGCTCCCACACTCATCTTAACATTTGCCAGGACTCCCGCTTTACCTCTGCAAGGACTGTTTTCTTCTGGTGTGCCTTCAGTTGGCATTTTATCCCATCCTCGTCGCCAATTTAATAGATCAACATATCAAAATAATGGGTTGTACAGAACCGCCATGCTTCCATGAACTAAGCAACCGAGCCTTACATTGTCCCAGAGTTCCTGGCATGTAGACTAAGTGCCCCATATGAGCAGGGGGGAATCTCCAGATTTGAAATCTCCAAAGGTTGGCATTACTGCATGTGCTGAAGAAAACTTTGACCACTCAAAAAGCTAAAACCTTCACATGAATATAATCTTCAAAATGTGCACTGACTAGCTTATCCTTAATACCAGTAATAGTTTCTTCTACTTCCAAATACTACAACCTTTCATGACACCAACAAAATCCTTTCCAAAAGCCAACTGACTCTTGATTCTCCATCAATGTACTAGGCATGTTTAACTTATCAAAAACAATACTCACACAAATCCCGTCATCATTAGAAAGCTTTCTCATGTCCCATAATTTGATGGTCTGATCCTTTGAGTTTGTGATGAGATGCCGCCCATCTCCCTGTTACCACACAGAAATAAGTTACATCAAGGTCAACAAGTTGGTTCCAAGTTCAACTTTCAGCAGATCGGTAGCAGTTTGGTTAAGTCAGCTCTTAAGAAACTAAATACCAAAAAAGCATCTGGATATGATCACATCAGTGCAGAAATGTTGAGACTAGGATCTAATGGTATAGCAGACTCAATCACAAAGCTATACAATGAGAGTATACAAAAAAAACCCAGGTAAATGGCCCAAAGGAAAAAAGGTCTGTGAAAACCAGTCTTCAAAAGGGAGGATCGGTCTAGTGAAAAGAACTATCGACCAATAACACTGCTCAGTACAGTGGATAAGGTGTATGAACAAATACTGAGCACACAAGTTAATGCCTTTTTCGATCCTAGTCTTAATAACTGGAAAATGTATAGTTGTGAAACAACACTGCTGAGCTTGACCGAGAAATGAAAAATGGCTGCTGACTTCAAACAGTACATAGGAATACTATTGACTGACATGACCAAAGCCTTCGATTCTCTTCATCCAGCACTCATCTAAATCTATCTGGGCCCGGTTGTTCGAAAGCCGATTAATGCTAATCCAGGATTAAAAATTAATCAAGGACCTTATTTCTCTGTCCCCAAATGTTGTTTTATGCCGATATTCTGCAAAATTTTAGATCAGGGAAAGTCAATCCTTATAAACAAAAAACAGCGAAAACAACTTTCATCCAATAGTTAAAAACTGCAACCAAAGTTTACGCTAATCCTGGATTATGTTAATCGGCTTTTGAACAACCGGGCCCTGGTGGCAACATGCTCTAGGAAGCAGAAATTCAATTCATGTGCAGCTGTCTGCAAAATGCATTTGCCCCACTGAAGGTGACAGCCATAGTTTTCAAAAATACATTAAATTCCAAATGCAAGTCTCCAAATTCTATACCAAAATATGCCCTCCCCCAGACCTGAGATGCAAATAAAACCTGTCATAAATTATCATACACATTATCCCCATTAAAATACCAGTGATTTTAAGGAATGGTTATAAGTCAACAGTCTTACACTTAGTTACGAATAGCCTAATTCAGGCCATGTTATATTTTTTGTAATATTGTCCAATGCCAAACCAAACCTGCCTTGAAAAGTAAAGTTCCCTAGCTTTCTCCAACTCTTCTGCTCCCCCCTCCATGCCCAACCCCACCCCTACTCCAAAAGGAAATTAAGTCAAAAGAAGATAGATTTCTATAGGGCGAGACATTCAGAGGAAGATGTTTGTTATAGGCCAGACATCTTGTAGTACCCTAACCAGTACCCCAGGGGTCTGTGAACAGATGGCTTCTTTTCCTCGATGACAATTTGATACAGCAAGGAAATTTCAGGCAATAAATATTTGCCAAATAAATGAACAATGAACTACCATGAACTTTGAAGGCAATACAGCAAAACTGAATTTGATTCGACCAAAAGTCAGGCTAACATTGATTTTAGCACAAGCCCTTACATACCCCTTACATGTCCTCTCCCTTTTACCTGGTAATTATAACTAACTTACTCTGGGATCAATGTGAGTGATGCCATCTGCATGTCCAGCAAAAACACCAACTGGGCAGGGACAGCTCTCATCCAGTAGTCGTCTATCCCACACCTTGAACAAAGTATGTAACACACACATACCTCTTACTAACTGAGTTCAGATCTGTACTGTAAGTGACAGACCAAGTCTTTCCCATTGATTTATGGCCCAAGCATGAAGCGCGCAGGCCATAATTCAACAGGAAAAAAACAAGAATCTGTAATGTACTGTATGGACTGAGAAAACAACGTTAGTAAGATATTTATTATATCTCTGAGGTTAATAAGGTGCATGGGAAAGAAAAGTTTCAAATCTAGAGGGCCATAGGGAAGAATACGGCCCGCAAAATTGACCGCAGTGTGCATACTAACTGAGAGATATAATAATACTAAATAAACACCGACATGTTTTCAACAACTTAATTATAGTCAGGGGATGACATTCTTTGCTAGTTGATGCTGACTTGTTTTCGAGGATGTTACTTTCAAGACGTTTCAGCTAATACTTAAGCCTTCATCAGTTTAAATAAAGCTTTACACATGACTTAAAAAAAAAAGGGCACCAAATCAAACAGGCACACTAAGTGTTTTTCTTTCAAATCATCAAGAAATACACTAGACAAAAATTTCATGCTTCCTGACTATCCTTCTTCCAGCTCCTGGAATATTGTTTAATGGATGTTTGTGAAATGAAAGAAAGGATTGAGACAGTATTAGTAGAGAAGTTGGTTAATGGTACATGGTGATGGAAAATGAAGACAGCTCAGTCTGTAAAACTAATGAATGATTAACACAATAATTGTGTAATAATTAATAATAATTATTGTTACTGCAGCTGTACCTTACAAAGGCCATCATCTGCAGCAGATATCAAAATCTGAGAGCTGGCATCTGCAAATGTCACAGAATCTATATCATCCTCATGGGCTTGAATCTGTAAGGATATTAATATACATGTACAATGTCATGCACAAAACAAGTCTGGAAATTATATCTACAAAGTTTGGATGCCAGTATCAAACTCTCCCATACAGCAAACATAAACATAGAATTACTGTGTGAGTAGTTTGTCTCAACTGTTCATATTTATTACAACTTCAGAGTGAAACTGATTTCACTGAGCAATGTGTGCAAACCTTGGTTTGGATTGACATGTTAGGTTAGGCCTGTTTCAAATTGTTGTAAATTAATGATGAAACTAAAATGAATTATTTAACAAAGTTATTGTATCATTGATCATAACAAAAAAAAATTTATGCTGTATATGTTAGATTCACTTAGTTATGACCATGATTTCCTGAATTGGATGGGAACTTAACAACATCCAGTGAAATTAAAATTTTGCTATCAAAATAATGAACACCATAATCACTGTAAATGCAATCCACCTGCAGTGAACACTGCTTTGAATGCATGGCTCTTTGAGTTCCCTTGAAAACCATACCTGATTTTAGACCATACTGATCAAAAGCTCTATACCCATTCTCAGATCAAAACAGTGCAAAAACCATACCCTGTGGCAGACTTACTCAACATGTTCCTTTCACCTGTTAAGATCTCTCCTTTAGTTTGTAACTCACCCTAAGAGTCCTTTGGTCGCTTCCACGATCGTAAACATATAAACAAGCATCATTGGCTCTAAAGGTAATGCAAATATAAAGGTTAAGGTTGTGTTTCTTAATGGAGCCTCCATACCTAATAAACTGCCTTAAATAAGAGAGACTCATCTACAGAGTAATTAGTGTTCCTTCATTCCAAAAGTACAGTGTATCAGAATCCTCACTTCAGCAAGATGTAACTTACCCTGCCAAGATCTCTTTGTTGTCGTGAGAAAATTTGATTGAAAAAGCACAGAATCTTGAGTCGTCTGGACTAAAGTAAAGAAAGAGTGAAATTTGAAGTGGTGCTCCCATTTGGAAAATTTGCCAACACACCCAAGAATAATTAATTTGAATGTGAATATGTGAACTGATCATATGATCTTCACATTGAACTACAGTTTAAAGAAAGAAGACACAAAAGATAATTGGAGTTATGAACACTACTTAAGCATCAGCAAAATGAAATCCTGAAGACAACTTCAAGCTTGACGCCAGTGCAGTGCTATACCCACTAAGCTAACAAGCCAAATGGGTGCTGTTTATTTTATTGGTTTGTAATAAACCAGTGAGTTTTGAAGTAAATCAATGTCAATATGTGAAGAGCATACAAATATTGAACTGCAGATAAAAGAGTGAAGATGTGAAAGATTATCAGAGTTACAAATGCTACTTCCAATGGTAGTTATCCGGAAAAAAACTATAATATTTAATAATTTTTTTAATTAGTTTAATTTAAAATTAAAATTTAATGAAATTTATTTTTTTTTAATCAGAGGTTCTCTGAGGTAACTGAAAGTTACCCCAAGTTGCTCGAAGTTGCCCATTGAATTTCTGTGAGCCTTATGAAAAATTACTCAAGTTTTGCGATATATAAAGCTAAGGTCAAGTGATAACTAGCAGAGAATCATTGTGACGTAAAATGCAGTTAAAGCTAAAAAAAAGGATAAAAAAATACTGCGGAAATTAAGGCACACGGGTGCCGTTACAATGACATAGTCCAATTGAAACATGGCTCTCACCACTACACTGTCCATCAAGTGACTTTCACATCAATTTATGCACAGCCAGGTAAAATTAACTCACCTTAAACACAAAGCTGAGTGTGTTTCATAATCTCCATAGATATTGCAGAGATGAACTACAACAAGAATGATCATTAGCCAAATGAGAAATTTCTCAGCAACTACAAACAAAATAAATCACAGAAGCAAGAGTCACATTAACTTTTTTTGGGAAGGGGGAGGAGGGGGGTACATATGGCCTGGGCCCGGTTGTTCGAAAGCCAATTAACGCTAATCCACGATTAAAAATTAATCAAGGAGCTTATTTCTCTGTCCCCAAATGTTGTTTTATGCTGATATTCTGCCAAAAAAATTATAGATTAGGGAAAGTCAATCCGGAAAAACAAAAAGCAGCGAAAACAACTTTCATCCAATGGTTAAAAACTGCAACCAAAGTTTACGCTAGTCCTGGATTATGTTAATCGGCTTTTGAACAACCAGGCCCTGGAAAATTAAAATAATGTGGAGCTCCAGGGTGACTTTTAATAATGACTTTTTGCCTGATTTTGAATTTTCTAAGTGAGCTGTGACCAAAGTCTGAAGAAAAATGGTGCTACTCTAGGTTATTTGAATGTCAAAGGTCATTATGCCAGATATGAGTGCAGTTCAAATGAACAGGGAAAATAAAAGTATTCAATAAACTCTCTTCCCCATTTTCTTTGGATTGCCCAATTTCTAGCAAATATATGACCTCAAAAAAGTATTTCGAATCAATAATTATTATTCTAACCTATTAAACATTAATTGTTTAAATTTTATTACAATAAGTATTGTTGCAAGGCTCAACTACAGTAAATTTAACATTCATTTAGCGAAGGATTTATTTGTCCCCTGGATAGAAGAAACTAAGACCAAGGAAATCAATCTTAATTATCATGATATTATTTTCATTCCTTTTATTAGTTTCTTCTGATAAGAGAATTTCCATCTCACAGAGAGATCACGAGTTGTTCCAACTTACTGTAGTCAGACCAACTGGAGTAGATAAGGTACTGTTGATCAGGGCTAGTGAAATAAACAGATGTTGTAGTTCAAAAATGACATTCTGGTTAAAATGGTTTCAATCTAGTTTGATTCTCATATTTCTTTTGTCTTGATCATCACCTTGGCCATGAATAATAATAATAATAATAATAATAATAATAATAATATTACATGTAGGGTTAGGAGACAAAGGAAATTGAGAATCAAACTACTGGTTGAAACCATTTTAACCTGATCATCATTTCGAAATACAGCATACATAGAGAAAACACATCAGTAACATACTATTGCTTAAAACAGCATCTTTCAGGGGTATCCGTGACGTAACACCCTCCTATAGTCAAGTGAACACACTAGACATCAGAATTTAGAAGGGTTTTGTACTTTACTTAGCAGAACGCTTGTATGCAATAATTTAGGGGTACAATTCTCTGATTCTACTGACTGAGCTTAGCAATTTTACCATTCTGCAAATGTAGCAGACTTAGAAAAGGTCTATGATTCTTTGGTTGTTCCGAATCTCCAATTCTGCTGTTCTATCACACTAAGCTTAGTAATTCTATGATAGCAACAGTTTATTCTAAGCACTTATCCAACTCTTCTGTCAAAGTGTATGGTATCCATGAATGAATGTAACTTTATAAAAGTATTATCTCATCTGGTACATTTTTCCTAGTGATACAACTGTTCACCTAGTACAGTACATGTACTGTCAGAAGAAAAGCTTGTAAATGCTAAAAAGCAACCTAAAGTCAATGAGTAATTAATCATCATCTCATGTAAATAAGTATTAGGCACAAATAACACCACAGAAAAGGACTATTCAGTTGCTACTGAATGGTCACACAAATAATAAGGATTTCTATCACAAGAATTGGAAATAACAGAAGCCCAGTTATGACTAAACATGATCCTTTTGTACCTGTAATCGGTGTCAATAATACTCCAACCCACATCTCTGGCTGTTATATCACGGAACTCTTTGAACTTTCCATGTGTTGTATCATATAACCGAATGTGTTGATCTGCAAAGAAAAAATTAAACTTGTCCACCATAAAGAGATTCACAAAACTGATGTTTTGAGTGTTCTAACCTTTTGTAAGAGCAAAATGGATTTGCCCTGATGAAAGGATAACACTTGAAACATTAGCTTATTGAATGTTTAAATTATAGGTCAACATCCGTTATCAACTCAGTTGATAAATTTCCATAAAAACTAACATCATTGAGGATTTTCATCTGGACAACTCAGGCGCTCTAAATTAACTTTTTCATCCATTTGCCAGATGGCAACAAGAAAGAAAAATTTGGTTGACAAATACAAAAATTTGGCTACCAGTTCCAAAAAACTACTGGTAGTCACCATGCAGTGCTAAATTTCTGGTTACATTGGCGACCAGCGAGTCACAATTTCGAACCCTCCAACTACTGGTACATTGTGTAAAACTTTTATAGAATTTTGCTAAATTAACCCTATTCAGGTGTGATGCAATGTAATTGAGGAACAAAACAAACCTTGACAAGCGGAAAGAAAAACAGTTCCATCACTGGAATGTCTGCCACAAAATAACTTGTGCTGATACCGAGCTATTGCCTCCATTTTGTTGGGAATGAAACTGGAAATAAAATGAACATTGTTTTGTGAATTATCATTACATCATAGATGCAAGGACTGGTGAAAATATATCACAGAGGCAGGCCACTGCCTCTGTGATTTATTAATTACACATATTCTGAAAAGTTTATCAAAAGGTGTCCACTATTCCCTTGCATGATTTTTATCCAGAGAGCTTACTCAGGTTGTAGTTTATGACACCTAAGGAATAGCTTTTGGTAACATGCATGTGGCCCATGCATGCCATTATTTTTTTTTATTATAACCTTTGTGTTCTCACAAGAACAAAACTTGAACGAACAAAAACAAACAGACTTTCCTTTTTCTAGAGGCAAAGTGAAAGAGTATTTGTATGGGTTAGTTTTTTTTAGTGTAGTACACTGCCTGGTATCCAACCACAGTCTCTTACAAGTGAATTTAGGTAATGTAAAGCTTAGCAGTTAGAGCTTATGTCCAATCAGATGCTCTGTGTGAAGGGTATTCTTGACCAGAAGGGATGCTATTTGCCATGTGTATTTACACATAAGGCATGTGCTAAGTCTGTTGACCTTCATCGATCATATCAAAACATTTGATCATTTAATAATTATTTGTCCATCACTGCTCCCTTTCCCTGATAAGTATGAGTTAGGTAAGTTTTCTACAGGGTCATCTGTGCAATGGTGCTTGGTGGTTATCGATTTGTGTATTGCCAAGCAAATCTGACTTACTTGGCACCAGCAGCAGCTTTATCTCCTTGGGAAAAGTTGGGGCGACGACAGAGGAAGCTTTCCCTCTACAAATGAAACAGAATGGATTCTTTGATCAAGAACCAAACAATAAACAATGAAAAATGACTGTCACCTAGTCAAAATATACTAATCAAAACCCCCAGGGATGACTGAATGGGAGCTAAAATCAAACCCCCCAAAAAATAACAGGACCAAAAGTTAACCTAAAAAAAATCCCATATGGAATCGCTAAGCTTTAAATATTTCCAGAAAGTGCAGTGTACCCGGCCGGGATACATGGGCAGTACTCCTGAGGCACACCACAAATCTTGAGATTCTTTTCATTGAATGGGCGATTCCAGAAAATATCCATACCTATACCACAGACGGCTTTTAGGATTTCCGAAGGGGAGTGGGGGTCTTTGAACTGGAATTCTGAAGGAATGGGGGGGGGGGGTATTAACAGTTGGAAATCCGAAAACATGGGGGGGTTTCACAGGTGGGATTTCTAGAGTAGAAAGAGTTGAGTGAGTTCCTTGAAAACGCTATTGTTGTCGACTTTTGCAGTTTGTAAATAAACCATGAACGTATGATCACGGAAGCAGAAGACAAGCATCGATTGATCAGACACGTAGAGGTGAACAGTAAAACGTGGGTTTCACATTTACCTTGATGAATTCCTTGTCAAGTGAATAAAGTCTGAAAATGTACCTTATTTACCGCGTGCAATTTCTTGATACTCCTGTCTCCCGACCGATAAATGGCAAAAAAACTCACACCTGTCCCTCGCTTCCAAGGAACGCCTGTCAGATAATTTTACATTCGGACTGCCGGACGGCAATCGACCAACAGTCGTTCGAGCTATTTTGCTTTGTGAACGTCAAAACAACACAAGAAAACAAAGCCAAATTAAGACTTAAAAAAAAGGTTGCACAGCCTGGCCACACGCGGTAGGTTTTTCTTGTCGCTGAAGAGTAAAGCTTTTTGCCTGGCGCCGCTAGATCACAGCCTTGAGAATACATAAATTCATGTTTGTTTGTTCATATAAACGTTGCCAAGTCGAAAATGTACTTCCAAAAAAACCCCGGAAATTCCGAAGGGTAGGGGGGGTTCACGATTATGGAATTCTGAGGGCATGGGGGGGTAACGCATTCTGGAATTTCCGAAGGCAAGGGGGGGTTAAAACATGGAAGCCGTCCGTGGTTGGGTATGGATATTTTCTGGAATTGCCCAATACCCAAAAAATCCCTAGACTTAAATCAAGCCAAGCAAAAAAATTCTCGCCACATTTTACTTCTCAAACAAATCCCATAATTGAAAATTCAAAATCCAAAAAATCCTTCTATCATCGCCATAACTTGAAATCCAAAGTACTGGGGTAAACTCATGAGGTTACTTTGGATCCAGTCCATTACATACAGTCAGTCATGGAGACCTGTTCTTTGGAATTACCCCTCCCTGTTGATATTCAACCAATAGACCATAAAATATTTACTAGTTGGTATTATTTTATCTTAGTTTTTGCATTTGCTGTAAAATGTGCAGTTCTACAAAAATATCTGTACCTCTCCCCAAGGAAGGTCAATAGAAATTCCAAGGGGGAGGGGGATAATAGTAGTCTTTATTGCCAAAACAAAAAGGAAAGTTTTTAAAGAAAAGTATGGAGCTAACTTGGAATTTCTGGAGGGGTGGAAAGGTGCCAACCAAAAACCCTCTCATGGAGGAGGTACATGAAAATTTTCTGAAACCACACAATCCAATGGACCATTTCCAAATTACGTCAGGCCTCTTTTTCAAAGTGAGTCTTAGTGCTCACCTTTCATATGCAAATCAATTTTCATTCACAAGCAAATAACACTCATTTTCATGTAAAATTGATTTGCATATTATATGACAGGATGAGCACTAAGACTTGCTTTGAAAAAGAGGCCTGAGGTAATTCGGAAATGACCTATTCTAATCATTATTAGTATAAATCTGCTAGCATTTTATCATGAATGCCAGTCTCTGATTGGCCATGCTATGCACTATCTGTTCTGTGATAGATAGTGAGTAGCGTTTGTCAACGAAATGGCAGCTGCTTCTTCATGTTTTCAAAGTGTCTGCGCGAAAAAATTTAAATAATTTACTTGTTTAGTTTTAAACAACTGGTAGATTTATACTAAAAGGAATAGAGTATAAGCTCTCGATTTCTATGCACGATAGCTGATTGGGGTTGTGCCCTCGTCAGCTATCATGTGATGGAAATCTCGAGCTTATAATCTAACTGTTAAATATCAAAGAGTCAAAACAACAATTTCTACTATGGAACTTTCATTCACAGAGACATTTAAAACAACTTCTACAATAATTGCATCAACTGTTGGAGGTCACAGCTTTGGATGTCACATTCTTGTTAACGTTCACATAATTATTACCATCACCAGAGTTGGATATCTTACCATGTGAAGTCTTCTACAAATGTTCTGGTTATGAGAGTGGTTAACCACAGACTGTCCACTTGATAACAGCGTATCTTGTTTAAATATACTTTCCTGTCAATAATTTGAGGAAAAAAATTACAGGATAGATTGGGCAAGATCAGTAGTTCAAGGGTTAACAGTTTCCATTTAAATGCATAAGTATGACTAAAGGAATATTCAAACTGAATTCACATCCCTATAATTATTGTACTTACATCAATAGACGATGTACTTGGACTTGGATCAGCTATAAAACATTATTTATTAATAAAAAGAAATGGTTAGTTTCATTTAAACATTTTTTAATTATTAATATTGTATTTTGTGACACAAATCAAATTCTCAATATGCATTTAGCATTCTTGATGTCTTTGGTTTCTTATCTAAACAAAGAAAAGGCTTTCTGGTGTCATAGTCCTACTGATTAAGTCTGGAACTCCCCATTTAAGAGAGAATAATTATAACGTTCAAACATTTCATGGCAACAACTCAAAAATCAATAATTACAATTCCGCTCATATTTTCATGTTTGGTAGACCTAAATATGAAATTGATCACTGCATACTTAATTGAATTTTGTCTTAATATTGATTTATTTTGAAGAAAATCAAAAGGAAAGGAACGCTCGGTTCTTCGAGGAAGTGGACTCTTAGCTACTGTCACGCTTAATGATGCTTATCAGGCAGCCAATTCAGATGAAAAATGGCTGAACTTGGGCAGTTCTTGTAGCTCCACGGATGAAAAATAGCTATGTCAGAATTACGTTTTCAGAAACCTTGAGCCTCCAGTGCCTTAGAACAGCACCACTTTCCATGGTAGTTTCAAATAATGAGTCATGAAATGTTATGGATCGTTTGCAGGTGGAAAATCACTCAGAACATGTAAAAATGGCTGGTAGTCAATGGGTTATTAATGTATTTTGAATACATGTGAATATGAAAATTCTGTGGATAAATGAAGTCTAGTTAATAAGAGTTTTTATGAAAGATTTCCACACAGACCCATACACTGTATGTAAATAATCACTGTCATACTAACCCTGTTCCAAAACCAAAAAGAGATTGAGTCACAAAATGCATGACTGTACAAATGCATGGGGCTGTGTGGAAATCTTGCTAGAGTTTTTTTTTATACTCTGAACATACTTGGTGGACTGGGAACATTGCCATCATGGAAAGCAAAATCATCATCAAAATATTCCTCATCATCACTGTCACTTGATGAAAAGCCATGAACAAGGTGAATACCACTGGTACCACTGCTGGCTCGCACAATACGGGCCTGGCCACTAAGAAAAAAAACAAGTACTGAAATAAAGATTGATCCTTACAGTTGTGAATGTAATTTCTGCAATTGCATAAAGAAGCCTGATAAGAAACTCGGGACTTCAACAGGGTTTGAACCGGTGTGACCTCGTGATATCGGTGGAATGCTATAACCAACTGAGTTATGAAGCCACTGACATTGGGAGCTGGTCAAGTGTGGGTTCATATGTTCCTGTGTGGGTGATGAGTGAGAATGAGTGAAAAGGAAATAAAACAAAGATTGGACATGGTTTGATGCTACTCTGGTTTGAAAATTGATGAATGGAACTTAAAAAGTTACAATTCACGACCCAACGTTTCGACACTCCTGTCTAGTGTCTTGATCAGGGGTGATCTAGTGTTGCAAAAAGGACCCTTTTATACGCTTACTAATTAACAACCTTTTGTTTTGATGAGGTGTAAATAGGTGTCATGTAAAAGGCCGCCATCATCACGGTTCAAAGGAGCGTGGGCGGAGTTGATGTGCCAAGCTTCCAAACAAAGCCGTTGATGGTACCGCCAGTTAGTGGTGATAATTTTGGAATTATCCCATGCTATTGTATGGTTGGTTTGGCAAGCATGCTCCGACAAAGCGGAGTTTTCCTTTTTGCAAAGAAAACTGCTTTTTGATGCTCTTTTACACGCGTGCCAAGCTGACTCTTGGTCTGTCCGATGTACTCATGATCACAGTCATTGCATGGAATAGAATAAACAGCGTCAGTTCGTTGTTCTTTCAACACAGGATCTTTAGGTTTGGCAAAAATATGACTCAACGTCTGAAAAGGTTTTTGTGCAACTTTAACACTGTGGCTAGACAAAACTCTCCGCGGTGTTACAGAACCCATTAAGAGAGTTTTGTCTAGCGGTACCATCAACAGCTTTGTTTGGAAGCTTGGCACATCAACTCCACCCACGCTCCTTTAAACCGTGACGATGGCGGCCTTTTACCTGACACCTATTTACACCTCATCAAAACAAAAGGTCGTTAATTAGTAAGCGTATAAAAGGGTCCTTTTTGCAACACTAGATCACCCCTGATCAAGACACTAGACAGGAGTGTCGAAACGTTGGGTCGTGAATTGTAACTTTTTAAGTTCCATTCATCAATTTTCAAACCAGAGTAGCATCAAACCATGTCTGATTGTCCACCTGGTTGCAGTATGAACTTGAACATACCAAACCAAAGATTGATCCTTGCAGTTGTGAATGCAATATATGTAATTGCGTAAAGAAGCCTGAGAACAAAAATCAGGATTTCAACGGGGTTTGAACCCCGTGACCTTGGGATACCGGTGAGATGCTATAACCAACTGAGCTATGAAGCTACTGACGTTTGGAACTGGTCAATTGTGATTTATTTGATATACATCATTCTCAAAAACAAGTGCGTACATGTACATATGCATATGTACGCACTGCGGTATAATCATGACTATTTCTGGGTATAGATCAAAGAGTTCACTTTGTTGGATTTGCACAATAAGACCGGCCCTCATACTATCAAAACACTTGGTTACATAACAACGATTTTCTGCCAAATAATAGCCGTTACAGCTGAATGTGTATTGACGAGACAGTAACCTACTAATTGAAAAAGACAATACCAATATTGCGACTTTATGATGAAAACAAACTACGACAATAAAGAATCTCTTTCCAAAAACGGGGGATACTTTACCTCCGCAGCAGAAAAGCAAGAACGCTCACAAGGTCCGACTCATTGTCACTCTCTGTGTCTTCAGTAACAACTGAATTCGACTCCTCGGGCTCTGTATTACGCGCTCCTTCGACACGCGAACGACGGGTATTTCTGCTGCCCATACTTAGGCAGGAGAGGAGGGAAAGCTCTTCAACAGTTCAGACAAAGAGAGCAGTTTAGTTCTCCGACATAATGATGAAGTGGAATTGTTTTGCACTTGTAGTGAGCTGGTAAATACTTCATGTCATCAAGCCAGTGAGCTTCGCCAGAGAAACCGAAGCCTCACTTTCACGATCAACCGAAAACGAAGGGACTGGACGCAATAATCGAAAATTCAAGATGGCGAATCGGTCGATGTCAAGAAGATCGACAAATAAATGGTCAATTGACTTAACTAGTAGGTAAGATCGCGCAGAATTTTAGCTTGAATTTGATTTTTCGAAAAGTTTTCTAACGATGTGTTTCGTATTTAAAGTCATCCAAACGTTTCGAGGGGAGTAATTCTCTGTTTTTCAATGCACTAGCGTTAGCAGCAGCTGACTTTTCTACTTTTCTGTTCAGCTTAAACTGTTTTTTATAAGCTCAATTTTTGTGTTCATAGACCGCGGTATGTCCCCGATAGACAGTTTGTTCAGCATAACGATTTATCAGCACCGCTTGGCTACACAGAACAGAGAGTACAACATTGGGTTGGTATTAGAAATGTTATCAAAATTACCTCGATATTTTCTGGAATTCAGATAACCTCATGAATTACCGGTGAGTGTATTAATTACCTATTTTGACAGGAATCCCGGGAGGCAAACAGCACTCATTTAGTGGCAAAGGTATTTTCCACTGTAGATTTAGTTTATTTCTTTATTTTCACTGAAATAAACTTAAAGGAACTCCCACGCTGTATAGAGTGGGACATGCAGTGCATGGTTATAGACTCGTAGCAGTCCCTTTCTGGAAAGTCAAGGTGGTGTGAAGAAAATGTGAAACATGAAGCAAGCAAGCTAGAGGAAAAACAAGAGAAAAGAAAAGTGACTACAATCTTAGCTGTAACAAGAGCATTCAAACAGAAACTCTTACAATAACAACTAATAAATGTACCACAATGTGTAGTGTGGGCAGCTGACAATCAAGCTTTTGTATATATCACTCACTGACTACTATTCATAAAAACGTTTTGTATATTCAGGTGGTACTTGTTAAAGCAAATGCTACTTGATGATTTGAATGTCGGTAGCTTCGCCCACTGGTTAATTCGCCTATACAGTCGAGGTTAACTCACCTACACATGAAGTTAACTCGCCTACACATTCGAAGTTACTTTTAATGTTACAAGATAAAGCTGAATTAAGACGTTTACATCACATCTGCATTCGACATTGGGCTTAATTGAAGTTCATTGCAAGGCTGTGCTCTAAGAAAAGTAGTTGGGTGCCCAAACCTCTAAACCCTTGAAATCCAGGGTTCCCAGCATATAAGTTTGGTGCAAAAACTAATATTTCCTGGTCGCCCGATGGCAAAAGTAAGTCGCCAGGGGCGACCGGGCGCCGCTAGAGCACAGCCCTGCATTGTAATAAAAATATCAACCATTTCAACAGGATAATTTTGAAATTGATAGGTTGGATGTTGAAAACTATAAACTTGAATGTTGAGAGGGTTTTTTTGCTTTGCACTCCCCACTCATCTGGTGATTCCAGTTTAGCCCCCCTTCCCTTTGGGATTTCCATTGACCCTCTGTCGGGGAGGTATAATATTTTTCTGTAACTGTACATTCTGAGAAACAACATAGCTATAAAAAGAGGCATTAGGAATTGAAATTGAAATGAAAGGGAGATCAACAATGCAGCAACCTGAAATTGTCATGGTTAAGTAAGAAGCTAGAAATGGATGGTTATTAATTTTGACGGTCAAGTATTTCTGAAATTGAACAGCATGTCTCTGCTATTCAGTAACTTGAGACAAAAAGTGTTTCCTTGAAAGCCAAAAAAGGTAGCAGTAGACTATCAAAACCTTTTGCTCTGCATAGGTTACCACAGTGGTATATTAAATTGCAGTAATTAATGTGATATCATGGGATAAAATAAATTAAGGCAAGGATATTCTAACGTTCCTCCCATGATCCTGTAATAGGGCTTTCTTTCGTCATGTCTG
This sequence comes from Galaxea fascicularis, assembly GCA_948470475.1. Taxonomy (NCBI): domain Eukaryota; kingdom Metazoa; phylum Cnidaria; class Anthozoa; order Scleractinia; family Euphylliidae; genus Galaxea; species Galaxea fascicularis. Next base: position 13,255,750 of record OX419339.1, read on the forward strand.
ACAGACCAAGGTTTTTAATGGGGATGATGATTACCAACAAGTCAACTCGTTTTGACAGTACATGTATTTTAAAAGATGTATTATGTATAAAGTTTCTAGAACAAATTCAGTATCAGCTCTTTTACTCACGTCTCTTATTTTCAGAAATCTTGGGACATTGCACTGGGGCCATTCAAACAGATCCCGATGAATCTGTTCATAATGTACATGGCAGGCAACTCTATCTCTATCTTTCCTATTATGATGGTGGGAATGATGTTTCTTAGGCCAGTCAAGGCACTTTTGGCCATCAAATCAAGTAAGTGCTGTTCTGTCTGGGCCAGGAATGGGGACATCATACTGTCGCAAGGATAGATAGATTTCATTTTTTACTATTGAGGATGGGTAAAGGGTGAGAACTTGGTTCAAGAAGAAATTTTTTCCTACAGTCCAGTATCTATTGAGTGAAGTTCAAGACCAATGGCATGCTGTATCACTATACATGTATTATTGATCAACTGCTGATAAATAATTTTAGACTATGAGAATTCCTTTATTTTTGTTGGAGATGGTAAAGTGAATGAAACCTGTGAAAGTCAACAAAATTGCCTTCCCCACTCCTCCCCCCCAGGAGGGGATGTCATGGTAATTTTTTTTCATGTCATGACTCCTTGGGGTAAGGCAATTTTCCTGTGTGTTTGCTTATTTCTCTTGCTTTACTATCCTTAAGAACACTTATTGGCTGCGAGCAGCATAAACATATGATTTCTTTCATGTGCATCATTCACATAAATAACTATACACAACAAGGCTGTGCTCTCTAAGAGAAGTAGTTGGGTGCCCAAAATCTCTTAACTTTTGAAATCGGAGGAGTGCAGCATATATGTTTGGTGCAAAAACTGATATTCCAGGTCGCCCAAAGGCGACCGGGCGCCGCTAGAGCACAGTCCTGATACATGTATTATGGCACACTTTTCTTTCTTTCTTTCGGTGAGTTCTCCCTCCTCTACTGATAGACAAAGACCTGCAATTTCTTATTGAATTTATTTTCATTGTCATACATGTAGCTCACTCACAGATAATTTCCTTTCCAGCCTTTGTATCCCTTGAAGGAGAACATGACCATGTCATCCTCCAGAAGTTCTTTTATCTCCTTGGAAACCTGTCATTGGTGGCACTGGCACTGTATAAATGCCATTCCATGGGACTCTTACCAACTGCCACATCAGACTGGCTGGCATTCATGGAACACAAGGCAGTAAGTGCATTGTAAGGCTCAGTATTAATTCTTAAACTTTCTGCAAGCTTTTCTCTTCAAAACTGTGTGTAATGAGGGTGGTTAAGGGGGGTCTAGATCACGTTTCATGGAAACGGTCCTTTCACAATTCACGAATAACAAAGACATCATGAAAATCACAGTTCACGGCGAATTAAACATTTATTTCTCGTTTCACGGAAAATAATTTTGCAAAATCACGCTTCACGGCTACTATGGAATCCCGATTCACGAGGAAAAAAATAAACCATTTCACATTTCATGGAAAAAAAAAAAAAGGGCCAATCACGAGTCACGAAAATACCCGTTACCACCCTCTGTATTGTAACAACTAACAAGTACGTTTTTGTACTCTAGAGAAAGAAAAGGTTATATTTATGAACTCTGTTTTCACAGTCCCCTGTTTTCCCACTTTGGGCAGTTTTCATCCCAATAACCAAGCAAGTGAAATTATTGTGTGAGTACATCACTGCTTGGGGAAGGGATGGAAGGGGAAAAAGGTTATGTCCTATTGAATGTAGCCCTCTCTTTCACTAGATTTCCACTGTGCTCTCTCCAAGCCCCAGTATTTGTTCACCTCACTATTGACAATAAATTGGATGAGCCCAGATTGTCACTAAGAGGCACAGGTCTTGACTGACTCTTCAAACATGTTCAAATTCAGTTGCCTTTTTGCACACACTGCATACAATCAAAAACAAATTTAATGCAAACAAATTGAAGCAACTAATAAATTATTTCAACATCTTGAAGCTAATTTACCCGGTGACTTGTAACTAGATGTCTCTCTTTTTTTTTTGCAGAGAATGGAGTATGGTGGTGGTGGATTTATTCTCTAGTATTTCTCTAGTATCGGAAAACTTGCAAAACTCTGCCCCCCCCCCCCATTCTTTGCGTACATTGCCCTAATTACCAGCAATGCACAATACTTTTTTTTCACTTGGGATTATAGCCTCCCACAGGGTTACCGTAAATGCTCGAATTAGCGCCCCCCCCCTCCCCCGAGAAAAAATGAGTTTCGGTACTCGGTACGATATACATGTACGAGACGTATACGGTCTATACGGTTCTTTTAATGAAATGGGACATTGTTAAATCAGATAGTATAGACAGTAATGTCTTTTGATGAAAAAGTCTTAAGAACGTTTCGAGTTCGCAAAAGGTAGTTTTCTATAAGGTTTTTGAATTTTCATGTTGCAATTGGTTTTAAATAGAAATAAAGATAGTGTCATTTTGAGGCTAAAAATTGATAAACGAAATAAGCGCCCCCCTCTGAATTAGCGCCCCCCTGACCTCTCGCCTTAGAAAATTAAATAAGCGCCCCGGGCGCTAATTCGAGCATTTACGGTAACTGCAAGGGAAGCTATTGTGAAAGCCCAATCGTGTAAAGCATGAAGCTTTCAGCGGGATTCTTTTGGCCACTGACCTGAAACCTGTAGAGTGCCCTATCTTAATATCACTTTTTATTTCCTCTCACCCTCCTGACTTAACACTTGAAGAACTTTTTTTTGTCAAGGAAAGATCAACAACTACAACAAAAGAGCAAAATATTTTGTTGCAGTCTAGAAAGAGGCTAGCCTGCGGTGCAGCTGGACTTGTCACTCAAGACCTTGGTGGTATGTTCACTGTCTGCGACGCAGGCTAGAAAGAGGCACGAACAAAGAAAAATGTTACTTTCTTTGGACTTTTTAAATGTCATTAATTTTCCTTTGTCATGATGGGAAGCAGTTGCCCCTCTTTCCTCACATCTGATATGCAAGGTGGAAATGTATAAATTAATTTAAATTATGGCAAAAAAAAAAAAAAACCAAACAAACAAGAAGTAATGGTGCACCATTGCTGTTTGGCTGCTACAGCAGTCTATGTTCTGTGTAAATTGAGTAACAGTTGGTTTTTATTTGAAATAAAAGTTAGTAGCACATGAAAGTTGTTGCTCAAAAGGGTCAATGAACATGCTTACATTTTTCTGTCCGTCTGATAGGTTTGACTGATTTGGTATCAACTGAAAAACGACAATATTGTCCACAGTTTAATAATTATTGCACCTGCTGTTTTTACACGGGAAACACAATCAACCAGTGGATCAGATTGAAAAATAACAGAATTGCATCTGAATTCAAAAGTAAACAATCTCTAGTTAAAAAAAAAATAGTACATTAATTTTAGAGTAATGAAGGTTCCAGTGTGAAATTGACGGTTCCACCTCTTGAGTGTCAAGGCTGAAAACTGCTTTATGAGATAAGAACACCAGAATAATGTTGAAAAAGAGATTTTATTTAATCATACACTTGAAAGATTTCAATTGACTCAGTCTAAAATATTCACACCAAAACATCGCCCATCTGAATAATGGCTGAACATTATGAAACAGTACTGGTACTTAAATAATTTATCACCTGGAGTTGGTGCATGAAACTATTAACCCTTTATCAGCATGTATATTCTCTGCACATTGTCTATGGTAATGTTGAGGAGAACTTTTTGAACAATCAAGACCTTTGTTACTTGTTGATCACTCTCACAACCTTTATGTTTGATTGAGCAGTGTTAACTATTAGCAGAATTTCATTTTAGGGGTTAAGGCGTTAACAGCTTCAGCATGCATCACACACTACAATCAGGAGAAACTTGAAATAAATTACTTCTAACAGACTATTTCCCTGATGTATAATGTATCTTACAATTCAGGGCCTGTGCAATACCTTTCAAGTTACCTAGAATGCAGCAAGAGAAAGCAAAACTAATGTGTATTACTAATTACTTTTAGCCCTTCACATCAGTGTTTGCCACTCCAATGAGTTGTCCTGTTTTTCTTGTATCCCATTAGTGTACACAGGAAACATGAAGGAAAGCTTATTTAAGTTGCATGTCATGGGAAAATAAGAAAATAAAAGAAACAATCTCCTGTTTACATGTACCTTAAAAAAGTAAAATTTTAGACGTTTTCTACAACTTCAACCATTATGTTTTCTAAGAGTTCTTGGAAAGAGATAATCTTCAAGTGCATTCAGGTTGGATCTATTGAAGTCTTCCACACTGTTTTGGGTGAAAATTCACTTTTACCTATAACAACTTTCCATCAGTGACCATAAATTCATTTCTTCAACATTTCTACATGATACTACTTGATTTAGCAATGCCAGTAATAACTTGAGCTAAGTTTTAAGGCTGAACACTAAAGACAAGAACTGTTCATAGTTGATTGTAATCCATCCATTTCTGTTTGTGTCAAAACCTTGGAATGCATTCGTTAGCATCTGAAAGGAAAACAAGAAAAGTTTTGAAAATTTTTTTGTAATAAACAGTTCTAAAAAAGAAACTAAGATTAACCTTGGTCATTTATTAGTTTCCTTTTTTTGGTTGTTTATACCTCTTACTAACTGTGTTCGAGGTCCGTACTGTAAGTTATGGACCAAGTTTTTTCCTGTTCGCTTATGGCCCAAGCGCAAAGCCCGCAGGCTATAAATCAACGGGTAAAAACGAGGATTCATAACTTACAGTACGGACTGAGAAAACGAGGTTAGTAAGATATTTATTATATCTCTGAGATTAATTGGGTGCGCAGGAAAGGAAACTTTCAAACTTTAGCGGGCCATACTGTAGAATAAGGCCCGCAAAATTGACCAATCACAGCGTGCGTACTAACTAAGAGATATAATAAAAAGTTTTATTTCTCACTCAAAGAACTGATTAGCATGTAATGTCTCCTTTGATATCAATACACTATCCAGCAGACAGGTAACGAGAATAGAGAAATTTATCAGTCAGAAGGTGTCATCTTGATGTAACCCCAAATTCTCTGAACTAATGTACAAAGAACTGTATAGCAGCTAGCCTCCCACGCAGTCGTTTTTAGGGGAGTCGTATTTCACCTCCACCCCACAAACGCCTGCTTACCCGAGGGCAACATTCCTTTCCCATTGTTTGACATGCGAGGCATGCGAGCCAATCACGAACGAATCACAGTCATAAAACGTGCTTCCTGTCACAAGTTGGCTTTTTGGCCTTTGTCACACAATGTAGCTCGCTCATCAATGCCTACAATAGTCTGAAGAAAACACTGAGGGAAATGTACAAAGAACCATCCAACATCTCATGTAGACTCAGTGGAAAGACATAATCGTTAGAGAAAAACTCAAAAGCCTACAGTTCAAAAGCGTAAAATCAGGATAAATGAGTCCGTGTTTGGTCTGACAGCACTATTATATCAATGAAAGCATGAGAAATGGAAGCGTGTCTGGTCTGTCAACACTTTTTCTCTCTACCGAACATGGGAGTTCCAAATACAACTGGAAAGGCCATCTTCTCTATGTTTTCCGAGTGTCCATCCTTTAAATCGCTGAGACTAACACAAGCCGAAACCCCATTGCTGTGTAAATATCTGAATTGATATCTCATCAACTACGCCGTGTACTGAGGAAGCGGCTATTGAAGCTTTAGATGTCAGTGATTTCCAATATCCTGTGGGCAAATTGAAAAATATGTCGCTCCTCCGTTTGTTGAATTCCTGGATTGCAGACAACTGAAAGTGATTTAAACGTGAAATTTCGAATATAGAGCATGCAGACAGCGCAAACCGCTCGAGTCCGTTGTTTCCTGTTGTGCGGTTGACGTCACTTTCCAGAAATCAGTAGGTAAAATGTGATTGGCTAAGCTGCGGGAAAGGAATGTTGCTCTTAGGTAAGCAGGCATTTGTGGGGTGGAGGTGAAATACGACTCCCCTAAAAACGACTGCGTGGGAGGCTATATAGCAGCTAGAAAGGAGAATTAATGATCGCATCTTTGGAGTTTAAGGGTTAAGACAGCTGACCTCATAAAACAGTGCCCACTGAAAACAGACATTGTACATCTTAGAGATATTATACATGGCAATGATAAATAATGGTAATTGAATGGAGTTGGTCTGAAATCATACGCATGATTTCAAAATCAAGCAAGTGTGCAGTGCAAGTTTGTGATTTGAAATCACAAGTAAGATTTTGGACCAAAATTACACGACACAAAATTCAATTACCACTTTATTACACCCATTTTGAAATCACATATTTTTTCAATGTTCACTTCAGGAAAACCAGTTTTGATGGGCTTCAAAAAAAGGATGTAATTTAGAGCATAAAATGGTGCAATTGCAGTAAATTGCACTGTTGAGAGCCAATCAGATTTCATGAATGACGAATGATTTCAAAATTGGTGTCGTAAAGCATGGTATTAACTCTTTCAACCCCAAGAGTGATCAGCATCAAATTAATTCTCCTTGTAATTTCAATGTTTTACAAAACAGAGTGGTCACAAGAATTTAGGACAGGATCACACAAGATGAATTTGCTTGATATTTTAACAACTTCTCCCCACTATTTTTTTAACGCAGTAACTTTTAGCATTTGAAAAGGAAAGTGCAAAATTATTTTAAAACTTCTCTACCAGACAGATTTTTTATAAATGCAAGAAAACACAATTTGTGTGGCGTACAATTCCTCTGGTAGAATTTTCTTAATTTTTGTGTGATGTTTCCTTTCCATAAAACTAACATATTGAAATAATAAAAAAGGGGGGTCACCGGGCTTGCTTTCTTGCAAAACACTTCACGAGTTCAACAATTCCCCTGTGCATGTCAAAATCTGGACTCTAAAAGATCGATATTTGCTCGTGCTCTTTTCTGACTACCGCCGACCATTACGTGTACATGCGCAGGCACATGTTTTGTTTGTAGCCTCTGTGAGCCTCTGCGACGATCTCAACCTTTCATTTCAGGAGCTAGCATTTCTTTTACTATGGCAGATTTTGTCTTAAATTGCACTTCTACTGCTTTATTCACAACGTGTGGTATGACTAAGCATGTTTTTGCTAAACATCTGTTGAGCAAAAGCGTAAAATTGACTAAATTACTCGCTGAACATGTCAACAGATGCAATTCGCAGCAAGGAGAAAATTTTCTGGTGGTGAGATGTAGAATGTTGAGTTTGCACCGACACCTTGTTTGCTTTGTCAACAGTTTTATTGAGTATTTTTTTTATCATGTTTCCTGTTGTGTCGTCTTGGTGTTAGTTTTGTAATTAGAAGGTTTTAATTTAGTGTTGGATTTTTAAAATAGTCTCACTTGTTTTTCAAAGTTGTCCTGTTGTTGCGGTAGTTGTTTTTGTGTGTAACACAATTTTCTTTTTAGTCTGCGGCTGTGTAGAGGAGTTTACTCCATGTATCTCAAATTTAAGTGAGTCTTTCTTATCATTTTCCAGCTCCTTGTGCTCCTGTTTTGCAACTCGAGGTGTAATTTTCATCTCGATGATTGCAGAACAGATAAGAATTTTATCATAGAAGCTTAACCATTGAGCATTAAAAACGAATTTTCTTATATCATTTGAAATAACTGAAGTTGATCCTGAGTAGATTAGGCCTTGGGTAAGCACAAATTTCTGGTCACAAAGAAAGCCCTGTGTTGCCATTTCCCAACTCGCACGTTGAAAAGGTGTTGCGAACGCTGATGGTTCATCTCCCCATGCATGGGAAACTGGTACCAGCCACCTAAAAGAGTTGAGTGAACTTGCCAACACAACTGAACATTGGTGGCCAGAATTTGTCACCAGTACACAGTGACTGATCTAGGATTTCTATCAAGTGGGACAATATTTGTCCCAGTTGGCAACTTCATAAGGGACATATCAGTTCTCTCAGGGACTGTGGTTTTGGAATCTTTGAAATAGGGAATATAAAAACCTTATTAAAGCGCTTATTCATAATTTATGAAAGTAGCAATAACATAAATGCAGTTATTCATACTAGTTCCCAGGAACCTCATGATTGGCAGCACATTGTGTTGCAATGCATTAGCATTGACTCACATGGAGTCCACAATGGCCTCTTTGCATTTGGTTGTTTGTTTATTGTAAAAAAAAATCACCAAGGACAAATTAAGTTCTTGTACTAAAAAAAAAAATTGAAGTGCACCAAAATAAGACAAATTTAAAGGGGGCAATTTTGTTCAAATTGTACCAACCCTGCAATGGTGCACTCTAGATCAGACACTGAGTACATTTAAAGAGAGTGGATCATTAGATGAAGAATGTAGAGACTGTATATGTTGTGGTTCAATTTTATCCTTGGTTTAAATTTTATTTTTCTTTGTTTTTGTGTATGGTAATGTATGACAATGAGTTTGAAACAAAGAAAAATAAAATTTGAACCAAGGATAAAATTGAACCACAACATATACACTCCTTGATATGAGGAAGACTGGCCGCAGGTGACTTCCTGAATACAACACAAAGAAGTGCAGGAAATCCAAATTCCTTTACTCTACAACACTGCAGTGTTTCAACACAAAAACTAACCTGAATGACAACACAGCACTGGATAAAGTCATCAAAATTGACTGTTCCTCGCCCACTTCTATCGAACTTTTTAACCAGAATATCATAGAATCTCTCTGATAGTCTGTAACCTACAAAAAAATGGGAAGTCAGAGCAGAGTGTAACACTACTCAAGTTTCACTTAGCAGCACCACAAAGACAACAAGACTACTAACTCATCAATGGTTAGTTTTAATTCAATCTAAGGGTGCGCAATATTTCCAGACTATTTTGGAATAGGATACTTGGAATAGATGGCAATGAGATATTCAAAGTGGGAGGCAAATTCATGTGAAATAGCTGGCGAGGTTCGCAGGCCACCGGCTCTTATTGAAAACCCTGCTATTGTAAAAACAATTAAATGTTAACAAACATTGAAAACCAAATATTTGTTCCAAAACACTTTATATGGAAAACCTTATTCCACTAACTCTCTCATTCATAAACCAGAAGAGGAATAAGTAGAATAGTCCTAAAAATGTACCCTTAAGTGCCCCTAACCCTTGAATTTGTTTTCTTTTGGTAGATTTCCATATCTTTAAAGCACTCATTTTCGAAAAAAAAAAAGTTTCAAAAATACTGAATCCTGGTTTTATTATGGGCGCTAAAAGTGAAGGCAGTCTTGACGATATTTTACCCTATCGTTCGCATTAGTCCCCCGTTTGGCCAAATGTGTCCATATATGGAGCATGACATAAGCAAAGGACATCGTGCAAGCTTGAGTTGTTGGAATATGTGAAGATTCGTGGCAATACTTTTTGCTTAACAGAGAAAATGGTTGAAAAATGCATGGTTTATGGATGCAGACCCTCTAAAAATAAACAGAATGGAGTCAGCATGCATAAGATTCTTTCTGATAGTGATCCGAGGCCTCCGATAGAAGTTCTTGGTTTACTCCTTCCTCCATCTCTATTTCTTGAAAGTCAAGGCATTCTGAATCGTCTGAAAGATACTCTTTGGTACTTGCATTAGAAAACTGTTCAGAAGAGAACATATTTTTATACCAATAACAATAATCATCGAAATCGCACTATACTTTCAATGCTTCGTGCTTTGGAATGGAGTCCTTTTCTTAAATCACAGCTTAAAAAGTGTCAAACATCAGATTCTTCTCATTGGCTTGTTCCTAATGAGCCCACAAGACAATAATTTCTCCAGCAGGGCTTATTATGCGCAAAAAAATAAAGCACTCGTAAAAAAATCAGGATTCAATATTTTTGAACATTTTTTTTAAAGATATGGAAATCTACCAAAAGAAAACAAATTCAAGGGTTAGGGGCACTTTAATGTATATACTGCAGGTAAAAATTAAATTCAGGTAAAATTTTTAACTTAGGTTGATTCTCAAATCCTTAAGCCTAACTATTCGAAATTAGGGTTAGGAGACAAAGGAAATTGATTTTCAACCTAGGTACCTACTTACCAAAACTTGTTAAAGCTGTTAAGAGAAGGGAAATAAACGAAATGTCAGAAAAGACAAGAATATTAGATGTATTATAGGAAATCACACGACCTCGGTACATTTTATGATAATAGGTATGAGTGAGTACCTATTTAACATGAACTGTACAAGAAAATTGTGCAATTTTTGACATATGATTCGCTAAAAAAAAAAAAAAACTATAAATTAGTTCTAGAAATCATTCCAGGGAATGGCAATTTCAGTTAATGTGTCTTTTCATCCCATTTCACCATCGAAACATTCAAATTTGCAACGTTTGACTGATGCTCCGATACCACTGCCATGGAAACTTGAAGTGCCTATAACCCCAAAATATTTTTTTCACTAACATGCATCTTTGCACCTTTTCGAAACGGATTGTGGCACTTTTTGTCCTTTTTTCCCCAAATCTTGACTTTTATAGGCTTTGAAACAGAGCATCATTTGATTCACGACTGAGTCAGAAGGGGAGTGGGTCTATTCCTGATTTGACGTCACAAACTGATTTGCATGCATGTTTACAGTTTCAGTTTTCAGTTTTATTTATTTATGTAATCATACATAACACTTTACAAAGAGTTAATGCAATGCAAATCAGTTTGTGACGTCAAATCAGGAATAGACCCACTCCCCTTCTGACTCGGTCATGAATCAAATGATGCTCTGTTTTAAAGCCTATAAAAAGTCAAGATTCAGTGAAAAAAGGAAAAAAATGCCGCAACTTGTTTCAAACAGGTGCAAAGATGCATTTAAGAGAAAAAATGTTTTGGGATAATTGGCACTTTAATAGGTCCTACCATGGCGTACAATTTGCGATTAATAAATCATAAATCCCAACCAATCATAATTGAGTAATTTTGTTGAGTGGACTATAATATTATAAAAATAAGAACAAGTCTTTCTTTAAATATTTGCTACCAAGATGACATTTGCATGGCATTCACTGTTCCCATAAGCAGTTTCCCTTCAACTTTGTGTGCTTTGATACCTTTTGCTTTGGTGTCAACAAATATTTCTTTGAGGTCATCTTCCTTCAAGTACGTTGTGAACTATGAAGTTTTGTTTTACTGTATTTAAAAAAACACCCTTCCCCCCTCCCCTCCCATTTCCCTTGATTTTGAAAATTTTGCCCCCACTCTAAACACCTACCCCCACCTAGTCACAAATATCGAACAGTTCCTAAGTATGCACAACTTGGCCCAGTTGCCTTTAACCACCTACTGCTGGTGGTTGCTTAGAAGATTACTAGGCAGTCGCAGTGATTTGATACCTGTCTGAAGCTCTCTTTTGTCTATGGATCCAGAATTATCTTTGTCATAAGTTCTGAAAGTATTCTGCCAATCTGTTATGTACTTCCACAGGGATGAAAATTCATGGAAGTTGATAGTTCCATTGCAATCTCGATCAAACATTCCTGAAAACAAATTGACAGGGGTCTAACATTAAAAAAAAATGTTTGAATAACAGCTTGAAACATTATTTTGTTTTTGACAATTGCTGCATCTTTCCGAATTTCAGGAATTTCTGATCACTGACCCAAACGCATAAAAGCAGTGAATCCTGATCTCTTCATAAAACTATAGACTATAGATTGTGATCTGAGATCTAAAGACGCCCTGGTCCCACCCAATTGATCTCCAATGCAACACATAACCTATTGAATGTGATCATAAAAGCACATTATAGCAACAGATGTTTTACGTTGATTTTTTTACCGCACAGTTTTACATTTTAATCACATTTCCATAACATCAAACTTTATTGGGGGTGCTATGTACTTTGAGCAGCTTGTAAAAGACCATCCATTGATGGAAAATTAAACCATCGATGCAATAAGCTCAAGCTTATAACTAAGCTTATGTTATAGGTTTCGATTCCAAGCTAACAGTACGTTTACATGCCCTTAATTTTAAGTTGAAGCCATATTTGAATACAAACCAATCATTAACCGCACGGTCTCCGGGTTAAAAGGTTGCCACGTCCCTGTCAATTGAAAAAAATAACGATCAATAAAAATACACTCAAACAAATATCCGAGGGACATCTTCACTTACCGTTCGACAAGGCTTGTTGAAGTTCGTCGATAGATATCGCTCCACTATGGTCCTTATCCACTCTAAAAATGCCAGAAAAAAAAGCCATAAGATAAATCATGTATTTCAGCAATAAAATATTCAATTTACTTACTCAGTTTGGTCTTTACCTTTGAAAAACATTCCACAAGAAGTTTTGATCCGGAGGTTGTCCGTAGTGCGCCATGCCGAAATTCCAATCTTGACAGCAGCAAGCGCGCGGTGGCTTAGCTATTATCAAATCTACTTTCTTGGGAGGGGTAAGTAATGGAGAAGAAACCAATGAAAACTGACAAAAAATACAACACGCTTATTTCATAGGGGAAGTCAGAGATACTTGATCCACATTTCAACGTTTTTCTTTTACTCCGTTATTTGACAATAAATTTGCATAGACTTTGCTCTGGCCCTCCGCTCTGGCCCCTCCCATCCCTTCCCTCTTGGCTTTGGGGGGGCCCGGACACTTCCTGGTATTCTCAGAATAGAATCGACGCGGCCCGAAAGTGTATGACTCATTCGAAGTTGGGAAGCACTCATTCAAATTATTTGTTCAATCCATATGGCTTGGCGAGGACCAACGGTAGATAGAAATTTTCTGTGGGGCGTTTTTGCGAAGTAAGTGCTAACAATTATTGTGGTAGCTTTTGAGAAAAATTTGGATGAGGCCAGTTTCGATTATAAGCTTAAGCTTAACTCTCAAAAAAAAATTCTTTAAACGCGCTTGAAATCTGCTGACTTTTTGAAAACACAAAGTTTGGTATGGGCTTGCTATATCAGCGGATCTTGTGAGTAAGTTACGGTCAAATTCATGTTCGAGACTTGTCGACGAATATATATTTGTTCCGTACACCAAATGTTGCAACTTTCCAGCTAGAAGGCAGTCACAAAATAAATTGCTGGCCGCTCTTTTTCGTTTAAATATTGTCAGGCTTAACAGCAATAATTGCTTTTTACTAATTAACACTCAAAGTCGATCTGAAACGATTGTTTATATTAAATGTTATAAATTCTTAATTAATGTTTTCAATAAAACAATACTTTTGTAGAATTGATAAGGACAGGAATGGCCGTATAACCTCTGACGAGCTTCAACAAGCCCTGTCAAATGGTAACCACAGTAGTTCTGTTTCATAACATTCATATAATTTATCTATTTTTTCTCTGGGAACATCTCCCTTTAAAAAAAATGCTGGGTTGATTACTCATTACCTTTGTTGAATGCTAAATGTCCATAACAGTGCAGGGGGCTATAACCACTTACTACCAGATTCAGAGCTCTCAAGTTGATTTTTGCCAAAGAGTGAGTTTTTGACAGCCTAGCTGTCTAGTTGTCTACTGCGATGTTGGAGGCGTCACCTTTCTAGGGGTGGGGGGTGGGTCTGGGGTATGCTCCCCCTGAAAACTTTGAAAATCTGGAGTAGGTACGACCTGTTTCTTGTTATTCTGAGTGGAACTTCCACTGTTGGAAAGCATTCGGTGCCAGTACAAAGGGAACATGGAGTGAATTATTTCCAGAATGATTACATCCATTAGCTAGTTGCTTAACTGAAACAGCAATTTTCTCCCTCAAAATGAACTGAGAAATAGTGAGAGCGTAAGATGCATTTGTTTGCGTGACTCTAATGTTCAATGCATGAGAGCTCTGCAGATTGCCATGCCCATTGGCCCTAGTAGGATTTTTGCAGGGCTTACTAGGACCATATAAGGACTCTGGCGGTGCACTGTTAATCTAAGCTTAGGTCATTGTAGATATATATGGCACTGCCACTGGGTAGAAATATAGAAGGGCACAACTATTGTGCATTTAGAATTCTTCATCAGAATCTTACAATCAATAATATAAGATTCTGACATAACTACAGTAATTATTAGTTATGTCATTAATACCGGTACTATTAAATCAAACATTAACAACATTACTGTCACTGATATGTGTTGTTTCATTTCTAGGAACATGGACTCCTTTCAACCCAGAGACAGTGCGTCTTATGATAGGTAATATATACTGTACTCTCACAATTTTTAGTCTGCACCCTGTAATTTTAAACCAAATTATTAAGTTTACTGGAAGTTCTCTTTTATTCAACAAACACAATTAATCCAATCCAAACAATAGAATATATTGTTTTATAAATCAGATATCAATTAAGAATAATACCCTGTAAAAGAAAATAATTTCAGAAACATGTTGATGTAATATCCATCTTTTTATTTCTTTTCAGGCATGTTTGATCGCGATAACTCAGGCACAATAGAATTCAATGAGTTTTATGCTTTATGGCAATATGTGACTGACTGGCAAAGAACATTTAGAAGTTATGATAAGGACAACTCTGGTACCATTGACAGGCATGAGCTGAAAACAGGTGTTTGCATTGTACTGTGCTTATTGAGTATTCAGAAGAAGAAAGGAAACATGGTTGGGTTTGAAAAAAAAAATCAAACAATAAATTAATGTATTAAAAGAGCTCTTTACTTAGTAATACTGGCAATCAGCAGACTTCTGTTGTACCCTGTGAACTTTGCTTTGTCAACTTTCATGAACAAAGAGTGGGACCACCAGATGTAAGTCTGATAATATTGGCTGTTACTCTGTATTAGGTAACATTTCTGTTACAGACTTCTAGACAGATGGTTCACTATATTTTGATTTGAGAAGTCTTACCAATATAGAGTTTTATTTGTTTTAATCGTTAATCTTTTTTTTTTTTTCACTTTACAGCCCTTACAAACTTTGGTAAGTTGATTTATTTTTTGGTAGTGTTGCAGTAATCTGCATACCCTCTTAGGGGTCACAGGGAAACCAACAGGTGGGGGTCAGACATTTTTGGTTATAATGTTTAAAGTAGAAAAGAGTGTATTTTGTAACTTTGATTTTGCTTATTTGTAGGTTACAGACTCTCAGACAAAATGTATACAATGCTTATCACCAAGTTTGATAAGAGTGACCAGGGCTCAATACTGTTTGATGACTTTATACAGTGTTGTGTTGTCTTACAGGTAATGTATACAAAAGAATTAACCCCAGTCAGTCAGTCAAAGGCGGTGTGCATTAATCATGACTTTGACTATTCAGTATTGGAAAGTGTAATTGACTGTGCAGTACGTGTGCATGCAGGTGGCAGATATTGTGTTAAACTTTGATCTGTTTTGGCAAAATTGTTAGCTTTCTTGAGTTAAGAAATAGAAAACATGTATCGTGTTTCTTTGACTGTCAAGTTATAGAAACACAACTGGAAGTTTCAGAGAACAGGAAATGCTGTGGGAACACAAGCCATAGGCAAGTGTTTCCACAGCTTTTTTGAGTTCTCCCAAACTTTCACGAGTGTTTCTATAACTCCATAGAAACACAGAGAACATGTTTTCTATTTCTTTTAGTAAACACCATGACGAAAAAAAAGGAAAACAACTTGTTAACTTTGATTGTCAAAATGTAAATTATCTTTGCTCACGTCATCATTACATCAACAGCCCATGCTAGTTCTGTTTCTATCAAGTTATAGAAACAGGATTTCTAACCAATAAACATGCATATTTTCGTAGGACTGTTTTCTAACAAAATTATAATGGGTTGAAAGTTAATAATAAAAATGTATCAGTCTGCAATTCATGCAATATCTCAGTAATAATAATATTATTTTTACTTGGAGCTGCTTTTTGGAGATGTTGGCCAAAAAATTATGAATAGATACTAACAAAACACCTGGCAGTCTTATTTATAAGTAGTTTGTAGGTGCAATATCTTTGCAGTTACCCAAGAAAGATTAACAGTGAAACTCAGAAAACCAATTATATACAAGATGGCTATACGATACCCTGTTCCAACAGTCACTTTTTTTTCTTCTTTTGTCATGCATCTGTTTTGTTGAAGAACAATAAACATTCCAGAAATAATTCTTTGTGTTCATGGTTTTCCGAGTTTCACAGTGACTTAAACCTGCCATGTTCTAAATGAATGTGAGGGGGACTGGGACAGGGCACACTGGTGCGAACACTTGGCTGCCACCAATGTGGCCCGGGCTGGATTCCTGGTTACAATGTCACATGTGGGTTTGTTGTTGGTTTTCTTCTCTACTCAGAAGTTTTTCTCAGAGTCTGGCTTTCTCCTCTCCTCAAAACCCAAGATTCCAAATTCCAATTTGATCTCTTTGCACAGACACCTTTGGAATAAATTCGTTTGAGCTTGGCTGTGTACTGTGGGTAAACAAGATTTCAATTTACATGCCACCTCACTTACAAATTAATGTTTTTGTAGGTGCATTATCTTTGCAGTTATCCAACATAAGTAGATCTGGAGTTACATTCTACTGTGCTGCTAATGAATTTGTAGCCTTATCATTTACTATTTCAAACTATTTCCTCCTAGATTTTAACAAATTCTTTCAGAAGCCGTGATCACAACATGAATGGTTGGATAACAATAGGATATGAAGATTTCCTCTCAATGGTTTTCAGTTTGGATCTCGGAACCTGAGAGTTTTGCACAACACATCTATTTTACAGGTCACATTCCACAGGTCAAAGTACAGGTTGCCGCGCTACAGATAAATAAACAAGCCCAAAAGAGTCTCCTAGCCCTAATCAGTATCCAAAATTTGTTTTAGATAGGTGTGAAACTGTTTGGCTTACCAATCGATAAAACAGTCACCTGTTCCTCTGACCTGTGGAATGTGACCTGTAAAATAGACCCGGCCTTATTTTGGACTATTAAATATATCAATATTGCATATTGATGATACCATCATTGCAGCAGCTGGCTGTAGCAGACAGCAAATGCATGTCTTTGAGTGGTCATAGCTGCTAACTGAAGAGTTTGGAAGTAAGGCCCGTTTCAAACGCCGTGCTAAAGTCGTGCTGAACTAAATTCATTATTTAAGTTCGACTTTGGCACGGCTGTAGCACGGCGTTTGAAACCATTTAAGAATTAAGTTCGACTCTGCCGTGCGGCACGGCATGGTTTCAAACGGCGTGCTATTGCCGTGCCGAACTGAATTCGTAAATTATAAATACATTTTAAAAGTCAGCAAAACCGGTTTGTTATGGTTTGACGCATGTTTACAGCAACAGCCTTTAACTCGACTTAATTAAGCTCGACGTTTGAAACCAAGTCGTGCCAATGTCGTGCTACAGTCGAGCCAAATTGAATTTAGTTCGGCACGACTTTAGCACGGCGTTTGAAACTGGCCTAAGAGACTTTCTGTAGTTTGACTGGCTTGTTCACTCAAGTGGACCTGCATTGACTCCAAAGCTTTAGGAGGACCTGTATGGAATTTCAAAGTTCTGAACTTCAGAAATATAGCTCACTATACTGACATAGTGAGGCTCCTTAGAACCCAACATTGCAAGCCTGGCTTAAAATGCATTAGTATGGTAATCAATGTAAACAAGCCTAATATGCAACCATAGGACAGGTAGGACGAGAAGATTGAAAGAAATGTCAACAATTTATTAAAATCGAGTATATTGTGCAATATACATTGAATACGTAATATATTAAATGCATATTGCATATTTGTGTCAAACGGGAAACATTCCTTTATCACAATTATTGTATGTAGTACCCAATGTTGCATCATCAGAAATAACAAATTAAAGAAAATTAATTGGTATAACTTTTTACATCTAGCAATAAATTGCAATGTTGTAGTTCCTCTGTATATGATCAATATTTGAGGGAAGTCAATTGAAAGACATGATAAACTTTATGCTAGAACCATTGGTTTAACAATATTATGTATACAGAATTAAATTCCATGGGATACCTGTGGCACCCACAGTGAAAATGCGGTTGAGTTTCTCTTTTTTTTTTTATTCGTATCCACAAATTGTAATGTTTTTTTAAAGTTTCCAGCGGGAAGTTTTGTGACAATAAAAGACAACTCTCTCCAATTGTCCTGTTCAGAGGTTTGAACCCGCACCTATTGGGTTGAAGCGCATGCATACTGCCTTTACGTCACCAATGCATCTGACTTTGCAGCGGGTCAAATTTTACTTAAAGAGGTAAGAGTTGACGCCAGGAAGCAAATCTCTGCTCTGTTAGCTCATACATGTACAGAATGGATGAGGTGAACTTTTTTCTTATAAGCTGTACAAAACATTCAACAGGAGTGAGACAATAAGATTCGCAGATTCCACCAAACCGAGAAGCAACACAAAAAGTTGAGACTGACCAATCATACCCAAAATAACGATTCATAGAGCAATGCATCCCATAGAAACGCCTTTAGGCGTCTTGTTAAGATAACTGTAACTCAGTACGAATATAAAATTGTACATTGGCAGGTAGGAAGGTACAATTTCCCAATACTAACAAGATTTGTTCTCCTGATACTTCTTTTTCACATTTGTTAATTTATCTGTATACATGAAGAGTGAACATTTATTGTGTACAAAACGTGTTTAAGTTTTGAGGTTGCACAATTAATATTAAAATAATTAATTTGTAATTCTGACTAATTAACCCTTTCCTCCCTAAGAGTGACTTAATAGATTTTACTGTCTCATGCCAGATGATTTTACTTGTCAAACAGAGACCCCTTTGGGGTTAAAGGGTTAAACGTAATACATCATACCTTGTAAAGCAAGAAGTCAAGGTCAACAGTGAATGTCAACCTTTGCAACAGAGGGAATCAATTCCTCTCTCTTTTACCATTACCCTTGTTCCCCAGCTGACTGTGAACTTAACTTGCCTTCCCTCTCTCAAATTAATGTCCATGTACTCTTGCCAAACAAACTTTTAAAACCCAAACACGTACGAACTAGTCAAAGATCCCTGTAGCAGGGATTTAACCCACTACTCTGAATGATAACAAGAAACAAAACAGCACCAGCTTGACCTGTTTGGCCTGTCAAGTAAAGGCCCACATTTATTTTGGCATGACTTGCAACAGCACTTTCCTTCAATAAATAATAATTGTCCATTTATTATAATTTAGCATACTTATATACAGCTTGTCATGTGTTGATCAGATTTTATATTTTGTGCAGTTTCTATTGGCAGACAAAATAACAATAAAATGTACCCATAACAAATGCTATAAATTGGCATCAACAATCAATCAACAATGCCATTGCTGTTTGGTTAAGATCTGTAAAATATGTTCTTTCGTAAGTATAAAAATGGCGACCATGTAAATCAACAATAAAAAATTTGTTTTACAAAATATCTGTAGCTTTTAAAGGCTTGAGTGTTTTCTGGGCACATCATCCTAATAATTATCTATCAGTAAAATAAAACAAGTATTTGCAGCATCAAAACCATTTTTCATTTTCTGAATGACAGACCTATGCATCGAATCACAAAGAAGCTGGACAAGTAGAATTATTATCAAGCATACAATATGAAAGTTGGTCTGTCTCAGTAGTAATTTTTTGACCACTGCAAGATGCCTTTATCATCATTTTACACCCAAAAGATAGAGAAATCATCTGTGCATCTTGAGAAATTTTAACCCGAAACATACCGAGGTGCGTATTTAATTGCTTTAATTAAAGTAATTTATTTTTGCTTTGTTATGTACTGCTTATTTATTTATTTAACTTAGCTTGCCAATAAATAACTTTAAGCTGCAAGTTTAAAAGCACTCATTTGTTAATATAATATCACTGTCAATCAATAATCTTGCCTGCAAGTATTGCCTGGTGCTGTAGGGCTCAGCCCTGACATACTGTATTTCTATAAAATTTCTTATAAAATACTATTAAGATTAATGGTGTTGATAAAAAATATTCTGACTAATTCCTTTTGCTCTGGACTATGGTGGCTGCTTTAAAGACCACTGTGGAAAATTTGTGCTTGTTGAGGGCGACACATAACCTGTGAATAAAGTAATATCAAATAAATAATCAATGAAAGGTGCATTAGACAATTTCAGGAATAACAAGATAAAGTATTTTATAGACTGTCCAAGATGCCACGGGATTTAAGTCAGTGACAAGATGCTGGGGATGAATTATCAGAGCAGACAGTCTTGCTTGGCAGCTGTATTATTATTTTAGAAAGCCAAGATGAAATCCTAGAGTAAATTGTAGGATGGGCACTGTTTGAGCAAATAACTGTGCCCTTGAAATTAATCTTCTGAGCCATTTTGGGCAACTTCATTTTTCTAGTCCAAGAATTCAAGTTTTCCTAGTTTAAAATCTTTTTGTAAAAAATATTAAACAAGAACCAAATGCCAAAGTCAAGGCGTACTCCAATATAAACAAAAAAAAAATGGTTGCTAGTCTGCAAGGTTCCTGGCAACTACTAGAAATATCTGAAGAGGCACTTAATTTAAAAATGTTTTTCAAAACTCATTGTAAATCTGAGTTTTTTTATTATTGTAAGTTTGTAGATTGAAAATTGCAAAACAGATGTTAAATAAAACTTTACTTTGTTTTACTGATCAAGGATGCTCCACTCACCACTGGTACCAGCTGATTTGTTACTGTGGTAACTAGAGAATGCCTCATGGACATGCTGCCTTTCACGATCCTATAAGCAAATACATTGTAGCACAAGTTAACCAAACATTGAATTTCAAACCACTCTTGAGGGAAGGAAATGCCATCCATACAACATAGCATGCATATGCAGGGCTGTGCTCTAGGGGTGCTCAGTCTACCCTGGCAACTTACTTTCGCCTTTGAGCAACCAGGACATTTAGTTTTTGCACCAAACGTATATACTGGGCACCTTGGATTTGAAGGGTTTATAGATTTTGGGCACCCAACTGCATTCTTAAAGCACAGCCTTGATATGTAAAGCATAATCTGGCAGAAAGAAATGGGTCCATCCAGACATTTAGAATAGTGAGTCCACATGAGCCTACTGCCGAGTTAAACTACCTTGCCACTGTTGAGTTCATTAATGGCTGTAAGTATCTGTTGCCTGGCATCCTTGCATGTCACGCCAAGCTCACTGAGATCTCTATCGTTTAATGTAAGGAACGCTTCCATGTCAACCTAAAAGCAACAGCATGACTAATTTGCAACATAAATCATCAACAGTCTTGGAATAAAATTACCTCTGAACCACAACAGCACATCTGTAGCAACAAGCATTGTTTAACAAATAAATTCCATTTGGCAGTGTGTGTGTTCTCTGATAATGTATAGATGACATAGAAAATTGGTAAGAACACACTACAAACTGCAGATGAGTAGCATGACTGATGTACTAACCACATTTGACGTCCTCTGTGTGCTATCAGAGTACACATGCACTGATAAATGGAATGTACTTGTTTTTAGATAGTATTTTCTACTTTTTGGACTCACACTGTAATTAATTTTGTGCATCTATATTTTAATCATGAATCCCCCTCCCCCCAAACAACATTGAAATATTCCAGCCATCGATGGACACATCTGCTTTTTCATGACCACTAAAAATCAACATTGTAATGGGGGAGGGGTGGGGGGGGTTAAAGCGGCAATTGTCCCAAGACTTTTGTCTTGCATTGCAGACCAATCAAAATGTGAGATTCAAGTTGCAACATCAGAATACTATGAAGTCTGATGTAGGAAAACACTAGCTATAGTCTACAGAAAAGTAGTTTAAGATCAACGTACAATAATTTCCATACGATTTTTATCATGCATTCACAAAAAAAAAGATTAATAAGAATTTTGCAGGATCAGGAAATTTCTCTCCACAGAGGTCCCTTTACTGCTTACCTCTTGTTCTTCAAATATAGGTTGGTATTTTTGCAATGACAAGTTCTTCAGGATATTTTCAAGGTCATCTGGAATGCAATTAAATTGGCACAGAAAAAGTGTGTGAGTACCTGTTTGTCAAACCACAGTGTGATATTTAATTGTAGCAAAATAACAACAATGTACTCCTACCATCACTGAATTCTAATAGAAGATAATATGGTGAGATACTGGTATAATATTGTCAATTTGATGACCTCCATACATCAGTAATATTTTGTGAGTGTCAGCAGAGAGTTGCCTACATGTACCAGTGGAAAATAACCACAAATTCCAACTTATATTTATTTTTATGGACTATAGTGCAAAAAGATAATGATGGAAAAAAGGCAATTTAATTTCTACATAAAAACAAGTAGCCCATCCCATCATACCTTCACTGTAGTCAAGCTCATTTTTAAAAGTGTATCTGTTTCTAGAATGGGATGAATGTGATGTGTCATCTGCATGGCCTTGCAAAGATGAGTAACTTGGGTCTTTATGTAACGAGGACCCCTCCATGGAAGCAGACTGTATGGCCATAAGGGTGGGTGACTGGCTGGTGGCACCTCTCCCTGTCTTGTGCCATAATGATGGTGACATGGCAGACATTGGGTTGAATGCCTGGTCTCCCATTGATGCTTTTAATGTCCTATCAAAAAAGAATTATTATAACAATAATATAATAAATCATTGAGTAGAGAAATCAATAATATTATTACTGGTTTACTGACAAGACCATAGCAATGGAGGACAACAACAAATGAGAATTTGACTGACAGGACAACAAATGCGCTTCACTAGAAGCAGATTCCTTTGCATTAAGGAACCTTATACATTCAGGATAACAGGTGATGGTGAAAGTAATAGGCAGACAATTATGAACCAGACATCTTAAACACAGAAGAACCAGATGAAAAAGGAAAAACAAATTAGTATTGTCTGTCTAAATGCAACAAGCTGACCAAAAAAGGTTTGGCATACAAACAGTAAGGCCACGTTTATGCCCAACATGTGCCCATCATGTTTTTTTTTCCATGAGTACCTGCCTGTGATCAAGATGAAGTTTCTGTTAGTTAGAAATCAACCAACCATTCTAAATTGCTTTTTTGGAAATTGTTACTTAAAAGGCCTTTGCAGTAATACTGCCAGTGTAAAAACAGGCTCTCTAGAGAACAATCTCCCAAAAGGACTCAATGAAACTGAACCTTAACCCACGTTACTGACACTGTCTTCGTTTATATATCAGTACGTCAACAGTAAACAGGGCAGTCATTTGTCACTTTCCACATTATTTTGAACAAATTCAATTGACAATCTTAATTTGAATTTTCAAATGCTTGTAGCATGTAAAATCCAGTTACAAGTACGGTGAAAGTTTGAAAAACACAACAAGGGAAATCCCGCTATCCCCATGAAACACCATCCACTAATAAGGACCTATAAAGTAAAGCTACCTAGAGAGGTTTCTACTAACTTGGACCCTGAATTGTTGGATGCAGATGAGTAGAAGCTTGCAGTGGAGTATGAAGATTCTGGACTGCCAGTAAAGTTGCCAGTCTTCTTAAATGTAGGAGATGTTAATTGGCGATATGCTGGGTAGGCACTAATGCTGCTCTGCAGGAATGGAAAAAAATAACATGCAACCTTAACATAAACTGCTACTGCAAAGAAATTACTAAACCAAAGGACAGTCCTGTTACTGAGCTCACTTAACTGAATAACACTGTGAGAATACATTTCAAATGTTCATTACTTAAATTTTCTTTCAACTTGAGATTAGAATTCCTATGCAAAAAAAAAAAGAGAGAGAGAAAGCTATCTTGCTCTGCTAACTGTTTCATGGTTTTGACACATGATGCTACTACAGAGTGATTTAGAGTGCCCTTATCAAAACCAGCATCTAATTTCAGTTACACTTCTAATAATAATATAAACAGGACAGTGATTTTGCAAGATCACAGTCCAATAGAGAAATCAAGGGGGTGAGCACCCGAATTGATTTAAATCTATCTCTAATTTGGTTTAGTAGAAATATTTTACTTGTTACAAGGAAACATAGAGTAGTTTGTAACACTGTTAGTTTGAATTAAATCGATTTTTAATTAACAATTCCCTGCATGATTTTCAATTTTAGATCTTTTAAATAATTAAATTGTTTTGTATTCAGTTAAACTTCCTGAACTTATAGTTTTTATCTCTACATACTTTTCATAAATACCTTTAATTTGCCATAACATTACTACATTACATTAACTTTTATGTGACCTATTTAACAAAGAAGGCTTATGTGTTAAAAAAAGATATGAATGACAATGTTAAAGTTAATTACAATATTATCCAGGTCATCTTCAAAATACATTTCATGTATGTCAGGAATGGATTCACCATTAACGCAAAGACTGGGTACCTACAAGAACAGTGACACTTTAGAAAGAAGAATAACTTACAACACATTACAATCACTTTTAATTACTACTATTAGTAATTCCGGCAAATTTATTGTTCATAGCTTAAACATTTTACCTACTTGAAATTAAGAAGTTAAAAATTGCAGTTAACAACAAATGTCTCATATTTACTTGCCACTCCATTTGTCTTTGACTTTCTTCAAATAATTTTTTAACAATTATTGGACAAGGTTGAGCAAAATATCGTGATTTGTCTGTGGCAAGCAGATCAATTATTTGTCAAGGCCCAAAGGCCGAGGCAAATAATTGATCTGCGAGACACTGACAAATCACAATGTTTTGCGATAACCAAGTTCAATAATAGTTTTATCATTCGATCGCCAAGTTTGTTTTGATATTTTTTGGGAAGCGGTAAGCGTGCGCTGCTGGCAGAAATCAATTGGTTTCCTTCTCAGTTAATTAATTTATTCTAGCGTGGTTACAATTGCGCATGAGCAGAATATTATTTGCAGCAAAAGCGCATTTAGACGATATTACGCATGAGCAGACCATTATTTGTAGGCAGTTATTTGCAGGTCATGTGGTGGGATCTCAGCCAATGAAAAGGGGGAAAATATCCATCGAATGATAATTATTATTGTTTTACTCAAACAGATCCTTAGCAACAAAAATATTTATGTCTTCCACTTGGCACTCATTTTGAATATTAACATATTTTTGTTGCTAAGAAAAGAATGCCCTAGACTCTCTCTCCCTTTCTTCAGGATTGTTATTTTGGAATATTGTTTGAAATAGAAGCAGAAAAGACACTGAGAGGGAATGTGAAACAAAAACCTAAATGTGGATAAAAATAATTATTGAAAATAAAAATGTGAATCAAATGACAATATCATGTGAGAAATCAAAATAAAAGTGAAGTTGAAGAGTACTTACTGGATGTCGAGGAGCAGATTGATTACCCAGATTGTCACTGCGTTGACGACGCTGCATTCTTGGTAATTCAAATGAAGAGGAGGGGAGAGGTGGTGGCACAACAGGGGTTATGACATCATCAGGTAGTTTGTCAACATGCGATACCAGTGCCTGCAAAGAAAAGGAATCTCTATCAGATTTCTCTATACAATTTCAGAGAGGCATGCCACAGAAATAAGGGGGAAGGGAAGGGCATAACTCAACAATATGCCTTCAAAGTACAACATGCTCAAACTCCAAGACATAGTTTGCATGTGGGATAAACAATCCACATTCCATTCTAAAAAATTATACCTGAGTATACTACACCCCAACTCAGTTTTAAAGCCATTTCCATAGCTACTATGAGAGGGCCCCCAATAGTGACTTTCAATGTCATCATCTCAACTAAATTTTTTCCTCAATGCCATAATGCCAATCCTGGTCAAGGAAAGGTGGCTTTTTCAGTGGATCTAGATTCCATCTAAGCAACTAAGTAAATACTATTTTGCTCTGATTTGGCTCAAAATGACTACTGATTTGTTAATGACATGTTTTTAAACATTCACTACCATCTAGAAACTTTCCTCATTGTAGTTACAGGAGTCAAAATAAATTTGTAATTGAATGGAATAGTCCTTTCGAACTGGGAAACCACCTGAAGGTGAAAATTAGCATCGTCATTAAACGATGGAATTTCACCAATAACACCAATGTCAGTCGTATCGATTTTATTGGCAAATGACTCTTCTTTGGAATCTTCACTACTGCTTGGCAACTTGTACTCTAAAAAGCCTTCCTCTTCATTTCCCACATGATGAGTCTGATGATAGGGTCGTGCAAAACATGAATAGTTTTCAAAATAAGACATTACTAGTTTGGTTGGGCATTTCTGACTTTTTATGCAAAGGTGACAACTTGATTTTGTCACTGGTCTTCCCAGATCTCAGTTCTGTAAGGCGAGATATCTCACATTCTGCTTTGTAAGATTGCCGAATCCCATGTCCTGTTCACAGCTACAATCCTGAGTCTTGCTCCTCCCTTTCCCTAAATCCCGAATCCTGGCCTTTAATTAAGACAAATCACAGTTCCCAAAAAAACCTATTGGGGACCCTCCTATGAATGTGCAACTTCATTTTGCAGGTGAATTGTATCGTAATATGGACTGAATGCTAACTGTAATAATATTAACAGCCACAAACTAACTTAATAAATTAATAATTTAATTTTTTTTTCCAAAATTTTTTTAGGCATCTTAACGCAATTGCATATAATAGGACATTTGCACGATGATGCCATTTGACTACAACTACCAGAATTCAGTTTGTTTTTCCTTTCTAATTCAAATTTTGTAATCCCAACGGGGTAAAATAACAATAATTCTAATTAGCACGAGAAAAGCAAAACCTGAAGGATTCTGGTAGTTGTAGTCAAATGGTGTCATCATGCAAATGTCCTATTGCA
>OX419339.1:13287362-13329862 GCA_948470475.1 Galaxea fascicularis
TTTTCTTTTTGCAATAGTATGTAAGCCTCCTGTAAGTAATGTAAGTAAGTAACATGTGGTATGTAGGTATGGTATTCTAGTATCGTAATGTAAGTTGTAATATGTCGTTATGTAAGTTATATATTGAATAAAATTAAAAAAAAAAAAAAAAAAAAAAACGTCAAATTGTGTTGGTGAAACCCAGATGAGTCAGTAAGCTTACATATGTTCTGCTGCTTCACTGATTGTTATTTAAATGCGAAGCTTCTTTAAATGTTGAGTTTTAATCTGGCTATATTTCTTAAAGTCCTACGTTTTGTTTTGCAACTGCTACTGCATTCTTTAGTTTGTGGGTACATTGTTGGTCATCTGATCATTGTGTTATGTTAGGAAAATATTTTACCTTGCCAGTACAAGAGAAAGAGAATGTGTAATGTTTACAATGAAAGTAAAATGCTACGTCTAAAGAAGTAATGCCTAATTTTTTTAAGTATACAACATCAGAAATTCACAAAGGCAGTAATGTGAGGTGTAAAAAAGTGGAAATTCCTGGGGGGGTGGGGGTGGGGCACTACCAAAGACCCCCTGGAATGGAAATTCTTGTGGGGGGAAGGGGGGTATATGGATATTTCTGGAACCACACAATATCTGAGTAAACCCCCTGCATCACATCCAACCAGATCCAGAGAATGCTATATGATCAGATAGTGAATTGCAGTACTTTAATTTCTAACTTACCTGAAGCCAGAGATCTCAATGTTACAGCAGAGTCAGTGGTGACAGGACTAGTGTCTGTGAATGGACTCTTATAATTCCCCTGCAGATAGAGGTTATCCATGCTCTTGGAAGAATGCATCACCTGAATCTTGCTACTTTGGATTTTAAACGTTCGGTTGACGTTGAAGTTTCGAAATCTACTTGAAAGTTTAGACCACCATTTCTGCAGCATGCAACATATGGTCAGTGGTGCCAAATTAAAAAAAAAACAATGTATGCTACTGGAAACTGAGCTATTTCAAGCATAGAGTACAGTACTCTACAGATTTTATACATGGCTGCATTTTTCACTTTTTGGTCTGTTGGCATTCTATCCTGAAATTTACCTCAAAATGGCATTCAACTTTTTGCCAGCACACAGGGTTACAATATTAATAAATTATTATTCATCAGAAGAGGATAAAGAAGAACCCATGGAGTAAATTCTGACTGTGGTATTAAATTATTTAATGCAGCAGTCAGAATACATATTATAAAGTTACATGCATAATTAAAGCGAGACAGGCAAGAATGAGACAAAAGAAGTCCATTTATGGTGATAATTTTTTCTCTTGACTATAGTAACTTACAACAACGCCCCTCTGCATAATATACCATGGACGCAACAATAAACAAACATTCATTGTTTGGAAATACCTTTTCTCCATGATGTTCAGCAAAGTCACTATCAAGACAAAAAAAGCCAAACGTTAATCATACAGGTCATCCTGAAAACAAAATAAGAAAATGCACCTGAACATTTCAATCAAAGGTGCATGGTTATTGCACAGCATGACAAACTCTGTTTTCTGTACGCCCCATACAGGGATTGTCTTCATGCAAAAATAGGCAGTGAAGGACTGCATGTGGCTACTGCTTTAGAATCTTCCCATACAAGTGAAAGGGATGCGAAACGTTAGTCAGTTGTTGAGGAAGCAAATCACCAGCCTTTACTCTTTATATGTTGAGAGTCACACGAGTCACACTTTTCTGATCAAAGATGTTATTAGAATTTTCACTCAGTTGGTACAGTATCTGTATCTGTTAGTATAACACTTATACTTGCAATTTTTATTTCAAGGGCCAAAGAAGCTGAACAGAGCGCCAAACGGCATTTAGAATCAAAAAAAGTTTCCAAAGGGCAAGCCGGATGGACAACAGTTTCAGACCTAACTTAGTTTCTTTAAAGATACTTAAATATCATTCAGGTTGAACGAGTAGGAATATGATAAAGTGTAACTCAAATAGCCACAAGAATGTAGGATACAAGAAATCATGAAGTCTAATCTGGGGACATACAGTGTAAGGACTTAAGTACAACCTAGAGACACAACAAATTTTTGTCCACTTGATCAAACCACTCCCATGTCTAAAGCAGTAACTCATCCAGTACTAATGCTTTCTTGTACAGGCTTGGCAAAATGGAATTTCTTTTTGTTTAAAGATTGGGCACTCTTGGGATGTAGCACTTCTCACCTATCAATCTTTGAAATGTCTTTTTCTGATCCAACAATAACACTTTTAGAGTCAACCTTCCCTTTTCCAGTTTGTAGAGATGGAGAATTATTATAATCTAGAGAACACAGATGAGGAAAAAAATGTGCAATGATCTTTGGCTTTGATACATAAGAACACCTTAAAGATGGATGTGTAAAACATGTATTCCTGCCATGATATTCATGACAATAATTGATCATTGGAAATCCAATCAATCGATCAATCAATAAAAATCACAGACAGTTATTGTTATCAGCCATTCCCTGACCAATGAATGATCAAAGCTTGAGTCCTCCAACTGATATTGATTGCCATCGATCGCCATTCACTATTATTGACTATCGTTTGCTATTGAGCTGAGTGTTCTCCTGGTGCATGGATTTCATTAAGGTTTTAAACAGAAAGGCAATTGCTTTCCACAGACAGGCAAATATGTTCAATTTAACTTATTCACCACAAAAAAATACCTTAATGTGCTCATGGCAGGTGGGCAAAACTATGTTTACAGCCAGCAAATTTGCCAAGTGCCTGGCCCTTAATGAAACCCCTGCTCGCCCTATCAATCGACTACATGTCTGGCACCAAGCTCAGAGTACCAGCCTAAAGTCACGGCTAAGATCAACCATTTTCATACCACATTGTGTTGAGCGAGCACGTTTGACTGTTAAGCCGTCTCTCTCAACATTGCATTTGAACGGCTTCCCATGTTTGATCTATATCAAACATTTTCATCCCCATAAGCAAATGTCTGACCATTTAGCCAACTCTTCAAACAAAGCAAGCTCGAGGGGGAAAAAGCCACCAATGAGGAACTGAATCTGCCGATGTGCACATCATATTTTATTTCAGTGGTAATACAGAGAAAGCATTATGTGGGCTCATTTAGCTTGATGTTTCATCAAACATTGTTTGCCTGTTAGGCACCCAGTGTTATGTGCATCAAAACAATGTTGGATGAAAATGTTTGATCTTTTAGCCAAGGCGTAAATGTGTACCCTGCAACTTTAATAACTGCCAAGACAGTGAAATGTAAAATGCTTTATTTACAGAAGAAATACAGTGAAATGTAATAAAATTATTATTACATTTCACCATGCAGCAGGGTTTGAGCCAGCTTTCTCGCCTCAGGAAAAAAATTTGTCCCTCTGTGGCCCTTGAAAAGGGACAAATAGGCAATATTTGGGGAGAGAAAATATTGGTTTCAATTGCCTTAATGTTCCAACCAATATTGTATCCTTGCAACTCTGTCATGCTCATCAGTGAATCTTTCCTGCAGTCAGGCCTGTATTAAAGCATCCTGGTGCTCATGTGAATTCACATGCCTGCTTAGAGACATTGTTTTAAAATTTGTGCAGCCTTTGTTGCTTCCAAAAGGGTTTTATTTCTTGCCAGCCGGCAAAAGTGACAAAAGATGGCATTATTTTTGTACCATTTGTGTTCATTCAACCATTTCATCTGGAATATGCAAGGTTTCAAATTCTGAATCTAGGCATCGTTGTCGTCATCGTGAAATTCGTTTTCAGGTTTTTCCTCTTTCTGTGTTGCTGTTTTTCTTTCTTTCACTTTCAAAATAACTCAAGATTTTCCTCTTTGCCATCTCCAAAAAAATATCAGGAACAGCCAATGACAGAAACAGCCTTTGACGCAAAGCATGTGCAATGCATACATAATGACATGTCAACCAGTCACATGTGCATTATTTGAAGTCTCAATTTACTTCTAAAAGCTCTCCTCACTTGTTTATTTCATTGTTCGTACATTGCATTGCAGTGTTAGCACAAACAAGTGTTTTTTATGTCACAGAAATAGGATTTTATAAATATAGTTTTGCAGTACAACAAATCATAACACTTCCATGAAAAGATCCATGGAATTTGTACAACTTTTAAAATGACAACATCCATTTTCTGATGTGTATGAATTTTTATAAGCTTAAATATCCGACTTCATTAATGGCAGACTCTGTAATATTTAACACAACAGAATAGCTATGATCTTCGGGGACGTTTATGGCCCAGCAAGTTTGCACTTTGGCTCAAACCCTGCATTAAGTTGATATTTCCCAAGGCTGTTGCCTAACAGGAGCCCAGTAGCTTGGGGCACCCGATGAATAGCTCCGGGCGCCTTCATTCTTCACTTCAACACCTTACACTTTGTATGGTGGGCTCTTAAGTTCTCAGCATTTAGCTCTGGGGGCCCCTTTAAAATTTTCCTAGGCAGCACCCTTGTTTCCTCTTTAAAAGCATTTTCTTTTTGACCTCCCAAAAATATGGAAATTGGTCAAACTGATAATAAATTGATGACAATCATTGGCAATCATTACCAGTCAATGATAACCAATGACAAACTATCAAATTCTGATATCAACAGATTCATTGTTAATTACTGCCACTGATTGCCGTAGAATGTTATCAATCATCAATAACAAATTCATCAATTGACCGTGCTGGGAGATATTGAATGCTGGAAAATCTGATACACTAGTTGCTTGGCAATGGGTGAAAGGACAACTGAAAAATTGTTGTGAGTCCCAGGCAGGAGTTAAACCTATAACCTCCGAAACGCCTCTTGCATGCTCTATCCAATGAACTACAGGATCACAGTAACATGTTAGATTATAAATTCCTCAAAACACTGGTATTTTAATTGTTACAAACCAAAGATACTTACAGCTTTTAGGAGTCGATGGAAACTGCATACTGACAGAGGCTAAGAGACGCACAATGTCAGTATTACCTGAGGGGCAAACACAGAAATGATGGAATGAACATTTGTCTGAACTCAGTCACACTTTTGTCAATGGCAGTTGAATAGCACATGCCAGACTCACATTTCTGATCCATGAGTGTTCCTTCACACTCAGGAGGGGTCTTTGATCTAATGCTCACCTGTGATGGAACCAATGTCGAAGGCTCTGCAACCAGTGTTTCCCTGGATGGTGACATCAGCTCCTGATTCAATCAACAACTTAGCAACCTCTTTATATCTGAACCCAAAACAAAACAAAACACAAATGAACAAAGATACAATACTGGTCACTCAATCACCAAATGGACAACTCAAACTTCAGCATCTACAGTGTACATAGTGAGTCTGTGTGCAATGCTCAGCAGCTTGTGACAAGTTTCTTAAATTACTTAGCCAAGCTGTTGCATACTTCTCACTTTTGCAGATGGCTGCACACTTAAATTTTTTTAGAGAAACAAACTTTGCAGACTCATGCATTATATAAATGACTCATGCTTTGATAGCTCAGTGGTACCATAGCTGTTGGTTATAGGTTCCTTGAGGGAGAATGTGCAGTTTATTTTCTGGGTGTGCCTATATGTCACTCACAAAAACAACAACACCTTTCCTGTATCTTATCATCACCCATGCATCAAGACATAATTATAATGCATCATGAAAAAATGTGACAATTCACAATTTGCACAATCCCATAATGCAATCTGTTTTGGGGGGTTCTTTACATAAAAACAATACAAGTTCTTTACTCTTGGGACTGTATCATGCTTCAGTGAACAGGATACCCATTGTTTTAATGCAAATGAATTATGGGATTTGTGCAAGTAGTGTATGCATCCCTAGGCTTTAAGTTGTATTAAGTCACTAAGATGTATTTGGGGGTTTATAAGAAATCCCTAAATCCTACCCATGGTAAGTTGCCTGCATCAAAGCTGTCCAGCCACTGGCCCGGTCTTGTTTGTTGATATCAGCACCTCTTTCTATTAGCAACTGCACTACTGAAAGGTGTCCTCCTATGGCAGCATACATCAGTGGGGTTGCTCCATCTTCATCTAACAAATGAACATAACCAAACACAGCAATACAGGGTCAGCAGTATTCAGCTAACTGACACCAATGCAGAATCATCCAAACTAGAATACAGAGGAGGGTAATGGGTTTGAATCCCATCTGGAACTCAGGAAATTTTTGTCTGGGTTTCTTTAAAGTGCTACTGAGACCAAATCAGGCATTTCTTTATTCTCTTGCTTTATGTAATGTTTGAAAGCTTATTAAAGTGTATGCCAAATTTGAGTTCAAAATTCCTATTGGAAGTCTGCTTTTTTAAGCCATATTTTTCGTGATCGAGCGTCTGCCATTCCTCAAACAAGATAATGTCCAAGCAAGGGTAAAGGCTTGGATAGAGGTCCTCTGTGACATCATCTTATCCCATCCTATCATCAAAACCAAAGCGCACACAAAGAAGTGACCGTTCCACAAGCGGAAATAGGAGATATTCTTCATCTGCTCATGGCCTTGCGCACGGTGTTCAAGTTCAAGTTCACTTCTTTATATCAGTAATACTGGGTAAAATTTTGTCCGTTAACTGAAAGCGAGCGGTCAGCTAATTTTATTGAGGTCACGGAGCACGTTCTAGGAACCAGGTCTGATCAGGTTGTAATGAGGTCTTTTGTAACCTGGGTTGTAATAAGGTCCATTGTAACCTGGGTTGTAATGAGGTCTGTTGTAACCCTGGTTGTAATGAGGTCTGTTGTAACCCAGGTTGTAATGAGGTACGTTGTAACCTGGTTTGTTATAAGGTCCGTTGTAACCCAGGTTGCCATAAGGTCCGTTATAACCCAGGTTGTAATAAGTTCCGTTGTAATGCTGGTTGTCATAAGGTCCGTTGTAACCCAGGTTGTCATAAGGTCCGTTATAGCCCTGGGCCGAGTTTCTCGAAGCATGGTTAAGCGCTAACCGAGATTAAATACCATGACAACCTATATGGTTTAATCCAACTTAACCCATGGTTAGCGCTAACCAGGCTTTGAGCAACTTGGCCCAGGTTGTAATAAGGTCCGTTGTAATGCTGGTTTGTAATGAGGTCTGTTGTAACCCGGGTTGTAATGAGGTCCGTTGTAATGCTGGTTTGTAATGAGGTCTGTTGTAACCCAGGTTGTAATGAGGTCCATTGTAACCCGGGTTGTAATGAGGTCCGTTGTAACCCAGGTTGTAATGAGGTCTGTTGTAACCCAGGTTGTAATGAGGTCCGTTGTAACCCGGGTTGTAATGAGGTCTGTTGTAACCCAGGTTGTAATAAGGTCAGTTGTAACCCAGGTTGTAATGAGGTCTGTTGTAACCCGGGTTCTAAAAAGGTCTGTTGTAACCCAGGTTGTAATGAGGTCCGTTGTAATGCTGGTTTATAATGAAGTCTGTTGTAATGCTGGTTTGTAATGTCAGGTAGTTTGTAACCCTAATTTGTAATGTCAGGTACTTTGTAACGCTGCTTTGTAATGAGGTTCTTTGTAATGCTGGTTTGTAATGCAAGGAACTTTCTCCTTCACCCCTCTCCGACTGATAGTCGCAATACTGGTGCAATGTAGTGCGGCATGCGGCCTGGGTACCGCAATATAAAGGAAATCGAAGCGCACACTCTCTTCCTCTTTGTTTCGTGGCTCGTTTGACCGACCACGTTGTTTATCCCTTTCAATACTTTTAGCGTTTTTTTTCTCTTACCTTCTGCACTCATACCGTTGAGAATGACAGAAAACACATCGAGCAATGTAAGTATTTTCGGTTGCGTTGTGAGTTTGCCGTTTCACTTTTAGTATTACAGGAGATGTTTACAATCGAAGGTACGAGTCATTGACCGCCTTCTGTTGTCCTTAGGCTGACAACTCACCATCTGACCCGATCCAATTGGCGGGCAGCGGCGAAGAACGTTCAAATATTGAGAAGTTAGTGGCGGAGGCTGTTGCAAAAACAATGCCAGCAGTCTTAAGAGGCCTCTTCGCCTCGCCAACATTGCCGGGTCAAACCAACCTGAAAGAGGATGATGTTGCTATGAAAAATTCGACTGAAGCTGCACCTTCTTGTTCTCGTGGCGACCGTTTTTATAGCAATGAGCAGGAGAAGACTATCTCCCAAGACCTGTTGGCCTTTACTACCAAGGCCTTAACAAAGGAGAAGTGGAAAGAGCTGACTACTTCTTATCCTCAGATTAAGGACACAGAGTCCCTGCTGGTGGCCCCTACTATGGAGGCTGGGATGAAAGAAGATATTAAGAAACGGCACGGTTACACGAAAAGGAAAGACCTGTTTTTGTTTGATGATGGGCTTGCTGAATGCCAGTCCTCCTTTCTCGTGGTTGCACGCCCAATTCTAGCAGCCCTCTCAGCCCTTGATCATGTAGGCGGAGAGGATGAGAGTGCAGACATTGACCCTGATGCAATAAAGGATGAGCCATGCTTCTCAGACCGGGATAATGCTTGCCCACCTTCATTACAGAGGTCTTCAACGTTTACACCTACATGCAGTGACTCAGTATGGCCATGGCAGGGATGTAGTGATTCCCTTATCCCATCTGGCCCTAGACGACTTGGAGTGGTGGGTCTCGCAGAGTGTCCATCTGAATGGCTGTCCTATCCGACACCCCCCGATCGATGCTACCATTTGGACCGATGCTTCCAAGAAAGGCTGGGGGGCAGCGTACCAGGGAATATCTATTGGAGGTCACTGGAGTGTCGAGGAGGCGAATGCACACATCAATGTGTTGGAATTACGGGCTGCCACGTTAGCCTTGGAAGCACTACTCTGACATTAGCGACCTGTACCCAAACATGTCCACTTACGGACCGACAACACGACTGCAGTGGCATACATCAACAAGAGGGGGGGGGGGGGGGGGCACACTCCCCTGCTCTGACAAATCAGGCCTTGGAACTGTGGGCAGTTGCCCTGGAAGCAGGAGTGTCCCTGACAGCACAGCATGTTCCAGGGATTCAGAATGGAGCAGCAGACTCAGCCTCGCGGCAGCTAGAGAGCAGAACTGAGTGGACCCTGAACAGGGGAATATTTCAGTGGTCCTTCTTCCTCGAATCCTAAGGAAGGTAAGGGAGGACCAAGCAACGGTTCTCCTAATTGCACCCAACTGGTCTGGTCAACCATGGTTCCCAGAGTTACTTCAAATGCTTGTGGATCAACCTCTACTACTACCCCAGCTTCCATCTCTGCTGTTCCTACCTTTTCAGCCTACAGCTCACCACCCCCTGTGGCAGTCACTACATCTAGCAGTTTGGCCCTTATCAGGGATCATTATGAAGCAAAAGGTTTTTCAAAGGAAGTTGTTGACATCTTGTTGGCATCAAGGGGAGCGGCCACCCCAGAAGCGGTATACAGGCCCCTGGAAGGCATGGGTTCGCTGGTGTTCTCAACAGGCTACCTGTCCCATTTCAGCACCTGTAGCAGAAGTCCTTGCATTCCTTGCCTTCCTAGTTACACAGGGGAACTTGGAGTGCAGAACTATAGCTGTCTATAAGTCAGCAATTTCTCAGACCCATGACCCCATTGGCTCTACAGAGTTAGGAAATCTACCCATTGTTTCTCGGTTTATGCAAGGTATTTTTAAGAGTAAGCCTCCCAAGCCTAAGTACTGTTCTACATGGAGTGTTCACACAGCATTATCATACTTGGAATCTCTTGAACCTTTAGAGGATCTGACTCTGAAGCAGCTATCTTATAAAACTGCTATATTGTTGGCACTCACATCGGTTGCAAGAGTTCATGAACTGTCTTCTTTGGACTTATCCTACTCTCTCAGGAAGGAGGATTCGTGGGAATTTACTCTCCCTATGCATGTGAAGACTTTCAGGCCTGGCCACCCAGCCCACAAGATTTTTCTGCCTTGATTTCCAGAGAACGTGAAGATCTGTGTTGTCCGTACCCTGGCGGCTTATGTAGAGAGGACGAAGATGCTGCATACATCCTCCAGGCTGCTCGTGTCCTTTATCTCACCCCATAAAGCTATTTCAAGCCAGTCTGTCTCTCGTTGGCTGACAAGAGCCCTACGGTTGGCAGGAGTTGATTTGAGCTATTCTGGTCACTCAACTAGGGGAGCGTCTACTTCTGCAGCTGCTGCAGCCGGCCTTTCGGTAGATCTCATCTTAGAAGTGGCAGATTGGGCTTCTGCACAGACATTTGAACGTTTTTATCACAGAAAACAATGCCATGGTGCCTTTGCCAGGGCAGTGTTGAATAGTTAGGTTTATCATGACACTGTTTGCTTATATGGTAGAAGTTGCCTCATTTGGTTAGTTGTTTTGTTAATGACACATGCCTGTTGTGGATTATTAAATCCTTGTGGCTACGTTAGTCGGTTTTGCTTTGATTGGCAGTATTGCTTTGGAATTCTACACCAGTATTGCGACTATCAGTCGGAGAGGGGTGAAGGAGAAATTATATTTCCCCGGAGGGTTGGTACTTACCTGATGGGGAGATGTGGTTCTCCGAACCCCTCGTAGACTGATATGAGCAATACTGGTCCCCAAGTCATTGAAGCTATCCTTCCTCCCCACCCTTGTACTGCCAATCAAGACGGCCTCACCCTCCACTACTGCGAGGAAGAGCGCATGCGCTTCGATTTCTTTTATATTGTGTTACCCAGGCCGCGTGCCGTGCTACATTGCACCAGTATTGCTCATATCAGTCTACGAGGGGTTTGGAGAACCACATCTCCCCGTCAGGTAAGTACCAACCCTCCGGGGAAATATAATTCCTAACCCTGGTTTGTAATGAGGCCCTGCTGATTTGTAATGTCAGCCCTGGGTGGTAATGCAGTCATTTGTAACTCTGGTTTGTAATGTCAGGTCCTTTGTAACAGTGGTTTGTAATGTCAGGTACATTGCAATGATTGTAACCCTGGTTTGTAATGTGAGGTACTTTGTAACACTGGTTTAATCGCTTGCAATACCTTTTAAGGCAAAGATGCCTTCTTGTTATACAGTTTTAACTTCAACCCCCCGAGGAGCTTTTTAAGATCCACTCCATGTATTTCACATCCAATTTCTTCAAAAAGACCTTTCACATCGAAGGAGCATCCATTGGACTAATTACTTGTGCCATTCCCACAAATTGGAAAACTGCACACTATTTCCCAAAGGATGTAATTTCTTCAACACTGTCTCCAGCAAACACAAGAAAAAACAACCCCAATATGTGACAGGATGTTGCTAGTTTGAATACTTTGCAACTGAGATACAGGAGACTTGTGGGAGCTCAGGCTATTATTAAAGGTAGCCAGGTTTATGTGACAAATGTTGGGCACACTGATCAGATTGTGGATAAGTGGAATAACATACATTGAACTTGCTATCTCTTTTCTGAATGACTGAAAGCATACTGACAGTGAATTTTCAAAATCAGTTCCTGTGACAGCATCTAGCTACAGATTATACAATAATTATGTCAAGAACAATCAAGGTTACTGGTAATCTGTGATGCCATGAATGACCCTGGTGCATGATTTATTGGGATAATCATGTCAAGTTTGCACACTTTGTGTGGCTTGCCATTAATGAAGAAGCAAAATCAGGTCCAGGTTTGCAAGTGAATGTTTACTGATTTGACAATTTTTATTTCAAATTATTAGATTTGGATTTTGTAGTTCCAGAAAATAGCCATACCTACACCACACTTAATATAGAATATTATTATATGGCTAGTGTTTGTATACAATATAACGCGCGCTCCGATTGGCTAAGCAAAGCGAAGCGCTAGGGCATTATTCTCCCGTAATGCCCACGGCCGATTACAGATGATGCAAATTAGGAACAAAAACAACAAAAAGTCATCCAAAGGCCACATTTGTTTTATTTACATTGAAAATTGGTGCCTCTAGAGCAAAAAACTGAAAGCACAACCAGGAAAACTATTAGTGAAACGTTTGACTTGAGTTTGGAAAAACTTAATGAATAGATTACCGAGAAGCGACGACTTGTGCTTGCCTCGGCCTAGCTGTATTGACCTCGCTATCACTCGGTCAATACGGCAAGGCCTCAGTTTGAGATTTTCCCATAACGACCTCACTCTGGGTTATTAAGTAGTTA
Source organism: Galaxea fascicularis (assembly GCA_948470475.1). Classification (NCBI taxonomy): domain Eukaryota; kingdom Metazoa; phylum Cnidaria; class Anthozoa; order Scleractinia; family Euphylliidae; genus Galaxea; species Galaxea fascicularis. The sequence goes on from OX419339.1 coordinate 13,299,422, forward strand.
GTAACAGTGCATAATTAATAAAACACTTTAACTTTAGAGTGTTTTCTTAACATTAATGCTAATGCTACTTAGTTGTGAAAATGAACTTTTCCAGAGGGGTTGGGGGGTGTTTGTCATATTTTGGGAAAAAAAAAAAAGAGGGGGCGGTGGGTATTGTCTCCTTGAAAAAATGGAAAATCCAGGGAGGTTGAAGAGGAGGGAGTCATAAAGGAAATTCCCTTCATGGTAAGGGTATTGATATTTTCTGGGACCACACATTTTCTGATATCCAGAATAATCAAGGTCTCAGTAAGAGTTATCAGCTGAAACTGAACTCTTACCTCAACGTTGATTATTCTGGATATCACAAAAATTATTTATAACTGTGATGTGTGTGAGATGATAAATTTCTAGCATAGTAAATTAATGAAAACACAATTTCTTAAACCTTTACACACATAGATCTGCATCCACAGTTGAGGAATGCAGAATTACAGTGTAGCTTCTTACCAGTGGCATTTTTGTCTACTTCCCCTTGCTCCAGCAATTCTTCAACCAATGCATAATTACCTGTGAGCAGAGAAGTAAAGACAATGACAAAGCCTATAATACTCACTCCTTCAGACAGTTATCAAATAACAAAGCAGCAAGAGGGCAGAATCAGTCAATAAGGCTGTAACAATACATTGAACTATTGATTTTCTATCACAATTATTGCGATAGATCGATAGTCAAAATGAAACATCAATACCTATCCATAGTTTCGATAGTTTCAATACTTCTAACATTTTATCTTTGTTGGAAAATAGACACCTTTTTACCCATCTTTGATTCTCAAGGTCACAATAACAGTCAAACAGAAACTAAAAGCAATCTGCCTACTACACCTGTCACAATACTATTGCAATATCCACGTAATCTATTGCAATACAATAATAATTGCAATTGTGGCGGTTAAAATTTCCCCAATAGTCACCCTTATCAGTCCATGGTCGACAAAATAATATCGTGTACAATTTACCATTTCTTGCTGCTTCAATGATACTTGGACGAACAAACTTCTGCCCTACAGTAAAGAAAAATTACCTTTTACTGGGAGGTTTTAATTCTTCCAGGCATTTCACTTTATTACCCTTTCATATGTTCCATCAATGTGATTCAATCATACTTTGATTAGGATTTACTGTGAGATCCAGAAAACTGTAAACACTCAATGTTTCTAGAAATATGTCTATTGTGTTGCAAGAGAACACTGTTATGAAAAGTTGTTGCATGACTTGCGTCACTGTCTAGAACCTTCATGAACAGTTAATTAGTTGCATCAGCAGATTTTCAAGCCATTTACAAGTGATGCTGTAAATAGTTTAACCTTGTAATGTTACTTTATTTAGTTGAGCCAGACAGTTCAAGAATCTTGTATATAAGCCGATCAGTGTAGCTTTTAGTAGAGAGAATGAGTCAGTAGTGTTTACAAGCTGTGAGCGTTGCTGGAGGCCGTGTTTATTGAAGTGTGACAGAGGTCACATGTACATTTGGCAGAAGCTGTGTTTATTTGCGTGTGATGGAGGTCAAAGTGTAATTTACAAGCCTAGCCTGTGCTTGTTGTGGAGTTATTTGTGCAGATATTACTACATCCATTTGGAATAAATAACCTTGTTGCTGTTCCGACAACCCTTCGTTCTGTTTGGACTTCAAACTACCTACCACTCACACAACAAACTTGTAACATTAACACCAATCAGATACAAGATGGCTAAAGAGAGAGAATAATCCCAACAACACATTTATCTGTGCCCCTATTTGCACTCAATCCAATAGTGCTATCAATTTCCAGAACTGAATGAGGGGATGGGGGAGGTAGTGTATGGATGCCTTTTTTTAATTTGAAGTATGCAAGATCAAGGTCAGAATCAACCCTAATGGCTTAAAATAAACATGGTCAGGTTTGGCAATGTCAAGTAACAAAAATGTAAGGTTAATCCTTTTATAAACACCGATCATGGATGGTCCAACCAATGAGCTACCGGAAGACTTAGATCTCAGTTGAAATTCTAGAATTTCCAAGCTTATCATGAATCATGATACCTTCCCTAACACAGAATACTTTCAACCTCACTAATCATAGCTTTACACAGGATGCATATCATATGAACCAAGTGGATAGTTTAACTCATATACAGAAACTAGATTAATGGCTAACACCAATCTCCTATAGCTCAGTGGTAAGGCATTTATCCAAACCAGTAATCAAAAGATCACAACTAGGTTTCACTTCATGCAGTTTGTGGATATTTCTGATTTCCTTTTTCCAAGTGCCTAGGCTCCACTTCATGAAAAATGCATCTTTCAGTTCTATTCACCAGGCTTACAACATGCCATCCCATATTTTCCATTTGCATAAATTCCAATCCAAGCAGTAAATGAGGGGGTTGTCATCTGAGCCTAGTTTAATCAGCAAGCTCCCATGAGTTTACTAATCTCTTATGGTTCAATGTTTCAGCATGCATTCAGGCTGGTAATTGAAAGGTCACAGTTTTGACTCTGTGTGGAATTAACTCCAATTTCCTTTTTTCCAAGTATGTCTGTGTTGTTGACTGAAAATCCATCTGTCATTATGTTATTCACAGGCTTAAAATATGCCATCACGTTTCTTTCACTGCACATATGCTGCTTCATGAATTTCCATCCACCGCAGTTAACAGGATTTTTGAAACTTGTTTAATGGCTCAGCTCACACCAGTCACTTAACCTTCAGAGGTACAGAATCCAAAACTGGAAATGTGAAGAGGATCTACCTCTGACTATTACTAGCTTCAAATAATTTAACTTTATTTTCTCTTCTACTGGTGGCTCCTTGCTGATTGGCTGCCAAACCACTGGCAAACCATCTGACTGTCAAGCTATATCACAATAGCAGCAGTCTGTAATGCGTTTTGACTGCAACAGAGTATGCCCACCAGCTGAAGGGTCTTCCCAATGGCTATGAGTAGCCATATCAAGTGCATGCATTATACATTGTTTTGAAGCTAATTAAAAGAAACTCAAATTTTAAATGGCAGATGCAAAACTGCAGCCACGCTTAAGCACATCAAAACTACTTCAAAAGGCCTTAATGTTTGGTTTCAAACACATTACTGATAATAATTTAACAAACATTTTAAGCAATTTTTATCATGATGAATCATCCAAAAGGCCTTTGATGACAGTTAATTAAAACAAGAATGACTGTGATGAAGAGATAAAAATGCAGGTAATTAAGGAATGCACTCCTAAAAAAGTCAGGAATGAACCTGGAAAGCATTCTGGATGTGCTTTGACAGTGCAGACAGTGCCAAGCTTCCACAAAAAAGCTTTCCACCAAATTCTGCTAAATCAAATAATCAAAAATTGATGAACTTTTCTCCATTCTGCAACGGGACCATAGGCGCCTATGGTTCTGTCACAGAACAGCGAAAAGTTCACTGTTTCTTTGCAAAAACTATTGGAACCGTTCTAGTTTTTGTTGGATCCGTGCCATTTTTGCTCTGTTGTGCAAGCACTCGTTAAGTCAAATCAAATACTTTCCATGATATATCTAAAAATTGACCAAGGTGTTGGCAAGCTTCATGGGCTGATAACCCCAATTTGTCAATAAGCATACAAATCCTGATTCCCAAAGCATTAGCCAACATTAGCCAGCATTAGCCAATAGCTGATGAATTGTTCACCTCAAATTTCTGCAGTAAATGATGATTTTGCCTTGACATAAAAATTGTAGGCCTCTATTTTCTAACCCAACATATGTTTGTTGACACAGACTTGTAGAGGAGGCTGGCTATCAGGAACAGAAATTTGGTTTGATTTTACTTTCAGGCTTAAACTCCAAGTTATTACTTTAGCAATCAACATTGAAAAGGAGTCAATGCTTGAATGACTGCTTTGCTTCACCTCAATAATTTATTATTGTTACTGGAAATTGATCTAAAGTGCTTGGCTACAGATGCTTGAAGAGTTTTTAGAAAAGAGAATCGGATAAATTCTTTCAATTAAGTTTTTTGGGTCCATAAAGACACCAAACTCAGCGTTTTTTTCCATGAAAGTCAGTCTCAATCTACTACAAAAGCAGGCCTTTCAAGTTTGAAGTGATTTGTTATTTAAAACAGGCTAGTTTTGCATAAAACCTGAGATTGCTTGAAACATGAACTAATCTCTAACAAAGTGCAAAAAGAAACGTCATAGATACCAGCTCAAAATTATTCTTGGAATCACACGTTTGCCGCACATCAAGAATAATAACTGAGCTGAGTAATTTGCATCCCAAGTTGTGCAAGTTTAAAATTCAAGCTACAAGGGTATAATTATCACACCTGGGGTGTATATTTAGCAAGTTTTCCACATAACTGGCCATCTTCAATATATGCTCGGTTAACAACACTTTTCATACTCTCGAATAATAATACATGTTTGCCAACCCACAACAATTCTTTTGTTTGAGGTTACTGGAGCATTTCTAATGTGGAACATTAAGTTCATTAACCCCTAATTCAATGTTGGACCACATGCAACAATTCAACAATCAACGAATATCATGCAACATAATTTTCAAACACAAAACAACCTAGGCTAATTACTCTCCACAAGTGGTGGACCATTGTTTCAGACACAAGCCTAAGTAGGTTCAATAAACCTTTTAAGTTTTGTTACACCTCGGTGTTCGTCTGATACAAATTATGTCCAGTCACGGAGCAGACAGGAAAGTCCTGCAACAACGAAATATAACACGTGGAATTAAACCAAAAAAATGATTATAAAATTTACGATTCTACCTTTAATTTGTGGTCTTGTTGACGTCCTTTCGTCGAGAAAACCTTGAACTTCGGTTTTCTGCCGCACAACAGCGATCTCCAAAGCCGTTTGATCGATGACATTGAGCACATTCGTATCGGCGCCAAACTCGATCAAGATTTGAGCCGCGGTCATGTGCCCATTCAGGGCTGCCAGCATTAGAGCTGTCCAACCTGTTGTTTCTTCTTTGCAATTGACATCTGCCCCCTTTTCCAGAAGCAATTTTAAGGCTGCCTCGTGACCGTGTTGGGCCGCGTTCATTAACGCTGCATCTAAGCATAATTTTGACGGCGAGTTGTCGCCTCGCACCTGTTGTCCGTCTGCCTCGATCAACAACACAACGATTTGCACATGCCCGTTTCTGGCAGCGCAATCTAACGCCGTCGAACCAAGCTCGCTTTGAACGTGTAAGTCCGCTTTGTGCTGTAGTAAAATCCAACAGACCATGAAGTGTCCATAATAGGAAGCAAGCATTAGAGCCGTCCAACCATAATTAGTTGTCGCCTCTAATCTCGCTCCTCGCGACAACAACAAACGCACAACGTTTTCGTTTCCATTTGCTGCAGCGCTGTGCAAGGCATTAACTCCTTCTTCGTCGGTCGAATTGACATGGTAACCTTTATCTAACAATTCTGTAACTATGAACAAGTTCCCCTGTTCGGCAGCTAGCAGGAGCCTACTTATTTTGAAATCCATTTTTCGGGTAATTATTTCTGGTTTTTCGGTCGGCGATCGCAGTCGAGAAGGTCATGACCGACATCTTCACTCTCGCATGAAACTCATCTACGTTCCCATCGACAACATCTCGCAACACTTGTTAGAAGAACGAAAAATCGTTATCCAAACATCCTGCTGAATTAATTCCCGGAATGAATGACCATACAATCTTTTTTCACCCTCCAACAAAACCACAATTCTTTTCACTCTTCTGACGAGCCAGATTTGACACATTTGTTGTGGATGACGTCATGAACGCGAGATTGCCCACTTCCGTTTTCAACTTTTCATCATTTGCGGTTTTCCGGTTTACTCGACCCTTCCGAAACTAGGAGAAATCGCACGGAGATTGCGTTTTGAGATTCTAAAGTAATACTTCCCATTTGTTAGTTGTATGAGCCAGATCAAGAAAAGCACTCCAATTTCACTTGTCTAAAAAGGTATCAATGCCGCTTAAACATATCGATATTGTATGATGAAAGCCCAAACAAGCGTTGGCTCTGCACACCGTAAAAGCTTCTTCTTTGATGGAGCTACTGGTACTTGATTGCGACTTTTTTCCCAGCAAATAATTTATTCCTTAGCAAAAGTAAGAAAAAAGTAGTGGGAGTAGCACAAACAGGGGATGGAGTGGACTTGCTTTTGCTTTTTCTTTACCTTTTTTTTAATTATTGAGACGGCCACCCAACACTGATCAAAGTAACAGATCCAAAAATAAATCACGTTTCCTAGTCGAGCCTTTGCCAAATGGGTCGTGCGGTCAACTCAGCAGAGATATTTGGCGCCTTTTCCTCCCATCAGTGACCTTACGGCAAGATAAAGCCATCCTACGTACCCCTCCCAGACACGTGGAAAAATGACTGATAGCTCACTAAACTCCCACCACCAGAGTCGTGTAAATGTTGTAACAGGCAAAGCAGTTTTTTTTGCGGGGGGAGAGGTGGGTATCAAAATAAGAGCAGGACTTGCCAGCAACTCTAAATGTACTCAGGCAAAGTTTCACAGACGTGACAAAATAGATAATCCTTCCTGTTCAGGAAATTTAAAAAAAATCCTCAATGAAATGACAATATCAAATCAATTACAAACAGAAATGCATAATCAAAAACTTGTTTGAAATTTTTGCTCTTGCAAAGTTGGCTGATCCTTTTAAAAGTTACCAAAGCTGACTGTACAACTGTGACAGACTTCTCCAATAATTAAATTGTAATATATTTCATCAGAGATGGTCCAACTCATCAGGGAATGATTACCAAACTGGAAAAAAGGGCAATTAAAAACTACAACAACCTCACTGTTGATACCACCAAGATAGCAAACACTGAAATGTGTGCTGTAGGAGAAACAGGAAGCAGTTTTGACAAAAGTTAATTAATTCTTGTGTATGAGATGTCACTTCGGATTTAGACTGTCATATTGGTAAGCTTTTTGGTTATGCAACAATTTTCTAGTCTACTCCAGAAGTATTTGAGATGAGATGTCACACTACAAAACTTCCACAAAAAGAAAATTTACAATTCCATACCATTATTTATTTGTAAAGAAACTCCTGATCAGGCAAATTAGCCTGACTGTATGATACTGAAAACACAAATTAAAGAAGTATGTACCAGCCATGTAGGCAGTTTTGCATTTTTTAGTCATAACTGAGTGATCTTTATCTGTTGATTTGATCCACCAGAGTCCAACATCTTTGAGACAAAATATTGCACAATATATTATTGCACATTAGCTTAAAAACAATATACAAGATTGCATCTGCAAATGAGTTCTTGTACATGGGCTGTTGAATGCAAAAATAAATAGCACAAAGCACTTGCAACAGACATTCATAAATCCCAAAGTCATGATTCCAGTCTTGCATGCTTTCATTCTCCCAAGAGGGCAAAGTCCTCAGAACTCTCAGTTTGCAAGTATTACGATCGGCACACAAGAGGGGAATATTCACAGGAAAAGATCACATGAAATATTTCCATCTAGAGTTTATATGAAGGGAACATGCGGTGTTTAGGCAGGTGTTCCCAGCAAATGGTCAAAATTTGGTACCAGCAAATGATAATAACAACAACAACCAACTATTTTAATATTTGCCACAAAATAATATAAATATGACTAATAATTATTAGTAGTCAAAAAGGTACTCAGAATGGTAAGAACTCCTTAAAACAAGTTGAGTAATTAGAAAAATTAATATACTTTATCTGGGTTGTAGCACACAAGACACAAAACAAACAAGAAGATACAATAATAATAATAATGAATTCAAGGCATCTTAGAACGATGAGAAACTCAACAGTTGGAAGGAAAAAAGGCTGCATGGTCAATTTGTAAGAGAAATATCAGAAACAATGAATGTTGAAGAATAGTGGAGCTGATTGCAAAAGGCAGACTGAAGATCCAAACAGAAGCACTTATTTGTGCAGGCTAAGAACAAGCTCTTAGGACTAACTATAATATGTAGAATACCATATGTGGTAAGAAAGGTGAGAGTGTAAACCATATTGTCTGTTAGTGTAAAAAGCTGGCCCAAAGGGAATACAGAGACATGACAAAGTTGCAAAAGTAGTTCATTGGAAGTTGCGTGAGAAATATCATCTGGAAAAGAAGGATAAGTGATACGAACACGCACCTGACAATGTAAGTGAAAACAATGAGGTTAAACTACTGTGGGATGTGAACATACAGTGTGATCACGTCATTCAAGCCACAAGACCAAACATTGTAATAATTGTAAATAAATAGGAGAGAATGTGCACTATTATTGATATTTCCGTACCAGAGGATAAAAGAATTGATGAAAAGGAGAATGAGAAAGTTAAAAAGTATCAGGAGCTTAAAAGAGAAATTGCAAGAATGTGGAACATAAGAACTGAGCAGGTGGTACAATAATAATTTGCTATGGTTGTAGGATCATTGGGAAGTGTAACAAAAAACTTGGACAAGTGGCTGGGAAAGTTGGATGTCAATATTGGTATCTCATTACTCCAGAAAACTACCTTAGTAGGAACAGCAAGGATTTTGAGAAAAGTATTAGAGTTCTAGAGTAAGGAAAAAACTCTAAGGGGACCTTTGGTTATGTGCTATGACTCGCTCCCTTAAGAAGCAAACTGGAAAAAGATCATCCAGTTCACAAAGAAGATAATAATAATAATAATAATAATAATAATAATAATATTCATTGGAGCTCTGGAGACAGCACCAAAGGGACTAATCAAAGGCTTAAAGGCCTTCCAAAAAAATGTCAAGTGCATGAGATCTATTACAGAAAGCCTGTCTGTTGGACTCTGCAAGAATTCTTCAGAAAGTATTGGAGTGGTGGGGTAGTACCGGTATGTGAATTATGAAAAGGTTGAATGGTTATTTAAGAGTCTGGAAATCTTAGGTCACATGAAGTGACCAAGTCTACACATGAAGACTTCCAGTTCACAGTTAACTATATTAATGGAGCCGAAACAAATTGTGGACTTACACACACGTTAGGCATCCTACTGATGAACAGTTGTGGTGCATAGATATATATTTTGGCAACTACTACAATTTGCAGTCTGTCCACTTTGAATTATTAATCTCAAGAATAATAATAACCATACAGAAGGTCTGTTGCCTGGCTACTGATTTGAAGATAACCTTGTGTCCAAGAACAGTGGCCATTAAGTGTTGACTTACTCATAATAATAATAATAATAATTGTAAAAGAAATACTATTAAGAAAACCTTCATTACCAAAAAAAAACAACTTTTAATAAAATCATAGGCATACCTCAGTTATGTAGCAAATATAAAACTCATAATAATAATAATTATAATATTGTTTGTTCACAAGATGACAGAACAAGATGACTTGCAAAACATTTCAGTAAATACGAGAAATTAAATGTAGCAGATACCCTACATGACATACAAATTATTTAGTGTTCCTTTACAATAATATTGTAACTGACAATATTATTGCTAGACAGTACTAATACAGAAACAATCAATAAGAGTTGACTACATTTTTAATTTTTACATTTTAATACATTATTTTTCAAGTGAATATTCTTCAATAAAAAATTCTGCACAAGTGCAAGTATCAATAACACTGCAAAATGAACACAAAGTGCTCACAAACAGTACACAAAAGAAACAACTGTATAGACCTTGAGGAATTGAGTAGGTTTCTGGAGGAAATAGCATGCTACATCGGTACAAAAAGGAAATATGAAAATTTAAAGTGTATCTGATGAATTGATAATAAGTATGAACAATTACCAAAAGGATTCAGCAAACAATTTACCTTGTAATCAACACAGATGATACAACCACATTTTTATTTCCTTCTGCAATACAAGTGACCACCATCCACTGGGTAATCCATTAAAGAAGATTCCCTTCAGGATGTCCCTGTGTGCATCATAATATCACGATAATTTATACACATACAGTACACACATGTACATCTTGGTGTAAAGCAGGCAGAATATTTATGGTATCCTATTGACATGTTTCAAGTAAACAGCCAATTATGCGTGAGAAAACTAAACCACAAACAGTAATGGTAATATTGGTCTTTGGTTTCATGTTGCTTCTGATTGTTGCTGTACAATGGGAAAATAATGTCAAAATCAAATCATAGTGTTCACAGTTTATGGTATCCTATAGTAACAGAATAAGCAGGATGTTCCTCTTGGGAAGACCAGTATCAACATTTGTAGAGATTCTAAAACCAAAGTATTTGATTTGTATACCACAGTTTGAAAAGGTCATCCCATACAATTATAAGCTGCCACTATGCACTGCAATGTATCCTTTATTTCACATCATATGAAATCTGTCAGTTCAAAACCATATGTGCAAATGGTGCATATTGCTGCTGATGTCACTTTAATACAACGTAATAAAAAAACTGCAGTAGAACTTCAGTGAAAGCAAATTAGCGTTAATTGACTGTCCTCCATCAATCCAGTTAAGTTATATTTTGCATGATTATTGACAATTCCAAACTGTTCCATTACTTTTTCAATAGACTGGCTGCGGTTGTTGGGTAGGCAAGATACCAAATCTTTTCTTCAGTGTCACCCGGTGCCGAGAGTACTTGTCGTCTGGAGAAAAGCGAGCTGAAAACAACATGAGATGATGTCTAGCACAAGTATCAAGTGAAGAGTACTGATCTTAAGCTTTAGGTCCAAGCTGAGTTAGGAACATGACTTAATATTGCCAGGCACAAGTGATGAACAATCAACAAACAGAGATGATTTACAGAGATTTACTTGAATTTGAAACTTTGTAAATGCAAAACGTTGTTCACTATGCGGGGAGGGACTTGCGACTACATGAGCAGTTTTCAAAAATGTGAGTTCGATAAATTAATCACCAAAACAGTTTCATCTGTCGTCAGCTTTATCAAGACATTTCTTTCTCCGCCATCAGAGGAGCGAACATGTTGCCATACGTATGTAAGCTTAATTATATACTTTCAGTTGCAACACGTGAGTTTAAAAAAAAGAGGGACAACATTAAACGTTACCTGGATGGGCAGACTTTGTTGGTTGGCCTAATGGATCAACTTTCTGCAAATTGAAAGATAAAAGCCACTGTTAATTTTCTACAAGCTCAAATGTAAGCGACGAAGCATACATCACTTTTCATGGTGTTGGGCAAATCGGTCGCACGTGAAAGAAAATTGACATAAAGACAAATCAAATCAAACTCTGGTTTACTCGTTAACTTACTTTCAACGTGTAGATTCGCTTTCCTTTGTCATTGAGATAGTACATAAGATGCATTTTGTCGAAATGGAGTCGGAAAGTAAGAGAAAAATAGACGCCAACCCTATGAAGGTTGAAGAAACTCAAAACGACTACTCGCGCAAAGCATCATCAAATTCTCCACTGCGCTCCGTATAAAGCTATGAAATTAGTATTTAAATATTTCCCCTCCTAATTGTGTGAGCCCGGTTAGCTCAGTCGGTAGAGCATCAGACTTTTAATCTGAGGGCCAAGGGTTCAAGTCCCTTATCGGGCGAGCAATTTTTTTTTTTTTCACCTCGTCTGAAACTTATGTTTATTTTTTAAAACAACTGGGTAAGTTTCCAATTGTTCCCTTTCCAAGATTTATTGCAATACAGCCCATACGGGTGGGATAGACCACTTTGGAAAAGGCTAAGGGCCTGGGAACAAATCAATACTTAATTGAAAATATTAATCAAATCTTACAACATTATTTCTTACACAAAAGAGCATCTCAAAATTAGTAGTTTCAGCAAATTTAAGTATGTTTGGATGAAAACCCACCAGATAACATGAATTCAAAAATCAAGATCCTACACAAATTTTTGTCTCTATTTAGCGAAGTATCCCGACCCCTCTGGTTTTCACGATTTTGATAAGCTTTTTGCTCATTTCCTATTCAAATGAACAGCATCAACGTTGGTTTGGTTACCATTTTCGAGATGTTCTTTCATATGGTGGAAACAATAATATTTTGCTCACAATACAATCAAATTTTTAAAACCCATTCCCAGGCCCCTACTCCTCTCCAAAGACAGTGGGCTATCCCTTAACTGAACTTTTTACTAAGAAATGTTTTCTGCCTCTTGCCTAAATAACAAACACACCTTATTAAATTTCACTTGAACCTCTTAGGTGATTTCCTCAAACCCACCCAACAAAATCTTTAAAACTGTTGATTTCCCAGCAAATCCTGGAGGCAACTCCTTGAAGAATAACTTCGCATCACAGCATGGGACAAATGACCAAATAGGTATTTAGATTTGAGACCCAATTGATCAACAGTCCAATATCTGGGATCTGCTCATGTATGTATTTCCACCTCCATCCCATCCCCTTCCAGCCCCCCCCAACCCCCCCCCCCCCCCCAGTAGTATGGCTTCCTCCAATATCCAGCTTACTACAGCAGCGTGGAACAACACAGGCTGTTATTCAGACCTCCCTTTTAAAGGAACAAAGCATGTAACTAATCAGTTGACATTTTTTATTATGGAATGATGATAAGTGTAAATTGATCCACCACTTTGCAAAGTTAAAAAAAAATGCACAAAAAAGGGGTTTAGAGTCACCCACTTTTTAACATTGTAAAATGTTCTACATTAATCTTCTGATCGTCACCCAATTAAAAAACAAGAAATTCAACACACATACCAGCACAATGCACCAATCATGCATTTAACATATTGTGCATTTTCAAAACAAAAGAAAAAACAATTTTCATTTTATGAAACAATAAGACAAATTTTCAAGTCACTCATAAAACATGATAAAATAATTTATCTTTATTATATGTTGGCAAATTGTTATATTAGGACATACTGAGGCAGTGGATAGCATTTTTTGAGTGCTCTGATTGGTTACTCAAACTCAGGATAGCAAGTGCTATTCACCTCTAAGCAACTTGCGTGAAAAGTGCAATTATTGACAGGAATGAATGAGTTCAAAATCATCATTTTTGAGCTCCACTATCTCACTGATTTAGTAAAAAAGTTTTAAAAAACAACATTCATTAATCATTAATTATATCATGAATGTGCTTAGACATGCATCATGAAAGTATGATTTCAAGGAACAGTAGGGGACAATATTGAAGGAACCTATTTTATCATAATTTATATGGATGCCCATTTCTGCTTTGACCCAACTCAACTGATTTTGGGACATAAGGCAAACAATTCAGTAAAAGAAAACTGTTTTGCTAGATCTGGTAATTATTTAAGAATTCATATTAGAAACCAGGTGTTTCCCTCAACGTGACAAGTTACTTCAATGGCTACATGTATATACTCTTGTTTTTATAAAGAACATTTTATGCAATATGAACATTGTAATAGGGAAAAAACTGCCATTTTGAAAATAAATTGTTGTTGTTAGAAGGTTGTTAGAAGGGCAGCCGAAAACAAAAAATACTTTAAATAAAACCAATAAAATTCTACCAAACATTGTGAAGTTTAAGATTCCAGCCTTCAGTAATAATATTTGCATATCAACCAACGGAAAATACTGTGTAGTATTAATAACTGAACCAATCATCAACATCACTACATTATAAATTATTTACTCAGACAACAAAATAAAGTTATCACTTATTTTAAAAAAGTGTTTCCACTGGTATAAAACCTTAGATCCTAAATTAAATTTTCTGTTGTCAAATGTACAATTATTGTGAAATAAACAAACCTAAACTGGGGTTTAGTCATCAGTACATTGAGATTTTATTCTGATAACTGATCATTTCGATTTTGTTATTACAAGTGCTAGTAGCATAATAATTACAACAATTCCTAAAAGTATAATACATAACATTTTGCGGGATGCTTTCTGGTGCTTCTCACCCTGTCGGAAGTAAACAAAACAAAGATTTAGTCAGTCTAAAGGCTCACTAACAGAAGGTAAGGATAAAAGCACCTGTCAATAAAAATAAATACCATAATAGCTGCGGATGACCATGCATTTCATCATCCCACTCAAATTAAGGCCTGGTTTACACTACAGAAAATATTGGGCACAGCTCAGGTGAAAAGAGCTAGGCAAATGCAGTTTACACTGTGCTTATTTTACCGTGCATAAATATACAGTGCCAAATAAAGTCTCTCCAAGGTATGCGTAGTTCAAGTGCAAAGATGGTGGTCAAAGATGCAATAATGCTGTATTTCATAAGAAAGTAATCCCACATCTCAGCTAGTATACGTAATAATAGGATTGCATCCATGGCTTCATTTTGTTTTTAACTTTGACTTTGGTGCCATCATATGCTGCATTCTTCTCTTTGCATTGTTTTTGCTTGTTCAAGGTTACATGCAATAATTGCTTCCTCTTCCATCTTTTACTTTTTTCTACCAACAATGGTGTACTTTTTGCAGACTGCCTTCTACCATCTTGAAATCTCTATGAGCACAAACCCCATAGCTTTCATTTCCCTTTTTCAGCACTTGGACATCTTCAATTTGACTACTGTCAGTCATTATTCATATATGGTCTCATTGATCAGTAGCCCATTAAGAAGATTACGCCAAGCCGACCACTCATGTAGAAAGTTGTAGTATGAACACTAGGGGTGGTCACAATTGGGGTTCATTGCGTCCCTAGTGGTTATTTTATGTCCCACAGAGTCAATTGTGAAGTGTTGTGAGACGGGACCTCCAGTTTATCGTCCTTATCTGAGAAGACTAGAAAGTCTAACCATTAGCAGATGTCATTGCAAAGGAAGCACTTTTCTCCTCAGTTAGACCCGGAGTGTTGGTCCGGCCAGGGCTTGAACCCACATCCTCCTGCACGGTAGTCCAGCACTCTACCAACTGAGCCAATATTGGTCTTTTATAAAAAGGCTCACATTTGGTCCACCAAACTGTTTTCACTGCTTGTTCAATCCAAGCCCAGCACCCATACCAAATTTTGGACAAATTTGCTGAAGATCCCAGCACAGGTAAAAATTTTGGTTTGGCAAGGACAAAATATGGCATGAGCTGGTTGTTTACACTACATGTTTCTCAATGCTCATAATAAATAACAATAATAATAATACAAGTCTTATATAGCACCCCTTTCTAGAGTTCAGAGCCCTTTACACTATAAACAGAATGAAAATGAATAAATTATCTCATAAATTAAAGGCTTCATTAATAGCTGTGTCTTGAGTCTGGAGTTGAATGTTGCTAATGATGGTGACTGATGTATGGCATCAGGAAGTCTGTTCTACATATAAGGCACAACATAGCTGCACGACCTGTTTCCATAAGTCTTAAGGTTATAACTAGGGACTTGTAAGTGTCATATTTAAGTTTACTAACCTTTTTAAGTTGCTCTAGACCTTCTTCCACTTTAACTGCAGCTTGTTCTACGTTGTAATCTATTCTATCCAATATTGTACCCTGGAGACATAACATAGTAAGCGTATAAAAGGGTCCTTTTTGCAACACTAGATCACCCCTGATGAAGACACTAGACAGGAGTGTCAAAACATTGGGTCGTGAATTGCAACTTCTTAAGTTACATTCATCAATTTTCAAACCAGAGTGGCATCAAACCATGTCTGATGGTTGTAGTGTGAACTTGAACATACCACATAACATGAATGTTTAACAAAGTATTACATGCCTCTTAAGAAAACAATGATTCAATGTTTAAATAAAACAACTTATTTATTTTATTATTGACACATTAGAGAAAAGAGAGAAGAATTGTGCAAACTTTGTATCTGGCAAAAACTGGGTTACTTGTCCAAAGAAAAACAAGATATTTTTCCCAGATGGTCAAAGTAAAATTAAATGGACTTTCTCACCTGCTCCACAATCATGGTTGCCAGGTCTCTGAATATTTCATTTAATTCTGATATAGACTGAACTATAGACTGTATTTCTTTTTCTCTCTGCTCTATTAGAGCTGTGTTCTCCTCAGCAAGTCTCATCTGATCTGAAGTGAAACCCTGCAAAACAAAAACAATCACAAAATAATAAATATTTATTGTTAAAGCAATCACATGCATATATATAATAGTGTTAGCTTAGGTACCAAGATAGGTACCAAGGTAAAACCATTTTAAAGCTTGGAAATACACGATGAGTGGTTATGCACTAAGGAAAATGATAGCCACTGCAGGGGTTTCATTAAGTTTTAAAGTAGAAGGGACCTTGTGATAGAGTTAGCGGGCACAACTATATAGAGTCTGGCTTTTGTTCTTGAGACCTCCTTTGAGCAAACGCGGGTACGGTATTCAGCCTAGACGGGTGCTAGTACACGGGTCCTGGCTTCTAATAAAACCCCTGAGCCAGTTAAACTCATCAACAATCGATGAGCTATAATATCAATACATTGTTCAGCAAACAAGTGACAAGGATAGACAAATTTATCAGCCAGAGGGTGTTATCTTGATATAACCGTAAGTCTCTTAACTAATGTACAGGGAACTGTATGGCAGCCAGAAAGGAGAATTAATAATCAGCTCTTGGGAGTTGAAGGGTTAAAGGTTAGTGGAGCATGTGGCAATCAGGCAGGGGGAGGAGGTATCCATGGCAAGCCAGCCAGCTGCCACCACTAAAGGAACCAACAGATTGAACCAGTCAGTAATATACTTACCAAACCCAATACCTACCAAAGGAAGGAGGAGACGAAAAGGCTTGGAAATTCAGCAAGCAAATGGACGTTGCTCACAAAGGGCTCAAGGCTGCCCTTTGGGCCACAGGGAGGGGCAAACACTGAACAGCATTTTCTCAAGTTTAACCTTGCCTTAATTGCTTTTTGCCACATATAGAGTTGATGTTATTTAAAATTACACAGTGAAAGTAAGAAGTAAAAATAGGCAGAGGTGGGGGATGTAAGGGTACAAAATAAGAATGATTTCACATCTTGAGAATTACATGTAGAGCCACTGCAAGGGGAAATACCACTATGTGATCTTCAGGCCATTTCAAACCATGGTGCACTAACTATCAGTACGACCACAGAGACTCTAAAAACCTGTAGGTTGAGAGTAAAATACAACTTACTCGGTCATACAGTTCATCGTCCTCAACTACGTCTTCATTCATGAGAGCACTGCTAGTGGCTGGTAAGCCTGTGTCAAAATACTGCCTCTCCCTCTCTTCTCGATTTTTCAGCCCTAGGAAAGCCAATATGAGATCTTATCTTTTTACATTCCATTTTACATCCTTTTTTTCTCATTTTTTTGCCATCCTTAGGCACTTTTGATTTAAGCTTAGGATTTCAAAACAAAAAGTTTTAAGAGAAGATGTTAAAATGGTGAACTAATCACTTTCAAAATTAACGTTATCAATGTTATCAAGAGGAGGAGAGAGCAAACTCATGTGGAGAAATTTCACATAACCTATATAGAGCTTCATTTACTTTATCAACCAAAATCATATTTCCTTTGTCCAAACTATAGCTTACTCTTCAAATAAGATGACTGTCCTTTTCTGAAGTTGAGTGACAGATCTTGTAAACTGACAGCTAAGGATGACATGACATTTTTTAAAAGACGCTGCTCCTGTTTTGAAGCGCCACGACTTTGCCTTCCTATTCTCTGGATTGAGCCTTGGCACTGATGGAACATCTAAATGGAGAAAGACAGCACTCAATAAATTACACAGACAAAGACATTGTCTGTTGGAACACGATTCAAAAAACTAAATGAATATTGTCCAGAGCAGTCCCAGTCTCCTATGCACACACCCCACTGAGGAACGTTTCATGATGACCCAAATAATAGTTATGTGGGAGACTAGAGCAGTCCATGATAGTACATCTCTACTAACCTCACCCAAATGATAACCAAAGACAGACTACTAAAGATACACCATTCTGCACCTGTGTATATGGGATATTTGTCTGTCAGGGGCAATCACCTAGCATGTTTTCCTCACCCCATCTACACCACTCTTAATACCACTACTCATTTATGAAAAAGAATAGAGTAACAAGCGTTAAGGACTGTGAAAATCTGAAAACTGTGCACACTGGAAATATTTAAGGAATGCCATTGTGTTTTAGGTAAAAAAGCCAATCACGCAAAGAAAACTAAACCACAAAGAGTAGCAGTGTGGTTTCATGTCCCTTCTGATTGGTTTCTGCAAATGGAAAATGTCAAAATCAAATAAAAGTGTACGTGGTTTTTGAATTCAGACATTAACTCCAACATCAGAGTATACTACAAACATGTGTACAAACACGTGTACTTTGTGTATGTAGCATCCAAACTTGAAACGTAAGCCATCTGGCTTACATTTTCCTAAACTTTTATAATTTACTGGAATATTATAGACCTGTTGTCAGTATCCATTGTCAATATTGCCAATTGAATGCCACTTGATTGGTTTTGTTTTACTGTACTCTACGCCAGGTTAGAAATATGTTGTACTCATGACCTGCAAAGCACTGAAAATTTGTGCGCTCTGTTGTGAGAAATAAAACACTGAGATCATAGATTCTTGTACATTTACAGGCTTCACAAACAGTACAAGTGCTTGCTTACAGTTATTGTTTTTCAAACATTCAAGTCTCTCACTAATTGTGTCTCCTGATTTGCAAATGCAGTAATTGCGTTCGATGAAGGAGAACACACACTAATTATGTCATTTGTGGAAATCAGTAATGTGGGTATCAGTCGATGCCATTCAAGTTCACAGTTTGGCCACCATGTTGGAGTATGTACTGTATCTGGAGCACTCTACCTTGATCTCATGTGAATCCAAATGAAGACAAGTAGCTAGAGTGGGAATGAGTGTGTGCGAGTCGAATGCAGTTAACTAATCTATGATTAATTCTAGTTAGTAAGGAAATTGCCCTAGGCATGTTTGAGAACATTCCATTCTATACTGCCTTGGAGGTAATATCCATATTAAGCACATCTGCAAACCTGTGTAATTTCTTTGGTTGTTATTTCTATTGTTTGCTCTTCATCCATGCTGTCATCAAGTGTTGGCCGGTTCAGATGACGATCATGGAGAGTAGAAAGCTCTTGCACTAGTAAAAAAACAAGTCAATGATCAGTATCTAAATTCTCCATTCCACATGACTACATCTTCAATATGACAAAAGACAAGAATACATGTGGAAAAATAACTTCCCCCTTTCTCAGCAATCAAGTTTTTAAAAAATATACAACTGGGAAATAACATAAGCTTCTTGTTAGCTCTCTCTTTTGGAGATCCCTTTAGCCCTTAGAATTCCATTTACTTCTGCTGGGTCTCTATGAACATTTTCTGGGGCAGGTATAGACATTTTCTTGGATCACCAGCACATAATTTTATTCCAAGAAACATTATAACTGCAACACATTTTTAAAAGTTTACCAGAAAGTAAAAGTTAAGTCTTTCCTTAATACTACCTTCAATGTGAAGTATCTATGAAATAATTCATATTTGTACTGCGGTGTAGATGCAAGTGAAGAGTGATCATCGCAGTAAATACCTTCAATAGTAAATAAGTGAAGAGTGATCATCGCAGTAAATTTCCAATTTAAGCAACTGGAAAGAAGAAGCCTGAAAAAATCAGGGCTTCAACGGGATTCGAACCCGTGACCTCCGCGATACCGGTGCGATGCTCTACCAACTGAGCTATGAAGCCACACATTGGGAGCGAGGTCAATTATTGAGTTCATATTTTCCCGCACAGTGAAGTGATGTGAAGTATCTATGAAATAATTCATATTTGTACTGCGGTGTAGATGCAAGTGAAGAGTGATCATCGCAGTAAATTTCCAATTTAAGCAACTGGAAAGAAGAAGCCTGAAAAAATCAGGGCTTCAACGGGATTCGAACCCGTGACCTCCGCGATACCGGTGCGATGCTCTACCAACTGAGCTATGAAGCCACACATTGGGAGCGAGGTCAATTATTGAGTTCATATTTTCCCGCACAGTGAAGTGATGTGAAGTATCTATGAAATAATTCATATTTGTACTGCCTACCTTCAATAGTAAATAAAATGAATTACCGTTAGTTACCCTTGGCAGTTTATTTAGCACAAGGGCTAATGGGGCTGAGCAAATACATGAAACAAATAATTCAAATAAGCATAACATAATCCCACCTGGCAGGAGGCAGACCAGTTGGCTATTTACAAGAATGACTGAGGAGTTGAACCAGGCACTTACCCAGAACAACAACAGCTAGTAGTCAGAGCGGGATTTGAACCCAAGTCACCGAACTGAAATCCAGTGCCCTAAACCACTTGACCATCATTTTCAAGCAATAAAAGGAAAGTGCTTTAAATACAGCTGCACTTGTTATAGCTTTAAACAAATTCTACATTATTTTGGATGGTAAACATAAAATATATATTACAGTACATATTGCTAATTCAGTGAAAACCAATACTCCAAACTTACTTCTTTGTTTTATTCTTGTAATTTCATACTGAATCTGCAGAGTGAAAAGAAGGTTGTCATACCTTTCTAGAGGGCTAAAGTTTCAAATGTTGAAAGTATACTTCACGGAAGTAACAGGGATATTAAATTCCTACCTCCTCTACAGTGTCAACCCTGTTAAATTAAGAAAAATGAATTAGTGTTCTATCTCGGGGAACAAAACATTAACAAATATAATTGGTTACATCGATTAACAAAAAATTCTAAACAAGTCTAGACATATGGGAGAATTCTAGTCATTTCTAGACAGATCAGAGAATGAGAAAAACAGCGAAAAAAAAAACTGGCATGAAGGGAAGCACAAGGGGTTGTGCAGACATCTGGCCAAAATGTTTCCTGATTCTTTTATCATATATATATATAACAGCAAAATGGAAAAAAACTATAAGATCCCTTGCTAAATCATTCACATCCATGAATATCAATCATTACATTGAAATACCTAATTTTCGGAGTACTTTTTGACTCTTTTTTTTTTTCAAAGACAGTTGTATTCAAGCTTACATGGCCAGCTTACATGTATGTCAACTATACAACTTATAATACGTAAGTGTAATGTGTCAGTTATATCTTTCTCCTTTTTCTGTGTAAATTTCTCTTCGAAATTCGAAAGGCCTCAAAACTCAAATATACTATGAATACGAATATTTTTTTTTGTCAACTGAATCACTATAGAAAATAATACCCACCATTGTGGAGGAAGAGAACTTATGCCGCCCGTTTGAACACCGAGTTCAAGATCACTTGTTCTTCTGACTAGCGCAACAGTATCATCGTCCTGTCAAAATCGGAACAAAATAAATCTTCTTCAGTTAGCCTGTCTATTTTATTTCACGAGGAAAACTCAGCGTATGTTTTTCGTGGCGGCATTTGTAAGGTACAGTACCCCTGGGCTATCACTACGTACGGAGTCACCGAGTGAATACGCTTTGAAACGAGTGATTTCCGTGCGAAGATTAATGTAAATCTCTGTGATATTTCTAGTAGCCATGGTTTCGCTAGCTTTCCATTGATTTCCTGATGCAGGGTAAGTTCGGTTCCTCCAATAAAACTTAAAAGATTCCTGCAGTCTATGGTGAAATCACACATCCGCCATCTTCTCACAGCTGCCAATACATCTGGCCGTGAGAAGCTGGGCAGAATACTCCCGAAGATATCCGATTTTACCCGATGAGTTTTCGCGGTAAAATCGTGAATATGCCAATTCTCAGCGAAATTGTCAAAATAATGGACAAAATTGAACTAAAAATTTATGTTTCTAAAGATGTACACTTACAATATCGTGCCAAATATTTCCTGGCCGTATCCTATATTGAAGGTGATTGCTCCTGAACCGCAGAAATAGATCGAGATGCGAGCGCCTGACAAGTTTTGACATAATTGGAAAGTGTGTGTTTTAAAATATAAATATAGCATAAACTGTTCACTATCTTGTACCCACATCATGTTGGGCTAACTGGTTCCATCTCTCAGGAAGCAAGCTCTAAGACTCAAGCTCTTTCCATGAGACATCAAGATCAGTCCCAGCGTATACCATTGTCTACCAAACTGGGCACCAGCTGAACTGAAAACAGGTAATAGCAGTGTCCGACGTTGCTGGTGGAAATCGTCTTTCAACGGTCACGCTTTCTCTCAGAAACGTGGGGATCTTCAGTCGTGGGTCCAGGTGAGGGGTCCAGGGCAGGGGCTCGGGGAGCCTCCCCTCCCCTACCACTTTTTGGACCAGAGTCGAGCACCACAGGGCCTAGGCGTCAAAAACCTCGAGAAGGCAAAACATTTTTTAGAGCGGAGTCATCGTGGATACCGCGGAGAGTCTGATATCAGCATTGTGCTCCTCAAGTGAAATCCAATTCAAGTCAGTATATTAGTCAGGAGGCATCAGATGGAAAAAATAACAACGATTTCGGCAAAACAGTTTTCATAGAAGCAGGAAAGATAACTTCAAGTTTCGTTAGCTGTGTCCCTTTCTGAGACAGTGCCTCCCGACGTTTTATGAGCCCGCACTCACCCATCACTCCCATTGGGGATGGGGAAGGAAATCGAACCTATTCTTTTGTTTTGCAGTTTTCCTTTGCGATCTACCCCTGAGTTCTTCACTCCGGATATATGTGAACAGTTACTCTGACTACATGTGCTAAGAACAATACATCTGATTTAACATTCAAATAGAACAGTTTTCGAGGTTATCAACGAGATGACAAGGAAAACTTCAGTTGCTCTTACTGGAAGACTCCCTAAGTTAAAAGTTAATTGCGCAAGAAAATGATGAGTTGACTTGTTTACGGAGCAAAAGACAGGCTGACTCGTGAGTTAACAGAAGATTGAAAGTGTTTCGCACGTGTACAAATACGTCTACGGAACTGATTATTTATACCGCAAATGAAAATGTTTTCTTTTTAACTTTAACGTACAATAAACCCCAAGGTAAACAATTGATAAAACCTCCGAGAGTGTTGGTGGCCTGTTACCAATTAATCGTATCTATAACAAAATTAGAGAAAGAAATAAAAGAAACACTTTTCAGGAAAAAAAAAATAGTAGTAAAGAAAATATGAAAGTGTACCTGTTCTCTTCCAGCGCGCACGCGATGGCGCGTACTGTCCAATAACAAACACCGTCCAATTTGGGCAAAAGTCATAGCTGGTGATGGCCAATCAGATGCGAGAATTTTGTTGTAGTTACCATTAAAACAGGTATCCTGAGAGTGACCTAATCACATTTCACGCGCGGACCATGCCGACTTTAGACCACCTGAAATCTTTGTTGTAGAGTAGACCTGCTTCACAGCGCTGGGTGTACGCAATGTGGGAAAGTCCAAAGCAGACTCCAAACATGGTACCATTGAACGGCTTGTTTAACTTGACATGGACGTATAGAAGTATTCTGACTTCTGGGCACCGTATGGACGTTAGAAACAACGCAGTCAAAGAGATGCAAAGAAGAATGAAATGGCACCTATGAAATATTACACAAAGATTTTGGTATTATCAACAGAGTTGATAAATGTAAATTGACCACCGTACAGGGATTCTAAAAGCTGACGTTTCGAGCGCTAGCCCTTCGTCAGAGCGAATCGAGGAATTATGGGTTGTGTGTAGTTTTTATAGTGGAGTAGGAGCTACGCTATTGGTGGTAACATGGCAACGTGAAAAATAGGAATACATTAGTTAAATGAAAAGCGTTCGTTAATACCGTGGGGATTAAGGGTGCCGATTTGGAAGATGAATTTTTGTTCCAGATTCTTGCGGCTTTCCGTCGTACCTTGATGTAGGGAAAGGCCGCAGATAGCCATGTGTTGTTTGGAGTGGTTAGGGAGATTAAAATGACGAGCGACTGGCTTAGATGCATCCTTGTCATTCTTCTCAACATCGCGAAGGTGTTCGCGGAATCGGTCGCCTAGTCGTCTTCCTGTCTCGCCAATGTATAATTTATTGCATAACGTGCAGGTTAGGCAATAAATGACATTTGCGGAGGTACACGTGAAACGATCAGTGATCTTAACAGATCGCTTAGGTCCCGATATTTTGCTAGTGTTAAGAATGAATTGACAAGTTTTACATCGTGAGCGCGCGCATTTGAAAGTGCCGGGTTGCTCGTTAGTTTTGAATGCGCTTCTAACTAAAAAGTTGCCGACGTTTTTGTCGCGTTTGAATGAAATTAGTGGAGGTTGCGAAAAGATTCTACCAGTCTCGGGATCATTTTGGAGTAATTTGAAGTTATTGAGAATGATACTTTTGACTACATGATTATGAGGATGGAAAGTGAGAGTGAATGGAATTCTGTCGTTCTTATCCTTTTGTGACGTTTGTAGTGCTGACTGTCGATCAAATTGTTGGGCGCGATGATGGCCCGCTTTGACCACAGAGGCAGGGTAGCCACGTTTTTCGAAGAACTGGCACATCTCCTCTGATTTGCTGGAAAAATCAGAGTCATCACTACATAGACGTCGAAGTCTAAGAAATTGAGAATAAGGAATGGAGTTCTTGACATGTGATGGATGTGACGATGAATACAACAAATAACTGTGAGAATCTGTAGGTTTGTAGTGCACACTGGTACGTAAGCCGTTGCCACTGATAGAAACTTTGATATCTAGGAAAGCCAATGAAGTTTCAGAAATTTCCCAGGTATATTTAAGAGCCGGATGAAAGGAATTAACGGAGGTTATAAATTGATCGAGTTCTTGTGTGCTAGATGAAATAGCGCCAATGCAATCGTCAATGTAGCGGCCGTAGAGTTCAGGTTTCGGGCCGTTGTACTGATTAAAAAATTGGTGTTCAACATATCCTACAAAAAGATTGGCATAACTAGGTCCCATTCTAGTGCCCATCGCCACACCATTAATTTGTTTGTAATAGTTGCCGGCGAATGAAAAACAATTGAGTGTAAGAACTAGATTCTCACAGTTATTTGTTGTATTCATCGTCACATCCATCACATGTCAAGAACTCCATTCCTTATTCTCAATTTCTTAGACTTCGACGTCTATGTAGTGATGACTCTGATTTTTCCAGCAAATCAGAGGAGATGTGCCAGTTCTTCGAAAAACGTGGCTACCCTGCCTCTGTGGTCAAAGCGGGCCATCATCGCGCCCAACAATTTGATCGACAGTCAGCACTACAAACGTCACAAAAGGATAAGAACGACAGAATTCCATTCACTCTCACTTTCCATCCTCATAATCATGTAGTCAAAAGTATCATTCTCAATAACTTCAAATTACTCCAAAATGATCCCGAGACTGGTTTAATCTTTTCGCAACCTCCACTAATTTCATTCAAACGCGACAAAAACGTCGGCAACTTTTTAGTTAGAAGCGCATTCAAAACTAACGAGCAACCCGGCACTTTCAAATGCGCGCGCTCACGATGTAAAACTTGTCAATTCATTCTTAACACTAGCAAAATATCGGGACCTAAGCGATCTGTTAATATCACTGATCGTTTCACGTGTACCTCCGCAAATGTCATTTATTGCCTAACCTGCACGTTATGCAATAAATTATACATTGGCGAGACAGGAAGACGACTAGGCGACCGATTCCGCGAACACCTTCGCGATGTTGAGAAGAATGACAAGGATGCATCTAAGCCAGTCGCTCGTCATTTTAATCTCCCTAACCACTCCAAACAACACATGGCTATCTGCGGCCTTTCCCTACATCAAGGTACGACGGAAAGCCGCAAGAATCTGGAACAAAAATTCATCTTCCAAATCGGCACCCTTAATCCCCACGGTATTAACGAACGCTTTTCATTTAACTAATGTATTCCTATTTTTCACGTTGCCATGTTACCACCAATAGCGTAGCTCCTACTCCACTATAAAAACTACACACAACCCATAATTCCTCGATTCGCTCTGACGAAGGGCTAGCGCTCGAAACGTCAGCTTTTAGAATCCCTGTACGGTGGTCAATTTACATTTATCAACTCTGTTGATAATACCAAAATCTTTGTGTACTACTTCCCCACCGACGCAGCACCACAGTTTCTTTAGAAACTACCCCCTTTATTCATTTGTTGTTTAATCGCTGCGACCACTAACCGTGTGTTCTAGTACTTTGTAAATCCACAGATTTGTGAACAGGAGACACAAGACGAAGATGCCAAGCTTGAAGAAACTCACCAAGGAGCTACGCCAGGAAATCGTAAGTTATCTTTTCCCTTTTCCCGCACTTAGCAACAGTTTAGCTTTTCGTTTAGCCATTCTCATTTTCGCCAAAACTAGGTTTTGTAGTCACATCAATTTCATCGGCCGCTGCCTCAATTCTAAAGTCATTCCAAAAGGTTTTCGCTCAAACTTTCATGCATCTACATTCTCTCACTCGAATCAATATCTTCACCAAATTCGATGCGCTCAAAATTCTTTTTCACGTAATATTATGAGGATCACTATCAGAGCCATGTGCCAAAAACGTAACGAACTTGACAAACAAATTCTTCAGTGCCGCTCCGAACTTTCCAAAATCTGTCCAGTAGTTTTGGTACAATCCATTCGCGCTAAAATCCAGGAACTTAATTCTAGACTGTTTTACCATTTAAACCAAACCAAGACTCAAAAACTTCAACAATTAATAGGTCCGCAAATTACCAACGACACTACATTGCATAGCCATACCACCGTAGTTACAATTCCAGAAAATCTTCCGCTTACTGACTCAGAGAAATCTGTTCTCAGTAAGGGCCTAAATTTTGTCCCAATTGCCAAACGCACCAATGAATTTTCTATTAAGCAAGATGTTGAAAAATTCCTTCGTCGCGTTCAGTTAAAAGCCTTTTTCCATGACAAAGAGAATGATTCTGACACTTCGGACAAAGATATTTTTGAAACACTTCAAGTTCGCAAATCTAAATGGACTCCCCCAGAGGGACAATTTTCCTCTTTAGATTTTTTTACCAAAAAGTGCCGTCACGACATTCACAAACTTAAATTCAATCGTAACACTAAATTTTCCAACCTTTCCAAGGAAGAGTGGGCGGCGCTTAAAAATCTTCGTAAACGCAATGACATAGTTGTCAAATCGGCCGACAAAGGCGGCGCGGTAGTTGTTTGGCGGTCCGACCTTTACCAAAAAGAAGCTTTGCGGCAACTTTCTGACACCTCGTTTTATGCCAAAATCGAATAAGATCTCACCTCCACAAATCAAAAACTCGTCAAAGACACGATTCATAATCTTATAGTTAACCAAGAATTACCGGACACTGCAACTAATCTTACCATCACAACTCCTAGAACTTCGTGCATTTACTTCTTGCCAAAAATTCACAAACCGAACAACCCAGGTCGCCCTATCGTTTCTGCCTGTAGTTGCCCTACCGAACTCATTTCTAGCTACTTAGACAGGATTATGACTCCTATCGTCAAATCTTTACCATCATACATCAAAGACAGTACACACGCACTAGAAATTTTCCGCGATTTCAGTTTCTCCGGCCAAGACAAACTTATTTTCACCATGGACATTACATCTCTGTACACAGTCATTCCCAATAGCGAAGGTCTTCAAGCACTTAAACACTTTTTCGATCAACGCACTGTCAAAGAACCAAGCTCAGAAACACTACTCCGCCTTGCCGAACTAGTTCTTACACTCAATTGTTTTTCATTCGCCGGCAACTATTACAAACAAATTAATGGTGTGGCGATGGGCACTAGAATGGGACCTAGTTATGCCAATCTTTTTGTAGGATATGTTGAACACCAATTTTTTAATCAGTACAACGGCCCGAAACCTGAACTCTACGGCCGCTACATTGACGATTGCATCGGCGCTATTTCATCTAGCACACAAGAACTCGATCAATTTATAACCTCCGTTAATTCCTTTCATCCGGCTCTTAAATATACCTGGGAAATTTCTGAAACTTCATTGGCTTTCCTAGATATCAAAGTTTCTATCAGTGGCAACGGCTTACGTACCAGTGTGCACTACAAACCTACAGATTCTCACAGTTATTTGTTGTATTCATCGTCACATCCATCACATGTCAAGAACTCCATTCCTTATTCTCAATTTCTTAGACTTCGACGTCTATGTAGTGATGACTCTGATTTTTCCAGCAAATCAGAGGAGATGTGCCAGTTCTTCGAAAAACGTGGCTACCCTGCCTCTGTGGTCAAAGCGGGCCATCATCGCGCCCAACAATTTGATCGACAGTCAGCACTACAAACGTCACAAAAGGATAAGAACGACAGAATTCCATTCACTCTCACTTTCCATCCTCATAATCATGTAGTCAAAAGTATCATTCTCAATAACTTCAAATTACTCCAAAATGATCCCGAGACTGGTAGAATCTTTTCGCAACCTCCACTAATTTCATTCAAACGCGACAAAAACGTCGGCAACTTTTTAGTTAGAAGCGCATTCAAAACTAACGAGCAACCCGGCACTTTCAAATGCGCGCGCTCACGATGTAAAACTTGTCAATTCATTCTTAACACTAGCAAAATATCGGGACCTAAGCGATCTGTTAAGATCACTGATCGTTTCACGTGTACCTCCGCAAATGTCATTTATTGCCTAACCTGCACGTTATGCAATAAATTATACATTGGCGAGACAGGAAGACGACTAGGCGACCGATTCCGCGAACACCTTCGCGATGTTGAGAAGAATGACAAGGATGCATCTAAGCCAGTCGCTCGTCATTTTAATCTCCCTAACCACTCCAAACAACACATGGCTATCTGCGGCCTTTCCCTACATCAAGGTACGACGGAAAGCCGCAAGAATCTGGAACAAAAATTCATCTTCCAAATCGGCACCCTTAATCCCCACGGTATTAACGAACGCTTTTCATTTAACTAATGTATTCCTATTTTTCACGTTGCCATGTTACCACCAATAGCGTAGCTCCTACTCCACTATAAAAACTACACACAACCCATAATTCCTCGATTCGCTCTGACGAAGGGCTAGCGCTCGAAACGTCAGCTTTTAGAATCCCTGTACGGTGGTCAATTTACATTTATCAACTCTGTTGATAATACCAAAATCTTTGTGTACTACTTCCCCACCGACGCAGCACCACAGTTTCTTTAGAAACTACCCCCTTTATTCATTTGTTGTTTAATCGCTGCGACCACTAACCGTGTGTTCTAGTACTTTGTAAATCCACAGATTTGTGAACAGGAGACACAAGACGAAGATGCCAAGCTTGAAGAAACTCACCAAGGAGCTACGCCAGGAAATCGTAAGTTATCTTTTCCCTTTTCCCGCACTTAGCAACAGTTTAGCTTTTCGTTTAGCCATTCTCATTTTCGCCAAAACTAGGTTTTGTAGTCACATCAATTTCATCGGCCGCTGCCTCAATTCTAAAGTCATTCCAAAAGGTTTTCGCTCAAACTTTCATGCATCTACATTCTCTCACTCGAATCAATATCTTCACCAAATTCGATGCGCTCAAAATTCTTTTTCACGTAATATTATGAGGATCACTATCAGAGCCATGTGCCAAAAACGTAACGAACTTGACAAACAAATTCTTCAGTGCCGCTCCGAACTTTCCAAAATCTGTCCAGTAGTTTTGGTACAATCCATTCGCGCTAAAATCCAGGAACTTAATTCTAGACTGTTTTACCATTTAAACCAAACCAAGACTCAAAAACTTCAACAATTAATAGGTCCGCAAATTACCAACGACACTACATTGCATAGCCATACCACCGTAGTTACAATTCCAGAAAATCTTCCGCTTACTGACTCAGAGAAATCTGTTCTCAGTAAGGGCCTAAATTTTGTCCCAATTGCCAAACGCACCAATGAATTTTCTATTAAGCAAGATGTTGAAAAATTCCTTCGTCGCGTTCAGTTAAAAGCCTTTTTCCATGACAAAGAGAATGATTCTGACACTTCGGACAAAGATATTTTTGAAACACTTCAAGTTCGCAAATCTAAATGGACTCCCCCAGAGGGACAATTTTCCTCTTTAGATTTTTTTACCAAAAAGTGCCGTCACGACATTCACAAACTTAAATTCAATCGTAACACTAAATTTTCCAACCTTTCCAAGGAAGAGTGGGCGGCGCTTAAAAATCTTCGTAAACGCAATGACATAGTTGTCAAATCGGCCGACAAAGGCGGCGCGGTAGTTGTTTGGCGGTCCGACCTTTACCAAAAAGAAGCTTTGCGGCAACTTTCTGACACCTCGTTTTATGCCAAAATCGAAAAAGATCTCACCTCCACAAATCAAAAACTCGTCAAAGACACGATTCATAATCTTATAGTTAACCAAGAATTACCGGACACTGCAACTAATCTTACCATCACAACTCCTAGAACTTCGTGCATTTACTTCTTGCCAAAAATTCACAAACCGAACAACCCAGGTCGCCCTATCGTTTCTGCCTGTAGTTGCCCTACCGAACTCATTTCTAGCTACTTAGACAGGATTATGACTCCTATCGTCAAATCTTTACCATCATACATCAAAGACAGTACACACGCACTAGAAATTTTCCGCGATTTCAGTTTCTCCGGCCAAGACAAACTTATTTTCACCATGGACATTACATCTCTGTACACAGTCATTCCCAATAGCGAAGGTCTTCAAGCACTTAAAC
>OX419339.1:13332362-13347362 GCA_948470475.1 Galaxea fascicularis
AAGAGTGGGCGGCGCTTAAAAATCTTCGTAAACGCAATGACATAGTTGTCAAATCGGCCGACAAAGGCGGCGCGGTAGTTGTTTGGCGGTCCGACCTTTACCAAAAAGAAGCTTTGCGGCAACTTTCTGACACCTCGTTTTATGCCAAAATCGAAAAAGATCTCACCTCCACAAATCAAAAACTCGTCAAAGACACGATTCATAATCTTATAGTTAACCAAGAATTACCGGACACTGCAACTAATCTTACCATCACAACTCCTAGAACTTCGTGCATTTACTTCTTGCCAAAAATTCACAAACCGAACAACCCAGGTCGCCCTATCGTTTCTGCCTGTAGTTGCCCTACCGAACTCATTTCTAGCTACTTAGACAGGATTATGACTCCTATCGTCAAATCTTTACCATCATACATCAAAGACAGTACACACGCACTAGAAATTTTCCGCGATTTCAGTTTCTCCGGCCAAGACAAACTTATTTTCACCATGGACATTACATCTCTGTACACAGTCATTCCCAATAGCGAAGGTCTTCAAGCACTTAAACACTTTTTCGATCAACGCACTGTCAAAGAACCAAGCTCAGAAACACTACTCCGCCTTGCCGAACTAGTTCTTACACTCAATTGTTTTTCATTCGCCGGCAACTATTACAAACAAATTAATGGTGTGGCGATGGGCACTAGAATGGGACCTAGTTATGCCAATCTTTTTGTAGGATATGTTGAACACCAATTTTTTAATCAGTACAACGGCCCGAAACCTGAACTCTACGGCCGCTACATTGACGATTGCATCGGCGCTATTTCATCTAGCACACAAGAACTCGATCAATTTATAACCTCCGTTAATTCCTTTCATCCGGCTCTTAAATATACCTGGGAAATTTCTGAAACTTCATTGGCTTTCCTAGATATCAAAGTTTCTATCAGTGGCAACGGCTTACGTACCAGTGTGCACTACAAACCTACAGATTCTCACAGTTATTTGTTGTATTCATCGTCACATCCATCACATGTCAAGAACTCCATTCCTTATTCTCAATTTCTTAGACTTCGACGTCTATGTAGTGATGACTCTGATTTTTCCAGCAAATCAGAGGAGATGTGCCAGTTCTTCGAAAAACGTGGCTACCCTGCCTCTGTGGTCAAAGCGGGCCATCATCGCGCCCAACAATTTGATCGACAGTCAGCACTACAAACGTCACAAAAGGATAAGAACGACAGAATTCCATTCACTCTCACTTTCCATCCTCATAATCATGTAGTCAAAAGTATCATTCTCAATAACTTCAAATTACTCCAAAATGATCCCGAGACTGGTAGAATCTTTTCGCAACCTCCACTAATTTCATTCAAACGCGACAAAAACGTCGGCAACTTTTTAGTTAGAAGCGCATTCAAAACTAACGAGCAACCCGGCACTTTCAAATGCGCGCGCTCACGATGTAAAACTTGTCAATTCATTCTTAACACTAGCAAAATATCGGGACCTAAGCGATCTGTTAAGATCACTGATCGTTTCACGTGTACCTCCGCAAATGTCATTTATTGCCTAACCTGCACGTTATGCAATAAATTATACATTGGCGAGACAGGAAGACGACTAGGCGACCGATTCCGCGAACACCTTCGCGATGTTGAGAAGAATGACAAGGATGCATCTAAGCCAGTCGCTCGTCATTTTAATCTCCCTAACCACTCCAAACAACACATGGCTATCTGCGGCCTTTCCCTACATCAAGGTACGACGGAAAGCCGCAAGAATCTGGAACAAAAATTCATCTTCCAAATCGGCACCCTTAATCCCCACGGTATTAACGAACGCTTTTCATTTAACTAATGTATTCCTATTTTTCACGTTGCCATGTTACCACCAATAGCGTAGCTCCTACTCCACTATAAAAACTACACACAACCCATAATTCCTCGATTCGCTCTGACGAAGGGCTAGCGCTCGAAACGTCAGCTTTTAGAATCCCTGTACGGTGGTCAATTTACATTTATCAACTCTGTTGATAATACCAAAATCTTTGTGTACTACTTCCCCACCGACGCAGCACCACAGTTTCTTTAGAAACTACCCCCTTTATGAAATATTACACTCGAGGAAAATCAAAACTTGTTGCTTCGATTGTTAGTAACTGTTTGTCTAAACTGCGACTATATTTTGTCCGCGAGCTCAAGAAATTCATCAAAGTCGATGTATTTGATCGTTGTTCCCGTAAGTTCGATGGTTCGACCAAGTAAGACACTGCCCCCTAGGGAAGAAAACAGACTGCCTCAGAAAATATAAATTCTACCTTGCGTTAGAGAACGCTTTGTGTGAGGACTACATCACAGAAAAATACTGGGGAAATATTGGTAAGACATTCTGGTTGCGATACCGGTACGATGCTCTAACCAACTGAGCCATGAAGCCACTGACATGATGTTCAGTTGGTTAGAGCATTGCAGGGGGCACCGGTATCGCGAAGTCACAGGTTCAAACCCCGTTGATGCCCTGGACTTTTTTCAGGCTTTTACGCAATTGCGAATGCGTTCACAACTGCGAGGATCAGTCTTCATTTTATTTCAGTTCCGCAGTTCATATATACGATTTGTTTACTATACAACATTCCCACTTATATCGAAGTGCTGAGTAAACGCAATATTTTCCACTCACGTTACCAACGATGAGGCCCACTTTAAGCACGGTGCTGCTCTTTTGTATTCAGGGATGAGCGAGAGTCAAACCCATGACTTCTTCGACACCGGTGCAGTGTTCTACCAACTGAGCTAACAAGGCAACTGGGTGAGTGACGAATTGATGAATTTGAATAATATATGAGTCATAACTGAACTGTCGGATAAAAGGATTAATATGTAAATTATCATCGCAGTTTGAACCGACACTACTTGGTCTAAGCAGTAGTGAAAATAAAGCCTAAAAAAATCAGGCTTCAGCGGGAATCAAACAGTGCTCTACCAAGTGAGCTAACAAACCAACTGGGAACTAGTCGTTTTGTAAGTTCGTTGTAAACCTGATATTTTCAAGCTTTCATTTTGTGGGTTCGTAATAATTACGAATCTTATATCCATAAAATGATCAGCTCCAAGTTGGCTTGTTAACTGCAAAACAGTAATGCATACACCATCCGGTTACTCGGGCCTAGCGAAATTGTTGTCGTTTGTCTCTAACTTAAATTTCTTTAACAGAGATATATTCTCTAAGTCGAACAAGTGGATATCTTCCTCAGGGTTTCAGCTTTAAAGTTGTCCGCTTATTTTCGGTTACTTTTTTTGTGATCACATTCATATAATTTACCGACGAATCACAAAAACATGTTTGTTCGAGCGCGACACTGGTTGTCCGCAGAGAGCATTCACGAGTGTCTCGTGAACGGAAATAGGTACGCTGTAGTTAAACTTGAATTCAAACCATCATAATAATTAATTTCATTTCTGTGAAACTAGGTCAAACATAACGATCGTTTCATTTTTGGTGCAGAGCGGTTTCAATTGAATGTCGAAAGTATTTTGCGTCTTTTCTTTGCTCTGTGATTGGTTGACACAATTCCCGCCACTTTCTCAGCCAATGAAAACCAAAATCAAAAAACCAATCGCGAGTGTCACGTTCTCGCACTTAGCGTTGCCTCAAATTCTGATTGGTTCTCTGGGCTATCCAAATATCTTGTGATTGGGTGTACAGGGGTAGTTTCAAAAGAAACTGTGGTGCTGCGTCGGTGGGGAAGTAGTGCACAAAAACTTTATTTATCCTCGAATTTCAGAGTAGCTATAAGGTAATATCTTCGAGAAATTAAGTTCAACATTAAAAAGATGGAAATAAGCTAGGTAGAATAAGTAATAACACTGTAAATGATGATAAACATTTACATATTTACATGTAATTGTATCAGCTCGACTCATGACATCGAAGGAGTCACACTGAAGTCCGGGAGAGAGTTCCATAAGCTAGCAGCTAAGTAAGAGAAAGAGTGAAGGCCATATGTCGAAGTTTTCGTTTCAGGAGAGACAGAATGTAATTACCACGGAAGTTGTAGGACGTAGACCTGAACGTAAACATATCATTTAAATATCCTGGATAGTTAGCAAAAAATAGACTCTTGTACAATATAATTAGAAAATTGAGGAGATTTTAAGTTGACCTTATCCGGTAATGCCGGTTTTATACGATTACGTTTAAAGTAATGATAAATGATCTGGGTTCTCTGGTTTTGACGTCAAATGCACTGTTTTATGGGCCTGGACTCGACGACAGCACTAAAATACCTCGCAAATTGGCCATTCCGAAATTCAAAAGGGAACTGGGGCGAGTTTCAAATTTTGAAGTAATCGATAAATTGACACCATCGCATGAAAGATGACATTGAGTTTAGTCGTTTGATCAAGTTTGATTCTTTTAGGTTGAACAGAGACCAAGTTATAGACCTTGAAACATAGCTCAAAATCCATACAAACGTCTCATCTTGTGACAGCGTCCCCAATTGAAACTCGCCCCAGTTCTCTTTTGAATTTCGGAATGGCCAATTCGATTAGTGATTATCTGATGCTGTAAAAAAAAATGACACATTCTTGATTCGTCTAGGCCTCTAGAAAAATCTTTTAAACAGGAAAGATGCGAATGATGGTTCAAAGTCCAATGAGGTGTTGCGATTTCCCGCCATCTCAAATGTTGCAAAATGCAAGGGTAATAATAGGATGTGAGCTGTCGAACCCTTGGACCATCGGACGTTCGAAAAAATTTTTCTTTTCGTAAGTTGACGCGTCAGAAGGGTTGAGTAACCTTTTTATCTGAAGATGAGAAAGAGGAAGAATATTCCGAGATTAGAGCCATACCAGCCTCCAGGGAACATTTTGGACGGAGATAAAAGCAGGGCTCACTGCGTAATTCTCTATTTAAAAAACCCAAGGCCGAATTTCGGGCTGGTAGTCATGCCTCATTTCAAGGTATAGCTTTTGGATCAAAAGGTTTTATCCTTACTGCATGTAATAGATGTGGCATCTTCTATATGAGCGTTCAAAAACTTGCTCCCTCCCTTGTCCTGATTCAGTGATTGCTATCGAAAAAAAAAGTACAGTGTACAACTTCACATAACTTGATGTGCCTCTGCTCTACTTCAAAGTGACGCTATTTTTACCATTTCATAAAGTCACCACCCTTACCTTCATGTCCTTCATCCTCGTTGTTTGTTAGGCTTCATCATCGTCACCACAGTATGGTTCAATTGACGTTTGACACTGGGCTCCGCCCAATTTTCAGTAGTGGTAAAATGATGCAAAATCGCGCCAGCTAACTAGTATGTAGTGTCCGGATTAGAAACAAAACAAACTTGAGGATCTTTTAGAGTTCTTTAGTTGGAGTCCGATTGCGTGACAAATGTACTATAAAGCTATGTTTTTCCTTGGAGTTGATTGTCCTTGTTGTGCATATATTTCCCGGATATTTCGTGATCACTCTTCAATCAATAATTTAAGTAAACTGAATATTTAAAAAACAGTATATATGGTCAAAGAACCTTCTCTTATTGCGCTCCGAAACTATGGAACAGTCTGCCTAAATCTTTAAAAAAGTCCGAGTTTTAAAACATTTATATGCGATTATTTTGACCATTAGATAGTTATACGATTTTGTACTTACTTATTTGTTTTCGTTACATAATATTATATATATAATTGAGATTTCAGCTTCCCGCTGTAAGCGCATTGAGAATGTTAAATGCGCTGACAAATACTTTGCTATTATTATATATTATTATTAATATACATATACCTGACCTTATGAAAACCAGGTCGACGAAAATTCGAGGCTTTTTAGAACTTCCTTTGCTATTACCTCCGTTGTTCAACAAGGACACTTAACTTTTTGCTTATTACCAGATTACAGTGTCGACGAAAGGAAAAAAAAGAACATGGCTATTTGCTATATCACTAGACATGAAATCGACGTAACCTCTGACCTGAACTATCGTGTGGGCAGTAGTGTCAGTTTTGCCCAGATCTTGCTTTGAAACGTCGACCTTGCCGAGAGCAAAGTTGCCGTCGGAAAGAGGCAAAGATTTCCACGAAATCAAGCAACGTTTTAAACCGAATTCCCGGGTGGCTAACACAAATAACAGCAAGCTCTTGGTAAATTACATCTACGTAAACATGTGGCAAATGTTACGACTAGATTTGAGGCCGGAAATCACACATTATGACACTTCAAATTATCACATCACTTATCAGATCACTAGCATAGAATCGCTAAAGCCGCAAGGGCGGTAACAAGTCGGGAAACTGGAAAAACTTACGGTTTTCGCGCAGAAATACAGAGGCAAATCTTGTCCTCGCCTGATAGTTACTTGAAGTCCCGGATGTTGAAAAACGATTTCAAGCGAACTTCCGTCAAGCCCTTGTTTCTTGCTCAATTTTTACTAAGTCTTTAGCCTGCTCAAAAGTCAACTCCAATTTCACCATGTGCGCTTACAAATCAACCCTGACACCTACGTTTTTTAGGCTAAAGACTCCATACCACCGAAAGCAAAGCTCTACAATAACCTTCACTGCGTCTAACAGTCGACTTCATAGCCCCGACAACATAAATTGCACGAAGGTTATTAGACGAGGCAGACACTGCATCTCGCTAGAATTTTTCCCTCACTGAGCTTCATGATGCTCTATTAAAGGAAAACTTTGCTCTAGGAAGTGAACAGGAAAGCTAAATATACTGACTCCGTTTGAAACTAAGCCTACGCTAAGATTTCAAATTCATGCAAATTTTCTTAAGAAAGAGAGAGAGAGTGGGACCAAATAAAGAGTATTAAAAAGGAGGAGGGGGAGGGTAGGGGGGAGAGAGAGCTTATTTTCACTTTCAATGTTAATTTTCTCTTACTAATCAGCTAATTGCCATCGTCGCTCCCCCCAGCACAAGCAAAGACGACTAAGAATAGAAGGGGGAAACACACCTCAGTACTAAAATAAACAAGGCTTAGTATAACTTTCCTGCGACCCTGTTTTCAAAAATCCAGGTAGACATATAATTTTATTTAAACTCGGATTTGGAATAGCTCGAGAGAGCTGTTATGTCCGAGTAACATAATATTTAAGAAATGCAACAAAAGTAATACAAATTTAAAAAAAAACATCTACACAGTAATATTATGAACAGCGCGCTTAAAAGCAATGATAGATTCAGAAGTTCTTATGTTATCAGGCAGCGTACTCCATACTTGAGGAGCAGCATATCTGAACGAAATCTTGTAGTCCATAGGAGGTTGTAGTAACTCTTGGTTGATTCAATTTTTGAGTACCTCTGAGGTTGTACGCCGTTGTTCGTTTCTCCAGTAGTGATCTCAGACATGGTGGGGCAATTCCATAAAGAATTTTGTACGTAGTGACTAGCGTGTTTTGAACACAATAAGATTCAACATTCACAGACCCTAGTATTCTAAGTAAAGTTTCATAGTCAAGATTACTATTCAGAACCGTCCTTAAAGCCTGCTTATTGAGTTGCTCCAATTTGTCTTTACTACGTTTGCTGGTTGAAAGTGCAAACGTCAATACAGAAATTAAAAGCAGGTAAAATAAAGGCATTATATAACCTTCGCTTGACGTGACCGCCGATAAAGTGCTTAAATCTTTTTCTTTCTGTTTGTCGACCTTACTACAAATGGATGAGATATGTTTGTCAAAATTGAGTTTAGAGTCTATGTTAACTCCTAAAAGGTCAACATCATCACACTTCTTTATTTGCTGTCCATCAATATTAAAAGAAAAGTCCTGCTCAGTACTAACTAACACTAACAGTTGAAATTTGCTCGGATTAGCCATCAGGCCATTCTTCCTGAACCACTTTATTGCGTCCCTTGAATTAATATTTTCTAGTCCTCTGGCTTTTACCTCGCCATCTTGCCAGAGTCGTTTTCTAACTTGCACGATGTTTAACAGTTCTGGACAACACATATTTTCCACACCGCCTGAGTTCCAGTGCTTTCACTTTTTTAAACCAAGAGTTAAGTTGTCCCAATGTGCAAGAGTCCATTCCATATTCTTGCATTTCCCCCTGAGAACTTGCGCTTTTTTGGTAGCGACTTACGTTTTTGCACGTAGATTTTACCAGACAAAAATTTGACATTCCAACATTTTTGTTTGAAACTTAATGAAACCCAATTTAATTGATAGGACGACACGCGTTTCGATCACAGAGCGAGCGAAGGCAGATGTGTGTGAGTTTATGGACTCGGGGGCATAGTGACATTTCTATCTCCCCATCAACGGTTCAGCTACTCCGTTCTTTGCTGGGTGTTGATAAAATGCGAGAGTGCCACGAAATTTGATCACACAGGACATTTTATCCCCGTGTCTGACAAAGAGCCTGATTACATGAGCCGGGCTAGCCCGGTTAGCCGGGCTGCTTCGGTGTGGGCTGGCCCGGTTGTCATGTAATCGCGAAGTTGATTTTTGTTGCGTTTAACAAACATGCCGAGATCCCGGCAAACTCAAACCAGCCCGGTTAACCGGGCCAGCCCGGCTCATGTAATCAGGCCCAAAGTTAACCTTTCGTCTCCAGACATCTCGATTTCATTTCCCGCCGAAACTGATCATTGAAAGCGAACTTCAAACAAAGGCAAGAGCCAACACAAACTATTTTTATCAATAGTGGCATTGGGTCAATAAATTCCGCACTTTGAATGCGCTTTGTTGTTCTTTATGTCACTGATCTGGGAGAATATAAGGCCTTGTTTAAGTGCCCGACTTTGATTGGCCCTTGGATATTGAAAGTGATGGTTTACGTTCGTTCTTGTCTGGCCTTTCCAGACTTGTTTCCATAATAAAGCAAGCCGCGCGCACATGTTGCGGAGTTTCGCGCGCACAAGTACACTGGAACACATCAGCGC
Organism: Galaxea fascicularis; assembly: GCA_948470475.1. Taxonomy (NCBI): domain Eukaryota; kingdom Metazoa; phylum Cnidaria; class Anthozoa; order Scleractinia; family Euphylliidae; genus Galaxea; species Galaxea fascicularis. The sequence goes on from OX419339.1 coordinate 13,341,243, forward strand.
AGGAAGAACTTCATCAGCAAACGCAAGATGGAACATGGCAACGAAAAGCCAACCAACCATTGCGGAAGCGAAGAAAATCTGTCGGAAGAAGCTAAGGATAACACGGTGGACAAATTGTTACCGGATGATGCGGGGCAACGGGAGAAAGGTTTCGTTGGTTTGCAGCGAAAGCTCGGTCTTGTTAGCGGGATCTGTCTCATCGTTGGTACCATGATCGGTTCGGGGATTTTCGCATCACCTCGCTATGTGATGGAAAACAGCGGTTCTGTCGGCCTGACCCTGATCGTGTGGAGTTTGTGCGGTGTGTTGGCAATGTTTGGAGCGCTGAGCTACGCTGAATTAGGTACAATGATCCCGTTATCAGGGGCAGAATATGTGTACCTGCTCAAGGGTTTTGGGGCCCTACCAGCGTTCCTCTTCTCCTGGACTTCTGTTATCGTCCTTAAACCTTCACAAGTTGCTATCATCTGTCTGGCGTTCGGAGCGTACGTGATCGAGCCCTTTTTTCCCGGCTGTGGTGATAGGCAAGACTTGCAACCAGTCGTAAAGCTCTTAGCAGCGCTCGCGATCGGTGAGTACAAATTTGCGTACATATGTATTGCACAATCCCTTACATTTTATTGAATTTTAAAGTATTTGTCAGTGATATTTTCAGCAAATTTCGCTTCTTTTTGGTGGCTAGGTTCCTTAAAAAAGCCCGGATAAATAAATCGAATGCTGGGTAAACATTTCTGGATCGGAAATACATGATATTGACAACTTTCCCTGAATAATCGCTTCGCAAGGGTGCTAATTACACCTTTCGCTCTTTTTCGTCGTTTCTGATCTACAAATAAGCCAGTTCTATGGAACGCCAGAACTGTCTTATGGTACTTTTTTTTATTTTATTGGGTGGTTATGTCATTATATTTGGCACTTATGTTGTTATATTCGGTGATTAACTCGTTATACGCGGTGCTTATTTCATTATAAGCTATTATACTCGGTGCTTATGTCTTTATATGCGGTGCTGTCTTCATTATATTCGGTGCTTATTTCATTATATTCGATGCTTCCCTCGTTATATTCGGTTCGTTCTTCATTATATTCGGTGTTTTTTTCATTATATTCGGTGCTGTTTTTATTATATTCGGTGCTTTCTTTGTTACTTACTTCATTATATTCGGTGCTTACTTCATTTCATTCGGTGCTTTCTTCGTTATGATTTACGGCGAAATCGAGGTTCACATATATTTCAGACAAAAAATTTAGTCGTTAATTAACGGCGAAATCTTTGGTCAGTATATTATATGTGAAAAATGTAGCCGTTAATTAACGGCGAAATCTTTAATCAGTATATTATATGTGAAAAATTTAGCCGTTAATTTACGGCTAAATTTTTCCTTTGTATAATTCTCGGAATGAGTTTTTGGCTAATTTTTTGTTATGTTTGTAGAATGCGTTTGTTGCAAAATTCGCCGTTGTCTAAACTTTCTAATGCAAGGTGCGCGGTGTTTTTTCAAATTTTTATCAGGCATTCTACAAACCAGCTGTCGATTATTTTTCCGTAGAGAATATTCCAACATCAACTAATCTTGATAGCATGCTCGTAAGTTACTCCCACCTCCGCTAAAATTCTTTGCATTGTGTCACAGTTTTGAAAGTTGGCGTGCCCGTGTTCAATCGTCTGTTTCGCTACAACGTGTTCCTGAAAGACGCCAGCCAGCTAGGCGGGAGATCATTTCAGTTTCAGTCTATTGTCATCTGCTTGTTTTTTTGTTTTTTGTTTTTTGTTTTAATTTCCTTGAACTGAACCCTTTGGACAAACCGTGCTGAACTGTACTTTTTTGACAAATCGAACAGAATTAAGATTGTTGTTAGATTTGAAAAATTGAATTATACCTAGCATTAACGATATAAGACCCCAAATATCTGTTTTAAGTACCACCTGCACAACTCCTACTACTATATTTATACCTTAGTTCGTCTGACTTTTTTCGGTTATTCACTTTTTTCCTATCTAAGGTTTGTCGCTGTAAGTTTAAACAAAAAATTGAGAATTTGTACGGCCGCTAAATATCAGACACTAAAATCCTTGTGTTAATGTTACACAGTCCCACTTCCCCTCCATCTGAATGCAAACTCATTGACAAGCTGTCAACTCATTATTTTAACCAGATTACTGTCAAGCCCAGCCACTTTTAATAACCAAGATTCTAACCAGTAGCAACCACTCGCACACCAACGGTTTCTCTGAAACAAGGACTGCAGAGGAGATCAGGGTGGAAGGGGAGAGGGGCCTCCAGCCCCTCCAAATTCTTTTATGATTAGAAATCGTTTTTTTCTTTCTTTCCTTTTTTTTTTATCTATTTTAGTTAGCCATGTGTACCACTTCCAGCTGATACTCTAGTATCGCTTGGTTAACTTTAAATTTTGACATTGAACTTTGCTGTGAAAAGAGTTTTGGGCTGGGTTATCTTAGGAATGTCTTGGTTAGAGAGTTATCTTGATGCCTGTTGTTAGTCAAATAAGTGGACCAGACTGCAGCTGTGTCTCGATAAGATAAAGAAAATCAAAGGCTCCTGTGAGCCAGCTCATAGATCATGGAGGAAGATTACAACACTTTGAGTTTACAACAACTTTATTTTCTTAAAAAAAAAACTGATTGGCAAGAAACCTGTACATTTCGTTTGTGTTTGTGGGAGCACATCTTTTTCAGGTACACCTCGTGGTAAACTAATAAAAGATCCACTGGTGCTGTATGCATTAATGTAAATTACATTCAACCAAACACCCCAAACTTTTCGTTGTCTGGAATGTTGACAAACGTAGTTTGAACCATTGGAAATACAAATATGCCAATCTGTTTATGGACTAAAACAATATTTAAATGGGGTCACTTTTTTAAAAACTATAACAAGCAACGTTGAAGTTTCTTACAGGTTGACAGCTCATTTCAAGATAAACATGTTTCGTCATAATAAAATTTCTGACTATTCTGGAAGTGATCGGATAACTTGAAAATATTTTGTAAAAGCCCCAAGGGAAATTAGTCACGCTTATACAGTCACGATGTTTTTGAGCAATTTGATTCACAAACATCAGTCACCTTAAAACTTTTGCTTTGTAAGGGGAGATATTTAATCCATTTATTTATGCCCTAAGTGCTATAATTAAATTGACTTTCCAAACATGATTTTTGTCCCAACAGATTAGCTTCTTGTCAAGCCAAAACTTGACCCTCGCCTGGCAAATTAAGTTTACGTCCTCCGGCACAAAAACATTTTTGCATGCTTGTGTTTTTGTCAAATGATGAATATGCTTTCACAAATAAGTGTTATACTGATTGTTTCCGCCAAACGATATAGACTTTCCGAACAAGATCGGAGTTTTGGCTTGGAAAGCCATTAATTTGTAATTCCTTCACCTTTAAAGTGTGAACATATTGTATTCTGCAACATACACCTTTATTGATATCTAACTGGCAATACCAGCGACTCAACAACAACATTTTGTTACAAGCACAGCTTTTATAGGTAAACCTGTGAATCTAGAATGTTCCATATGATTACAGTACATGCTGTTTATGTGCTATGTCAGGGATGACCAGGCTTGACACAGCTACTTCTAGAACATTCTTGAAGGTTACACTGCATCCTCTCTTCTTTACAAAGACTGATGAACAATTCATCAAAGAAATCATGATAGATCACTTTGCCTATTGCAATCTATTTAATGTCTCTAAGGTTATTTCAACAGAACAAAGTCTTTATAGTTTGGGTTTGGCTTGGCTTATCTTTTCAGTACTGGTTCTGATTTCATGTCACTTGAATGCATTTGTCCTGTTTCATTGTTGACCCCAGGAAATTCCTACTGTGGGGCAGTTGATAGGGCTGTATCTGACTGTGTGACTGGGCCCACAGGAAGGTCTTTTCTTATTTGATTGACTTGTAACTTGAGATATGTATTTTTATCTTTTGAATTTATTAAAGACTATTTATTTATTTATTTTAAACAAGAGTCTGGAACAATGACTTTGGGCATTGTCATTTCTCTTGTTTTCCTGATGTGACACTGATTTCTCCTGTAAGATCTGTCAGTTTCTCTTCTGACCACACTTCATTGGGGCATGAATACTATCTCCTACAACAAGAGGGGGTAGTGGCTTTGCTTTTGTTATCATGGTACCTCTTGTTCTGTTGCTTCTTCTTGACTGAAGCTCTTATGATGCTTGAGGTTGGTATCACATGTGGTTCAAGTAACTCTGATTTCACTCTTGTTCTTCTGGGATTCAGCTTCTCATTAGGTGATGCCGACTCATCAGGAGTATTCCTTTGTTGCATCCAGGGGTCTTGACTCATCTTGAGTATCCTCTCACGTAGTTTGTTTGACTGCAGCTTCTGCTGCACCATTTCCTTTTGGATGGTGTAGTGATGAAAATTCCAACTCTCTTTAAATTCCTCACCTCAGGGACTCTCTGCCGGGTGAAAATCTTCTTCATCTGTGAGATTGTGGACTCAGCATCACTATAACCTGCATAGCTTGGCGGTTTTGTTGGGGTAAAACGTGCGTAAACATATAAGCGGTGAAGCTGCGAGAGACTTACATCAATATCATGTAGTTGTTCCAGTATTTTGTCAGAATAATATTCACAACTATCAAGTGGACATTTTTCTTCACACAAAACAGATCAGTACTGACTATTTGTCATCTTCTCTTTGGAATAGGCTGGCTCTACATGGTTTCTCTAGGTTGGTCTGACTTAGCTTCCGGACATATTGAACAGTTATCACAGATATCCCACTGTTACTATGACATGGTAGACTGCATGGCTGCCATTTGTGCTGTAAGAGCAGTCTGGCTAAGTCCCCCACAAAGTGTTGTAAAGCGCTTTGAGTCTGTGGTAAAGTGCTATATAAATACCTATGTATTATTATTATTATTATTATTATTATTATTTGACGTCATGGTGAATCGATGGCCAATACATGTATCTCTTGTATGTCTCATGCATCCCTCTGCTCCTAGGTTAGCGGAGTGTATTTTTTCTAACATCTGTGGGTGCATAGCCATGGGAATGAGCACTCTCATTCCTCTGTAGATTATTCCATCCTGAACTGCTAGCTCATCTCTATACGGCCAGTAGTCATAGACATTGGGCAGTACTTGCATCTTGACCTCAACCATCCATTTGCTATGATTTCAGCTAAGGTCATGAGATTTCCATCTTTTGAGGTTGCTGTCGCTACTTTCTGAAGTGTTGCATCTGCCATGTTGTGAAAGATATTTGGATCTATTCCCTCAATCTCTTTCATGAGAAGTTCTTTTACATGAATTGTAAAGACTTCATAATCAGCCATTTCCTTCTTAGCTTTTGTGTTTGGTTGTTTGGGAGGGTACTAGATCTTGACAGATGATTACTTATGTCCATCTAAGTTTCCTTTTTGGAGACAACATTCAGGCCGTACTTTTGCAGCCATAGCATCATGCATTGTAACCTCCTGGGGCGCTGTTGATACTTTTGGCTAGAATCGTTTCTAGAGGCTTATGATCTGTGACTGCTGTAATCTTTTCTCTTCCATGAAGATAGTGGTCAAATTGTGTACAACCAAACACCCCAGTACAAGGCATTCCTTCTCGATCTGAGAATAATATCTCTCAGTCTCAGTCATTATGTGACTAGCAAATGCCACTGGTCTGCTGGCTTGAAGTAGAACTGATCCAAGTCCATAGTCTTGCATCCCTCTCAATCATTACTTCTTCCTCCAAATCATAGTAATGGAGTAGTGGTTGTTCTGAAATAATCTGTGTCAACTTGTTAAAGGCATCTCCTTGAACTTTTGTGGTCTCAGCATCTGAGTGATGGCTTCAACTTTGGCTGGATCTGGCAAAATACCCTCAGATGTCAGGATATGCCCACAGTATTCCAACTTCTGTTGTTTGAAGACAAACTTGTCCTTGTTCAGTTTGAAGTTTCGCTCCCTGCACTTCTGTAGTAACACAGTCAGATTTTTGTCATCATCTGCCAGGGCTTCTTCATGGGTTTTTCCTGCTCTAGTTACTAACAGGTCATCGGTTGTTGCAGTTAATCCTTCGAGGCCTTCAATGATTTCGTTAGCATGTCTGGTGCACGACATATAC